>JACJUM010002525.1:2511197-2601185 GCA_020976665.1 Heortia vitessoides | reverse complement strand
TAATTTCAAATTTATTTAGCAAAAATTTGAACCTTCGATCTGAATAAGTGTTTTGATTTTCAAATTGATTCTTTAAAATTAAAAATTCATCCATTCAATTTCAAATGTTCAACAGGAATCACCACTCTCAAAACAATGGAAACGGACGAGTTTGGACAATGGAAAGTTTAAGTTTACATGTACAATGTTTTAGTAAACAAAATATATTTCTATAGTTAAAATTAGTGCAATTCTTATTTTCATTCAATTCCTTGTTTCTATTGTGAAATTTAATTATATTCATATCAATAAATATTCTACCGAGAAAAAGACGTTGTCACGTAAAATCTTCGCCCGTAAAACCGACTTTACAGGCAACCATTTTTTTTCTTTAAATATTAATAATTATGCATAATGTAATTGTCTGTTATTGTAAGAACAGTTAGCTGATGTCTTTTGAGAACACAATTATTGTTTATAATTCACTGTTACTTATGTTGGTAATCCAATATTAAATAAATAAATATTACGAGCGTGTATAGGCTACGGTGGCGCTTACCACGCGGACTATATCTGTGTTTGTCGACCTGGTCTAATAAGAAAAGAATCATTTCCGCTTGCGACCATCGTATTGTCTAATTACTCAGTGATCCCCTGCTCGTCGCATTGAAAGATGAGGTACAGGAATTGTAAAAGGTATACTTCAGAAGAGTTTAAGTTTCCCGCCGTTGATATTTTATAAATTGAATATCTGGAGCGGGTGGCCCCGTGGGGACAGGCTGGGGCCAACCTCGGATGATTTACGAACCCATGTGCTTCGCCCCGGACAGTTCAACGGGTGGGAACGGGTTGAATACAAAACACAAGGCCCGTGACGAGATAATGAAACGGATGAGGGGCGTAATTTTTTACGAGTGGATGAAAAGGAAGGTTGATGTTTTGACCGCGATTTATATTTTAAATATATTTATTTGTATTTACTTAAAAATTAATATGTCTGTTGAACCTTTACATATATTTACTCAAAATACTTTATAGAAATTTTGGAGACAAGACCCACCTTTACATTTAATTCAATATGTTTTCATATATCATCGGTTTATTTTTTTCGCACATCACATACATTGTCAGGACTCCGAGACAAGTCGTTTTAAAAACTCGTGTTACTGACAGCTGACAACAGAACAGAAGAACCACAAATATAGTACCTAAAAGTTTTAACATTCAGGTCGAGAGAATAAACAGCATTATATCAATGTTTGTCCTAAAGATTCGAACCCACTAACTACCCTTGGCACATAAGATAGGATCACACCATCTTCGCTATCAGGCCTTCCAAAATATATAAATATTAAAAAAAATTAAGCGAATTGTTTGCTCAATCTCCAAATATTAATTCAAATGGGCCACCGCGTCCGCGACTTTTCTTTTGTCTGATATTCGTAACACGAGTGCTTTGACTTCCTTCGAAGCCACGTCAATGTGTGATATATTATAAATTACTCACATATACCCGTGTTCTAATTAACTTGTTAGGCAATACCGTAAAAGCCTTCATAATTCTTCCAGGGGTTTCCCGGTGCGGGGCGTCGATCCCGCCCATATCCCATCGACCGGTTTATCTGACGTACCCTTAATCCAGCGCTCCACGGCGCCGTCATTTATCAAATTTGTCTAATGCCCGGTTTTGGGAACGGATGGTGGCGAGCAGCGACTATCTGCTGTCTTACTATGGACAACTTAAAATATTAGCACTTCGAAAGTGTTATTAACTAGTCGCCTCCCGCGACTTTGGCTACAATCTATCTATTAACTAGTCGCCACCCGCGACTTTGGCTACAATCTATCTATCTTTAATCCTATCTTGGGGGGTAGATCTAGACCTAGATAAGCTATATACTACTCGTATTCGAACCGGAAAGGGAACCTACGCGGGTAAACCTAATTGTAAGTTGATAGACATTTTGTAGTGTTAATTTCGATTTAATGCATTACTTTCAGTTTTTTTTTATTATAATTAAATAACAATACCTGCTATTTCATCATATCAGCCATGAGATGTCTATTGCTAGATAAAGGCTCCCCCAAGTTATTTCCAATTGGACCGGTTGTATGCGGTTAGTGTACAGTACGATCTTGCGGTTTTAGTCAGATCGTCTGTCCATTTGAGCTACACTGTCTCGGATGGATAAACCGCTATCTCTCGGTTCTGATCCTTCAGTCACCTCTTATGACGGCTGGTACAGGTGGAGGTACTATTCTACTTTACCGGTACCTCACGGCCAACTACGCCTACACAGTGCGGCAGTTAAAAGCGAATACTTCTATGAAATATTTTGGGGTCTCCTGTGTCTGGAAGTGGCTGTTCTACAAATGCTTTTGGTAATGATTACCTTACATGTACATGTTCACTACTCACAATAAAATTATCTGAGGTATACCTCATTCAATTGGCTTCTGACATTGGTACCTCACTCTGACCTTTTTCTACCGCCAAATAGTGACAGTGAAATAAATGTGAGGTTATGCCCTATAATTGCCACGCTGGGCAGGCGTGATGGCAATCGCAGGGCGCGACTTGCGACGAGGATGCTGCTGCCCATCCCCATCTTTTTAGTGATATCCTTGAGATATACGCGCATCTAAAGGCTGCAGTGACGCTTAATTCACGCGGACTGTATGTTTGTTAGTCCACCTGGTGTAATAAAAAAAAAAATTTTAACGTCCAGATAAATGCTGAAAACGTTGACCGAAAATGTAAATAGTTAACAAAACGCATTTTAATGCCGACCAAAAGTAGTTTTGATATCTATTGTATCGTAAACGATAGTAGACGACCTCTGAATGGGAAAGATACAGGTCCTAGTCCCGTCGGAAATCTGAGACATTTTGTTTTTATCTATATTAGGAGTATCTTAATGCCCGTGCCGCCATTTTGAAGCTAGGCCGAAGAGAAATGGGGATGGACCTCTTACAGAGTTATGAGCATTATTTCGCTATCAGGAATTCAGTGCGTTATATCGTTTAGAAAATCTTCTAGAAATGAAAATCTCCTAGAAATAAAAATCTTCAAGAAATATAGCAGATGATAATGTTAAATCAAAACGAAGAATGTCTTAGCTACACTTTAAAGTAACTCAGGTAGGAAAACTTCTCTTTGCACTGGGACAGTATTCCAATTTCAAAATGGCTACCTCCGTTACACTCTTTCATGTACGGCATTCGATATTGTCGTCACACATAAATCGCATGCGTTTAGACGGCACGAGTTATATGTGTTGAATCAGCGAGCCTTATTTAAATATATGAATAATAAAGCGTCTGTAAACAGGGCGGCGGTTTGGAATCCAATTATAGTTACTTACTTAATAAGAACAAATTATTACTACCTAGAATCGAGGACAATACTAAAGATTATAACCAATACATTTATTTTCAATAAATATCTTGGATGCAAGCTCTCCGCCCATTGGCGTATCATAATAAATTCCCACAACATGTCATAGATTGAAGTGACTCCGTGGTAAGTCACTTAAAGCACTGGAGTTATGGTCGCCAGACAACAGAGGAATCACAAATATACTACTTAAATGCATATATTTAATACCCAGGCACAGAACAAACACAAATATCATCATATAAATATATACTCTGGGTGGGAATCGAACCTACGACAATCGGCGGATAAGATAGGATCACTACCATCTGCGCCATCGAGCCTTTCGTATCTAAGGTTAATTTTCAATTGGAGCCTGTCTCTTGCCAATGAGATGAGGCACTCACTCTTGTCGCCGACTCTCAATATAGGTACAACTTTTCGAGTCGATAGCCCAACATCCTGGGGTGGGCACTTGACCATCCTGGGGTGGGCACGGCCCATCCGGCCCCTCTCTATAAACGCCTATATGTCCACCTAAAACATCTACCTTTTTTGTAATAATAATAATAAACACAACACATCACAACATCTCATACACTGACCTGACTCCAAAATAAATCGCATGAAGTACTTATGTGACGGGGTCTAGATAACTGGGGAATCACAAATATAGTACTCGGATATATATATATTATACCAGATACAAGAACAAACATAAATATTCATTAGACAAATGTTTGCCATGTGTGGAATCGAACCCATTACATCTGGCGCAGAAAGGACTACCTCGCATCGATCTCGTCATATTTATGATTTACTTTTAACTTGACTTGTGACTTAGGTTAGTATGTTCTTTTGCCATTAGGAATCTAAATTTTATTACAAACCGGTTTTCCAAGCCATATAAGCCGTGAAAACAAAAACAGGCAGACACGTTTTCTCAAGTATGGATTCTTTGACAAAACAATCCTCAATGTCATCATTACTTGTTTAAATTTTATTATGAATGCGAAAGTAACTCTATTTGTCTGTGCATCTGTATATAGCGATTTCACAGTATATCTACTAAACCGATTCAGATGAAATTTGGTGCATGGATACTCTAGAATCCAAGAAAGTACATAGACTTTATTATTTTAATGTGGGTAATAAGGAGTTGAAAGGGGGGGGGATAAAATGGTGTATGGAAAAATCGACATTTTTAGAGCAAGAAACTTGAAAATTTTAGTTTTTTAGGCATTTTTAGTTTTACCTACAGAGGAATGGTATGGTACCCAAAGACAATTGTCGCGGACGAAAGTGCGGGCACAACTAGTTTACTACATAAAACGAAGTTATATATACAGGTAGTCATCTCGAGGGAATTTAAAATCAATTTCTCCGTTTCCCAAAAGAAAGATTTCTTTTGAAAATCATTTTATAATAATATCCAGTCCATTTATACGCAAGTAGTACCCTTGTCCCTCACGCAAGAACTAACTCAGAGGAAAAAGAAAACTGACCATTTTAAGTGGGACGAATCGGCGAAACTGACCAACTGGGTCGTGTCCTCAAGAGGGCTGGGTTGGGCTCTTCAGGCTTTTAACGGTCGTTTCATATAGAGCGTATAAGAAAATATGTAAAAGTATGGTCTTGACTTTAATGTGTGTTTGGCCAGAAGTATTTTGAGAAGTAAGTGCTCGATGTAAGGTTGATTTTTAATTGATCAGTATTAATAATTAAATATACGCTTATAAGAGAGTTGTTGATACTTCAAAATAGCCGGTAGAGTAGAATAGTAGAAAGTACCTATTCTTCGGGTTTCGTAAGAGGCGGCTAAGGTATATGAACCGACAGGGCTTATATATCGCAGGGCGGGGATGGACGGCAACTTTCCCGTCGCGAAGGTTTGCTCTGGGGAGGGGGGAACGAATACCACATCGACTGCCAAGCGCGATAATTTTAAGCAAAATTCTCTCTTTCTTGGAAAGGAGTGGACGTTAGAAATAATAAAGCATGGTCTCGGCACGGAAAGATTAGTTGACTATATAAAGGGTAAAGAGGTACGAAGAGTCTTACTTTCGCATCTATAGTATGATAATTATTTCTTTATTGGGATAATTAAATAAACTTTAGCCACAAAACAACAAGTCAAAATTAGTAAGACTAACTACGTACTATCAGGAGAGTAAGTCTTAGATCAGTGACACAAATTTTATTTACTTTTCTAAATGCAAGCAATCGCAAGATTGGATTTTATATGTATTATACATATAAAACATATATTATACATGTAAAATCCTATCTTATGCGGTGTGGTCACTGAAGTATTCAATTAATTTAATAATTATTTGAATACTTTAGTAAAACTTTTCTTAAATAATTACTACGCATTTGAATATTTATCGGTGCAAAACGTTTTTGATAAACAGACATTTATTCCTCATAGGTATGCAGCCGTCCTAAATTATCGACGCGAGATTACAAACATCAAGAGCACGTTGCTAACTAACATTACCCAGTAATTTCACTGTCTGTCTGATGTTTCAGATTTTAATTACTGTCTTACTATGAGGTCTAGATCTTGTAAATGAATATACCTAAGAGCGGATTACTAATATGTGGGCAAGCCGAATTTCCGCCGTGAAATTGTGATAACAAAAAATAAGAATTCACTTCGGTCATTTTGAAATCGCACATTACCATAATCAACCCATTGTCCACTAATAACTTAATCCGTGCACCAATTACAGTCCATAAAGCGCATTCCAGAGATTGTTTGTCAAACAGCGCGTGCATGTGCAGGCATCGAACCGGTGAACTCGTGTCACGAACAAGTGCAGCGGCATTAGGAATTATTACCATAATAATATTTATTCTGTAACATTGTCGTAAATAATGTACATTTTTCTGTGCAAAGTTTGGAAGTACTCTTTTAGTAATTAGATTAAATAAGGACTTTTTTTATTCAATTACGAAAATATTTTGATACATTTATGCTACACTAGCAGCGCCACGCGGTTTCACTCATGTAATCCTCATTTCCATGACAATATGAGGGAATAACATATGTTACCTATATCATCTACATAGATAACAATATGTCACCTACATATCTATATAGATAACAATATGTTACCTATATCACTTGCTGAAAATATAATTTTCTATTCATGAAAGAATTTTTAAAATGAGTCAGTAATTTCTAGGTTTATTTATTACAAACGTACAAATATACAGATAGTTACACAGTTCTATCTAGATTGCGATCTCGAATTTTTTTTTAAAATAAAGCATAGCGTATGTTATTTGATAAAGAAGTAAATTTGTATTTGGTGAAGACCTTTTTTTATTGGTCTAGAAATTTTTGTTTAAAGCTCTAACAAACAAGCAATCAAATCTTTGCTGTTTGATATTAATTTATATACATTATTTACTACTATAATATAATATGTATTTACATAACGCTTAATTGAGATTTTTCACAGATACATTTAATACGGAAAAGAAATTCAAAAAGACAAGAAATCAAGTTTATAACGTACCTTTCTCGAATCCTTCACATCAATTTAGAACACGTCCCGCGAGAACCCGGGATCAAACATTACGATGCGCGAAGCGTGTCCAACAAACAGGCAGACATTATTTCGGATTTATAATATCAGGAAAGATAAGTTTGAACTGTATACAAAAGTAAAACGTTTCAGTTGTCCCTAAATAAAAAAAACTAACCAATTAGCTCTGCAAATTTATATTACAGTATTATATATATTTTAACTCTGTTGTCTAATTTCCGTAACGCAAGTATTTTAAGTCAGATTAGTATAATAATTGATCATGATGTGTGAATCAATTATTATCATTTCTTGTATATTCTCAACGAGTAATTGAAGACAAAAAATAAATAAACCGCATTTAAAAGCTGTAAAAAGTGTAGTTTTATTATGATAGTTGAAGTATAGTTTTATATTAGTAAACATGGAAAATGAAAAAAAGATTCTTTTATCTTAATATTTGAATTTATACATTCCAACGTAATACAGTAATAGCTTAAGTCACTTTTTAATTACTTAGTTTTCAAGCAAATACGATTACAATACATACATACATCACGCCTGTGTCCCATCGGGGTAGGCTGAAACTACGGATCTCCACTTGCTACGATCTTGGCGTACCTCTCTTGCTTCCCTTACTCGCATTAGTCCTTTCATACACGCTCGTTAATTCTTGGCACTTCTGACCTGGCCCTCCTTTAATACCTCTTTTACCTGGTTAAGATATGTATATTTACTTATGAAATAATCTTCATATTTTTACATTGGCTGTGGGGTACCGGCAGAGAATAGTACCACTTCTATACCAGGTGTCGTGAGGTACCGGAACCTACAGATCCGCTATCTGTCAGCGTGCGACACAGCGTAGCTCAATTGCAACAGGGTAGAGCTGAGCAACAGTATTGCCGTCGGGAAACTACACTCTGCGATTGTCATCACGACAACCAAGCGCGGTAACTATGAACAGTAATTTCCAAATATTGTGGAGACCTATATTCATCAGTGGACAACCTATAACTGCTACGATGATGAAACTTTATACATAGACATGTCATAAAGAGTTATATAATTACTAGCACAATATTTCAAGAAATTAGGATATTAAACAAAATATTAATTGAAAGAAAAATAATATAGATGAAAAACCTAGATTCCAACTGCAGCACTATCTGCTGGGCTGATTTATTAATCAATCATCCAGGTCCCCACTAAAATTCATTATGCTATCTTGTGCGCATAAGGTCGTTAGTTCGACCCCCACTCAAGACAAATATTTATGTGATAATATTTTCGTTTGTTTGCTCTGTGTCTGGGTGTTGAACACAAGTTAAAAACAATATGTATTTAAGTATAATATTTGTGATTCCTCTGTTACCTGATATCCGTAACACAAGTGCTTTAAGCGACTTATATAGGAGTGATATTTGAGATGCTGCATGAATTCATTATTATGAACTTTCTTGCTGGGATGTGATATTGTGTTTAATTAAGGACGGCAATTCGGTCAGTGCATTTAATATACATAAATTAAGCAAACATTTGACATAGAACGTCTTCTACGAGCTAAATAAAAAGGTATTTTACTGAAGATTCAGCGGGTTTTAACATTTATTCACGAAGCTCGAATCACTCAAAATATTCATAGCATTATTAAAACAAATTTCTAGAGAACTCCGCGCAAAGATGGCAAACACCGATAACATTGAAATTGCGACCTGTACACAGTCGGTTTGTAACGAAGAAATATTCTTTACCTCCACTAAAAGCATAACCCAAATAAGCCTGCATTTTAATATAAAAAGCAACACTGCGAAATCCTTCACAGACGGCCTGAGCTAGGGCTGGCACATCGCGTTAACTTTTGTTTATTTATTTTTATTATACCATGTCGACGAACAAGAATACGGGCCGCGTGATAGTAAGCATTACCGCAGTCTATAGACGCTCGTAATATCAGGAAGATATAATTAGCTGCCAACCTTGTAGCTTGAAGATATTACTTCACATAACTCAGTATATTTCACTCCCTATCTCACTCTTCAAACCGGAAAACAGTTATATGCACACTGCTATTTAGCGGTAGAATTAGGCGAGAGTGAGGTGCCAACACAGACGGCCTTTGTGTCGTGTTCTACCTCGTTTGAATAACGTCTCATGACTCCAAGATAAGTCGCTTAAATCACGTGCATACAACAACAGAGGAATCACAAATATAATACTTAAATACAAATTTAACACCCAGACACAGAACAAACACAAACATTCATCATATATATTTTACCGCACAAGATAGGATACTACAGAAAATGCTATCGGGCCCGTCATGTGATAGATGATATAAAAATTCAGAGCGTAGCAACCCTGTAATAACCTCAATAACACATACAGTTTCCTGGTTTAAAGGGAGAAACTAAAAAAAAAACAGTCAATTACATTAGCCCGGGTGCGGGCGGCTCGCGCGGTTTAGAACCTACCTATTCTAATTTTATTTATTTGCCAACTAGCAGTATGCACGCGACTATACTTGCAACATCTTTATCGCATCCTTGAGGAAATCTTGCTGATCCAAGAACAATTTATGTCAATGCCTGACAGCTAAACTGTTTAAAAAGTCGTGCCGGATACTTAGAAAAAATAAAACAGATCTATCCCACGGGAACACGTTTTCAAGACAAAAAGTAGCCTATGTGTTATTTTAGACTATCAATATATTTTTTGCCAAATTACAGCGAGACTTGTTTAGACGTTCCGGCGCGAAAGAGTTACGAACATTCATCCAAACATTTACATATCCACACATTCATACTCTTTTTTACCTTAACTAAAGCACGTATGAAGTAAGGATTTTAATATTATTAACAAAGCAAGAATATATAAAGAGGTAAGAAAGTAATGATTTACCGTTTCGTTTTTGTTTTTCTCTTAATTAAAGGGAATCCGATTTGCAACGAATTGCGTTTAAATATTTGCCGTGAGGTACACACAGAGGACAATACCCCCTGTACCAGGTATCGTGTCGGAGGTGACTTAGGTACCAGAACCGACGTTAGCGGGTATATCCATCGAAAACATTGCAGCTCTAATGCACAAGGCAGGGATGCGCAGCAGCATCCCCGTCGCAAAAGCTGCGCTCTACGATTGCCCAGCGTGGCAATCATAGGCAACATTCCCCTTTTCTTGGGGAGGCCTATATCCAGCGGTGGACTTTCAATGGCTGGTATGATGATAATGATGACGTTTAAATAGATTTTCGGTTAAAAGTAGATTTGACTAATAATGTTAACCTGACCTAACCACTGCACTTCCTATGAATTTTGATCGATAGTATGAATTATAAATATGACAATACCGTCTATCCGACAAAGGACTACATACATTGATCAAAACAATTTTCCCTGATTCTTTCAGTCAAAAGTGGTTCCGACCGGTTATGAGTTTTGACTGTTCTTGACACTATATGGGGATCTGTGGAACCTTTACCGGGATCAAAAACATATTTATGTACTTTTCTAAGGTTCTAGATTTCTAATTACATGTGTATTGATTGTGGTTGTCGAGTACAAACTGATGAGGCAATTGTAGAAATGATGTATGAAATTAGATTTGGGGGAGTTTTGAAGGCTTGCTATCCATTCTTTGTTACTCCATGCAAGCCTCTAACTATACTTGGTACAGAAAATGTTTTGTACTCGGCCAGCCGGCACCTCAATTCATCATTGTGTGAAAAGAGTACAAAACTTGCTTAATAATCCTTTTCATTATCTAGCCTCTCCAAATAATGGTTCTAAGTAGCCTCGTCAAATGTAATGAATTCGTGAAATGACACGAAAAAACACTAAACATAGCATTACGCACAATGTCAGGTTAACGACCTCTTAATACAAATATTCTCTTGAACATTCAAATCAGCTTTTGTTCTGAAAAAGTACTTCGGAAACGTAGTTTTTCAAATATTGATCTCTACTCATTTGCCCACTTTTTTGGCCTTAATTGGCGCACTGGGTACCCATACTCTTCCAGTTATATTTGAGCTACACTGTTCGATGAGGATATGCTGCTGTATATCGGTTTTAGTACCTTAGTCGTCCATGACATTTGATACCACTCTATCGGTACCCAACGACAGAACCATTATAAGACCTAATAACTATTATTTCATATTTTTTTATTTTAAATGAGTACTAACTAACCCCCATATGAACCGTTCGCACACAATTTATCACACTCTGTATTAAATACTGCACGCACCGGAAAATAACTAGGTTATCGTACAGAGATATAATTATTCACCATCATCATCAAGGCAGCCGTAAAAATCCACTGCTGGACGTAGGCCTCCCCAAGACAAGGGAAATAATAAACGTCACAGCAGCCTATACACACTCGTATTATCACAAGGATATCACTAGCGCGTTGCCTACTTTGTGACTTGAACACTGCTGTTTAGCGGTAGATATAGATGAGAGTGAGAGGTACCAATTCAGACGGCTCTACGGTCTACCTATATAGTATGACGACTAAAAGATATAGATGTACGAGTACTCGTTCGCACATGCATCTGTATGATTTCTCATTTTTGTTTTTTTGTAAAATCATCGTCATCATACCAGCCATTAAAAGTCCACTGATGGAAATAGGCCTCCCTAAGAAAGGGGGTATGTTGCCCATAATTGCCGCACTGGGCAAACGTATTGGCATTCACTAAGCGCAGCTTTTGTGACGAGAATGCTGCTGTCCTATGCATTTGAGCTACGCGACTTGAATGCTCCTACCCATCCCACCTTGTTTTTTTGAGCTATACAGCTTTTGATGGATTTACCGCCATCTGTCGTTTCCGGTATCTCAGTCACCTCTTACGAAACCCGGTGCAGGAGGAGATACTCTACTCTGCTGATACCACACGGCTATTGTTTTTAATATATTCTTTAAATTTTATTTTATTTCTTTTTATTCTTCAAAGGTATTCAAATAGTTGATTTTTTGTATCAATCTTTATTGACTCGTTTGCAATTAAACAACGTGGCTTAATGGCCAGATCATAAAAACTGATGCTATGTAATATTGAACCATTTTTATGCAAGTTAATGTGCGTGCAATAGGAAATGTTTACTTGTCCGGAATGTACTTGAATTTTTTATTGGTTTTTGTATTCTTTGCCATAGTTTAGAACATCGAAATATCATTTTAAATTACTGAATCTGGCAGATTTTCAAAATAATTTGTTGCTTCTGGCTGAGCACTTTTTTGAATTTTATCCATTTGCTTTATTAGTAGGTAGGTTGTAACAAGCAAAGTTTAAAATGATTACGGCTTAATATATATATTATATTTCCATTAGAAATTGGATTCCCTTTTTTTTTTGTTAGAAGAATCTAATTTGCGTTTTAGTTTTCAACAATTTATATCTAACTAACACCACCAATAATTATATAGACACATTAAAGTTTGTATAGATATTTTATGGGCGAGCTATGTTTAGTTCAAATACTCAACCCAACCCAGCTAAAAACATTAATTCTACGCCGTAGCAAGGTCTTGCTGACTGCTACGAGGTCAACATGCTACGAATTTTGTAGCTACACATCGTAGCACGTATTTGTTGATAATGTTCCGAAAGCATTAATCATCGTTAGTTTAACATTTTTATCCTAAATCGCTAGACTACGAAATACTATTCCGGTAAATAATTAAGTATATAACTTAGTAATTTAATGTGTTGTTAAACACGCTTGAAGTATTTTAATGATTTTAAAGTAGTCTTACCATTCTTACTATAGACAAGCACTTCTAGTAATGAACTAAGATTACAACTTGACAGTTACTCTTACCATAGACTACACTAATTAGAATAAACTGCATTCGTTTAGTTCAAGTCACTATAATCATAGACAAATGCTAGAATGAACTAAATTTTAGTTCGAAATTTTGAAATGTTCACGGCCGTTATTTTTAATGAACACCCATCTTTGATGCGAGAATGAAGTGTAAACTTACATATTATCTAGTACTCTGAAGAAAATTAAAACGAAGCGGTAATTCTGCAAGTTCCATGCGGTGTGAAGTTGAGCTAATTTTATTAATTCATAGTGCATTATTTTTTATGACCACCTAAATTAGTCCGTTGTTCGAAGATAGCCGTTTTTAATTAAATGCTCCGTTGAGATAACGTCTTGTAAGAGAAACGTAATTGTATGTAGGATGAAGTGTATGGGTTCTATTTTACAGTTTTCCATTGTCTGTTTAATATTGTCAAATGGTTACAATCCAAAGAAACACAATTTGGAATGTGACCATTTGACAATATTATTTTCTCTCTCGTAAATGGTTACTGAAATTTAGCTAAAACCCATCTAAATCTGATAATACTTTTTAATTGTAAACAAAACCAGTGTAAAGTAATTTTCATCAACAATAAAAGAATAATAATGATCATCATCATAATATCAGCCATTGGGAGTCCACTACTGGGCATAGGCCTGCCCAAGAAAGGGGGAGTGTTTCCCATAATTACCGTGCTGGGCAAACCTGTTGGCAACCGCAGAGCGCAGTTTTTGTGACGAGGATACTGCTGCCCACCCCTGCCCTATGCATTTGAGCTACATTATCGGATGGATATATCTGTCGGTTCCGGTACCTCAGACGCCTCTTACGACACTTGGTTAAGGTCACTATTCTATTCTGCTGGTACCCGTAAGGTACCCGTATCGTAAATTTTTCAATAAAATTTTAAAGCCTACAAAACTGGCTTCTTTCCATGTAGTAAGCAATCAATAAAATGTAATATTTGATTTAAAAAATATGTAAAGTATCAGGATTCAATTCCCTTCTATTGTTGATGGCGTGAGTAATGGCTGTATCTACATATTTTATATACTTTTTCATTATTTTTATTTAATTTGATTTGGCACGGTAACAAAATACAAATCAACACATACAATCGAAAATTTTTATATCTACTTATGTGTTACTATCTTTGCATTTCTTTAAGAACATAGCATACCATTTCAATGAAATATCTTTATCTTACGTATATCTTATTTTTGATCTATTATTACTAGTCTTAAAGGTGGGTAAATTTACACATCTCATACATTGACCTGACTCTGTGGTATGTTACGGACATCAGACAATAGAAGAATTATAAATATAATACTTAAATACATATTTTTATACACCCAGACACAGAAAAAATAAAAATATCATCATATTAATATTTGTCCTGGGTTGGGATCGAACCCACGACCCTTGGCCCGTCTAATGTAAATGATTACTTGTATCCATTAGATGGTCTAACCAGCTTATGGATTCATAGGTTAAATAGAATTATCATCATAGCTACCGTAAAACGTCCACAGCATTATATACGCGTTTCCAAAAATAATAAATTATACCCATAATTGCCGCGCTGGGCAGGCGTGACGACAACTACGGAGAAAAGTGTCGCGACGGAAATGTTGCCGCCCATTCCTGTTCTTTTGTGTATGATTCCGGAACCTTAGTCGCCTCATGACATTCGTTACAAGGGAAGGTACTATTCTTCTCTGCAGGTACCATACAAATTGTATAAGATATTAGCAATCACTTTCTCAAGTCATCACAAAGAATACAATTTTAGAATTATTCTGTCAATATTTCTAACAAAATAATGAATACTCGCTGGAAACGAAATGACTGGTCATAACACTTTAAATGTAATCATGTCCAATTAACTCATTGACAATATTATTTAAATCAAGCCCCAATCGGAAGTTATTACACAGCTATGTCGGAAATTGCGTGATTTAATTCGTAGAATGACTAATGGTTGTGTGGGCCCTCCCACTTATTGGCACTTATGCACGAGATTAAAAACGGCCGATAATTTCAAACACTGCTTATGAAATTGTGGAAACCGGTTATTGTAGAAACATGGAAATCTAGGCGTTGTTTAGAAAAAAGTTTATCTTTGTTAGATATCTAGCTGAACTAGCTAAATAAATCCACATGCTCATATATTAGAGGTAGATCCCAAACAAGTTTCGTCTGCATGGGTACCTATTTCTCTCTCCTATTTCTACCGTCAAACAGCAGCAATTGGAATACCATTGCTGTATTCTGGTTTAAACGGCGAAAAGGGTAGTGAAATTACTGGGTAATGTTACTTAGCATCTTCAAGACACGGATAAATATAAAACACGGATAACTGATAAAATCAGCGCCTATATTCGGCGGTGCGATGACTCTTACTCCCACGCGGACTAGATGCTAGTTTGTCGACTTAGTAAAATTAAAAATGGCGCCTATGTTTCACGAAAACGTAATGTGAAAATTTCCCTTCTTCAGGTTTCGAGGTGTGCTGTTACCAAAGTATAAGTAATGTGATGAATTTTTATCCTGGATGAACTCCTATACTACTAAACCGATTTCAATACATTTTTGCTTACTGTGCAGAAAGCAAGAAATGATCGCAAAGTTCTTTCATGGCAATATATATATATATAGAAGACGGGTCAACGTCTGTCAAATTAGCTAGTATAATATATGTAATAAATTTTGACAGGCCCGATGGCGCCGATGGTTCGATCCCCGCCCGGGACATATATTCATATGATGATATTTGTGTTTGTCTTGTGTCTGGGTGTTAAAAATATGTTTTAAGTTATGTATTTAAGTATTATATTTGTGATTCCTCTGTTGTGATATAACACAAGTGCTTAAGCTACTTACGACGGAGTTAGGTCAATGTATGACATATGTAATTAGTATTTATAATGATGATAGATCACGGCTAACCCCCGTAGAACATAAACGTTTCAAGAGATGATATTAGTATTACTGCTTACGTGCAATATGCAACGAAACCTCCCTTCATGCCTTCGCATACGTCTAAACCTTAAACACTTCTGACAGTAACAAAAGCGATCATTTTTTATTTCAACCGACGTACAGTTGAATTTTCCTAACAGCCTTTTAATAATACATTTGCGTGTATGAAAAATTCGAGGCGGAATGTATAGGCTACCATTACTTATTGGTTAAATCTGTTTTTTAAATTATTGTACTTGTTGGGTAGGAAATTCACGCTATTTTCAGGTATATTGCGGAACTCTGTAAGTAAAATATTAGATATACAGAACCGAATAAGATCAAAAAGAGTTTTTTCTAGCGATGTCGCGTTTGAAACACATTTTAGCGGGATTTGCATTTCAAACTATTTATTTTATTACATCCAAATTGTTATTATATATTAAATTTATATACTAAAATTGTACACAATAACATAACTCAAACTATACGTAAATATTCATTGTCCTACAGAAATTATTAGTACAAATATTAAAAATCGACTTATCAGATATTTGTTTGCAGCAGCTTCTGTTGTCGCAGGCTTTGGTGTATTGAGAGTGGATTCCGAATGTTTGTCGTGCTTCTAATAGATATATGTGATGTAAACGTTCAATTTAACAGTATGAAATCAGAGAGTCGATAATCAAACCCCGAGGGTCGATATAACTGTTTTCAGAATCACTGATTTAGATTTTATTACATAATATAGCTAAGTTTTCACATCAAATAAAATGTGTAGTTACATGTATTTATAAAAAGATATATATAAAAAAGTTAATAACTATTTATTATATTGGTTTTAATAGTTCAAAAAATCAGATATTACATACCGGATTCGAACCTGCATACCGAGACGTAAAAGTCAAAGTTAAATATACTTTATAATAATAAAGTTACAATAATAACATTAATATTTCCAATAAGGAAGTGGTTTTATGCATATTTATAAGTAATACAGACGACTCTGATGACCTAAGCGATCATAAAATACCTAGATCACGTCAGTAACCCATCGAGGTAGGCAGAGACTATAGACCTCCACTTGCTACAATCTTGGCATACCTTTTTTGCTTCCTTTACTCGCATTAGTACTTCCATACACGCTCGATAATTGTTACGATATATGAAAAGGAAGAGCAATGAGAGTCAAAATCACTAATCAAGCATTGCTTAGTGTGAATCTTTAAAATAACCGTAAACCGTTAACATCATAAACCATAAACCATAACAACACATTCATGAAAACTAAAGAGTTTTTTATTGTTCGACCTTTGTGGTGTGAGTTTGAGATCTTTTGTCATCCGTTTTAAAACCGTTAGAAGAGAAGTTTTTTTTATGAGTTGTGGACTTATTGTTGAACAGTTATAAAACATTGTTAATATTTGTCAAATCTCTTATTTGCTTATTTAAGTGTGCATGTATTAAGCATTAAAATAGTATATGTAAGTCCAATCCTCTGTACCAGGTGTCGTATGACTCGTATGAGTCGACTAAGAACTACCAGAACCGACAGATGGCGGTATATCTATCCGAAACAATGCAGCTCAAATGCACAGGGTGGAGATGGGCAGCAGAAGCCAACACACTGGGCAATCATGGGCAAAATTTACTCTTTATTGGGGAGGCTTACGTCCAACTTTCAATAGCTGGTATGATGATGATATCCTTAAAAAGAAAGTCCTTAAAACCTATTCTTTGTCTGTACTTATACAAATCGGCAGACATTTGCTCCTATTTCTCTTGTCCAACACGCGACCGCCAACCTAAAGGCTATTTCCTCATATGTTTTTAAATCTTATAATTAAAACTAAACACTCGTATGGCAACTGCCATAGAAAACTGTTAACTTTGACACGCAATCCACCTATTTCGGGGGTCATGGCTGGGTCAGAATGGTCCAAAGCAATTTGAACCCTATTCTCTAAGCAGCAAATACAGCTGCGGGATCACTTTATAGCAGTCTAATTTTGGTCTGACAAGCACATGAGTATAGGCGGGATGAAGGAAATTATGCTTTATGCAGACGGATTAAGGGTTAAAGAATAGTAAAATATTCGTTGCAATATTATAGTCTATAAACCAGTTCTCATATTAATTTATTTAGTAGGCAATGTTATGGGATTTCAATCACTTGCCATAACAGGCATTATTATTTCCTTGAAATGTTTGATCGGTCATAAAGTAAGGTAGCAACGACATAATAAATAATAATAAAATTTAAAAATCTGTCGCGTTGTTTGTCTTCTGAGAATCGATGTTTTCTGTGTTTATGTGCATATTAAAGGTCCTAATAATTCCGGTTCTTGGATTACGACTACGGTGTGTTTTCCTGAATCTAAACTATTTGGACTAGATTTAACTAGCATTATTACTAAGCGAACTAGTTCTCGTCAGACTTGCATTTATACTAGCCGCCCACTACTTCTTTAATATATACATATAAATAAAATTGGAGTGTCTGTTTGTAATATTAAAATTACTGCTTTTGATATTTCAAATAGACACTTCAACTGTCTGTTTGTTCCGGCTTATCTCTGGAACGGCTGAACCGATTTGAATAGCTTTTCACTGGCATAGCTTTTGTGATAAGGAGAAACTTAAGCTATATTACATCACGCTACAACTGAAAGGAGCGGAGCATTAATCAAAAATGTGACAAAAGCGGGCGATAAATTCACGTTCGTCGTGTGCACTGCCTGGAAGTTTGTAGTTCAAAAGAAAATAAGCTGACAAAAGTCACAATTCCACGTGGACGAAGTCGCGTGCACAGCTAGTCCATACTAATATTTTAAAGCTGATGAGTTTATTCCATTGCTTGTTTGTATGAACGCGCTAATCTCAGGAACCGCTTGTCCGATTTAAAAATTCCTCTATTGCTAGATAGTCCATTTATCGGGAAAAATTGAAGACTATATAACATCACGCTAGAAGTAATATATAAAGACAAATGTCGTTTGCGCCTTAAACGCCTGCCAATTATTATCCGCAAATCTGCTTATAACCCTGTTGTGTTCGATACGCAAACAGGAACGAACTTTTTTCTTAGTAAAAAATCACTTATTTGATGGACTCTTATAACACCACATTTGTACAACTTCATTCGGATATTATAACAGTTTCTGTGGTTAGTATCGCTTCTGTTAACCGCAGAAGCGATGATAATTAATTTTGGTATGTATAAAGATAGATGATTGCGATTGGAAAATAAAACAGGGTTCTCGAAATACTAATCATGCGCAAACGAAGTCGCGGGCATCAGCTAATCTTTATATAAAAAGAAAACAGTCACGGTGCTTGCCCAAAATTAACTTCTACACCACTGAACCGATTAAATCAAATTTTGCTCACTGTATGCAGTAAGGTCCAACTTGTGAACTTGTGGTCACTTTAACTGCACCAGGTGTCGTAAGAGGCGACTATGGTACCAGAACCTAAATCTGCGCTCTGCAATTGCCAACACGCTTGGCCAGCCCAACAATAATAAAAACGCATAAAAAGCATAAAACCTCGTTTCTTGGAGAGGTTTTTTTTTTAATTTACTGCAAATTATTTGTTTAATTTAGGACAAAGAGTTATAATTATCAGTTAGTGCCATTATATTTTAGCAGATGGCGGTGTTAGGTAATGAGTATCCAATACTGCTCATATAATAAACTCTCGGTCAGGGGTTAATCGAGATACCTCGAGATCGTTTTACTTCTTACCCAGATGAAGTCGGGGCGGGGGTCCAGTAACTTCATATTTTATAAAACTGTTGTACGCGTGTGTTTTATAATTCTAAATTGTACAAGGAAAAAAATCTAGAGTTTTCTGTGGTGAGATAATAATAATAATAAATTTCCACATCTGATACATTGACAGGTCAATGTATGAGATGTGCGCCGAAGGTCGTGGGTTCGATCTCCACCCTGGACAAATATTTATATGATGATATTTGTGTTTGTTTTGTGTCTGGATGTTGGAATATGTATATAAATATTATATCTGTGATACCTTTGTTGTCTGATGTCCATAACACAAGTGCTTTAAGTGACAAATGCCAAATTCCATCTTACTCTATCAATACCTCACGACTTTTTATGACATGGTTATTCAAAACTGATTAGGTACATCTCTTTTTCTATTTAAACTACTTAAGACAATCTTAAAGTTATACAGCCAAGAACAACACAAACGTTTTAAAAAGACACACAAATCATAACAACCAAGATTAATACATCACTATCTCCGAGCGAACTACTTGTGGAGTCGAGAACAATAGATATTAGTAATTTCGTAGAAACAATCGCGGCGCACGCGAAGGGCCCATCACAAACTCAATACATTATTCGGGTGCACAGACGAAACGTTCATGCCCTTTATAATTGAGCGGGCTAACAGAGGAGCCTCGAAGATTACATTTTCACTATTGTATCAGTGGATACTGGATTTTGTTTGTATACAGGATCTACACAAATACATCTGTAAAGGTGACACGAAGGTTAAACATTCGATGCTAACACATACAACAATAATAAAACTAATCTTAAAATGCCTAGAGGTAGATATCTTGCAAAGGTCGTCTGCGTTGGTACCTCACTCTCACCTGTTTCTACCGCCAAATAGCATTGTGTTTCGGTTTGAATGGTGAGAGAGGCATTAAAATTACTGGGTAAATGTGTCACGGTATCTTCTGTTCACAAAAGTGATGACACGAGTTTTTTTATTAACTTCATAATAATCGATGACCTCAATCGAGTTTCTCAACAGGTGGGTCTCAGAATGAACAATGAGAAGACTAAAGTAATGTGTAATGCCCATGTTGTACCCACCCCAGTTTTAGTTGAGAGCTCGCTTCTTGAAGATGTTGAAGTTGAACTCGTATGTATACCTAGGACAAATAGTCCAATTAGGTAAGTCTAACTTCAAGAAAGAGGTCAATCGCCGAACCCAACTTGGCTGGGCAGCGTTCGGAAAACTGCGAAACATCTTTTCGTCCGACATACTTCAGTGCCTCAAGTTGAAAGTTTTCGACCAATGCCTGATACCAGCGAAGGCATATGACAGTGAAACGTAGTCACTCATTGGCTTTTTAAACCAATTTGAAATAGCTCTACGAGCTATGGAGAGGGCAATGCTCGGAGTCCTTTTGCGCGATCGAATCAAGAATGAGAAGATTTGTAACAGAACTAAAATTATCGACTTTTCCCAGAGGATAAGTAAGTTAAAGTGGCAGTGGGCAGGACATTTGGTACACAAAACCGAAGACCGATGGAGTCGCGCAGCGTAGGGCGTCCACCCGCAAGATGGACAGACGATCTGACTAAAACCGCAGGATCGCGCTGGACACAGGCCGCATACAACCGGTCCTACTGAAAATTCTACGGGGAAGCCTATGTCCAACAGTGGACGTTTTATGGCTGATACGATGATGATGATATACATATAAATGGAACTTTTATTGTGAGCGAATGAGTAAATATTACGGAGAACGCGAGGTGACTCCATTAAATACAACAATATCGAAAAGCTTTTGCTAAAATAAATTAGAAATATAGTAGTAAAGATTTTAAACTTTTATAACAGCAATACCAAAAGTTTACCGTTCTATTCGACGGTTCTCAGTTATGTGTGCAGTGTGGCCTGCTCAATGCCGATTTAACTTATTAACCCACTAGGATATATCATTAACTTCGATTCTTCTACGGAACTCCTCATACCTGAATCTATTAAGGAAAGAGACACTGAGCATGAGGTCTACGTGGTTCGTAGGGCTATTTTGATTATGCATTTCTCTTTAATAAAAGAATTCTTTGAATTTAATAATGTCAACCTTTCCGCCACGTTTTTATATCAACACTAGCTATGCCTGCGACTTCGTCCGCGTGGAATAGTTTTTTAGGGTACCATACCTATTTACTTCAACTTATATAAACTTATTTTATTTGAATCAATGACCTGAAGAATAAGTTTCAAGTTTCTAGCTCTAAAAATAGCGATACTTCCATACTACTTTTCATCCCCCATTTCGACCCCTTACAACCCTTATTTAGAATTAAAAAATAGTCTATGTCCTTTCTCAAGGTCTAAAGATCATCAAAATCGGTTGAAATGTTTAAGCGGGAAAGCGTAACAGACAGACAGAGTTACTTTCGCATTTATAATATAAGTAGGGATGTGTAAAGAATCTAAGAATACCGCGCGCAAAGAATGTGATATGATAAGTAAAAATAGGAAAAATCAAATAAATTGGCCTAAAAGAATTTAATATCGGTATATTAAACATTTCAAGTCAGTCGTCGCCTGTGATGGTGTTTAACTAATTTGTTAGATAATTTTGCACTAATGCAAAACAAAATACATATAGTGGAAATGTTATCTTTCTTTTTGAAGTCTGTTATATGTATCATAATAAAATGAATACACGGTATTCTCTTAATTATTGCACAAATACAAACCCAATAAAATCAAGGATCCATTAAGCCGTATGGTTCCAGCAGAGTAGAATGGTACCTTCCCCTGTACCGGGTGTTTTGAAAGGTGTCGAAGGTAACATGGCCGATAGATGGCGGCATATTCATCATAAAGAGTGTAAACGCGGTAATTACGGGCAAAATTCCGACACCTGGTACAGAGGGAGGTACTATTCTACTCTGACTGTACCTCTCGTCCAAATAATTCAATAGAACACTATAATAGCATATTTTTGTAATCTAGGTATGAGTAGCAATGCTCTTTCGCCAGCTCTCCGTATTACAAGTATACCTAATTTATTTCACTGGGGCGTTGCACGGAGAATGAAACGGAATTGCATTATGTGTAGTAAAGAAGCCACCCTAAATTTTTATGAAGGCCTTACCGTGAACCTTCTGTATTTGTTTTTGTAGAGTTCCTTTGTTTTTTTTATTGGGTTTGAATAAATAACGAATATTATATGAAACGTGCAGTGTTTTTCTTTTGTTAGTTTTGTTTTTAGTTTTTAAAAATATGTGTGTTTTTTATGTAGCTGACTAACAACAATACGGTCCCCGTGACAGACAGACGTGTTATCACAAAAATATCACTAGTGCATTGCCAAAGTGTCAAAGAGAGAGGTAGTGAAATTACCCAATAATTTCACTACCTCTCATATCTTTCAAACCGGAAGACAACAACTGCGGTAGAAATAACGATCCTCTTTAATAATAATAAATTTATACAACATCTTATACATTGACTGGACTCCGAGATATTCGCTTAAATAGCTTATGTTATGAACATCAGACAACAGAGGAATGTATTTAAGTATCATGTTTTTAATACCTCTGCTGTCCGATGTCCGTAACGCAAGTGCTTTAAGTGACTTATCTCGGAGCCAGATCAATGTATAAAATGTTGTGTGAATTTATTATAATAATATTATAATAGTCAATAATAATAAATAAATAAGACACAGAACAAATACAAGCATTCATAATGCTAACATAATCAATATTATTTATCCTGGGTGAAGATCAAACCCACGACCGTTGCGTACAAGATAGGAACTATATCTTATGCACCATCAGGCACGTCTATACCTCTAGTATAGGCGTTTTTTTTATTTTTTTAACCCACTTCACGTGTTCTGCAGTAGGAATTTATTTAACGGCTTCATAAATAGCTTTTACATTTTTACTATCTTTACACGCTGGCTTTATGTTGCGTCCCACGGGAGTTTTACCGGGATCAAAAGAAACCTCTGTCTGCCCCAGGGCTGCAAACTTTTCATTAACGAAAACTAGTTAAGTCACAAATCGAAACAAAGCAGATGGTCCTATTATATCTTGTGCGCCAAGGGTCATGGGTTCGATTCCCACCTAGAGCAAATATTTAAATGATGATATTTGTGTTTGTTCTGCGTCTGGGTATTAAATATATGTAATTAAGTAGAATATTTGTGATTCCTCTGTTATCTGGCGTCCGTATCATAATCTTCAAAATCTAAATCGCAAAGGAAAATTACGATAACAAGTACAGAATGTTCACGTAAGGTTAATTAAGAGAATCAATAATATTTTCATCCGAAACAATGTAGTTGATATGAACAGACCGAGCATCTTGCCCAGCGCGGCAATTATGGCCACTATTCCCTCTTTATTAAGGAGGCTTATGTCCAGCAGTGGACTTCCAATGGCTAATTATTATGATGAATGTTTTCATGATAAACATATAAGTAAGGTAGTAACTATAAATAACGAATAGCGAGCATTTCACTCCTGAAATTGACACAAACAATTGCTGTACATTTTTTTAAATTTACCCCTTATTTATACAAAAAATACTTATTGATTACCATCTTGCAAAGCTTTGAAACTTGTCGATGGTTTCATCTGAGTATTTAATAAAAACTTAATTACGTAGCTCGTATTTGCTTTATGTTTAAATTAATGAGTTTGAAAATAAATTGGACTCTCTTTAAAGCAATTTAAGACTCATTTCCCCATAGCAGTTTTAAAATATAGAAGAAAACTAATATATATAAGAAACAGAAAATAAAAGAAAATTGTTTTATCAAAGGTGTTTGGGACAGTACTCGTGAATGTGGGACTGTTAATTGCTACATATTTTGTAGCAACGCTACGAGAAACGTGTAGGTCTGTAGTAATTACTAAACAAGGCGACTACGAAATTAAAACGACAAGAATTAGAAGGCCCTGACCCTATTTCCGTGGGGCAATTATAGAACCTCTTTTCAGAACTGCACTCAATGACACTGCCAAAATTCCTTTTTGACCCATGTAAGAAATAAAGAAAATATTATCGATGCATTGCAAAAGAAGTCAGCTGTCACTAAGCTGTAAACTAAGCTGTCAGAACAACTACCGGTAGAATTGATCGGTACCTCCCCTGCTCCCTGTTTCATAAGAAATGACTCAGGTACTGACAAACGATAGAGCACAGTACCTTAATCCATTGTTTAAAACATATCTCGAATACTAAAGGGTAGGTGAAAATCCTTCAAATGTCTTGGGCAGAGCTTTGTGTGACTGTGGATATCCTTCGGCTGATATGATAACGATATTTAGTCTGATAAAGTCTGATAACTTCATCATCATCATATCAGCCTTAAAAAAACCATAATTGGACATTAGCCTCCCCAAGATAGGAGGATTTTTGCGTATAATTGCTGCGCTGGACAGCTATGAGGTATCTTTCTACGTTGCCGGTACTTTAGAACGCAAATACAATAGTAATTAAGCAACGCTGTTTCGGATGGATATACCGCCATCTGTCGGTCCGTTACCTCAGTCGCTAGGTTAATTTATTCTAAACTACCAGCAATAATACAGCACAATCAAAAGTCGGTTAATCAATGGCGGATTTCAATTGCTATGTGTATGTACGGTTTTTGCTTTGACTTTAGACAATGATGAGGGTGTTTCTTGCAAAAATGCTGCTTTTCATAGCGGATTGGATATTGAGTTCTACCCTGCTGGAACCTTACGTCCAAAATAAATGAAACTATTGTGTACCTTCATTACTTTTACACAATTTGATACTATCTCGTTTATGGCATATAATAATGAAACTACGCTAAACGGTTATACAATTCAATTTTAAACTGAGTTAAAATGTCAATTTCATTTTCGTATCACTAAACGTGTAAAAGATTTTAATTTTATATTTAGCCTCAGTCACGTTTTTAAGTTCATAAAACAATTTGAAAACACAAATAATAAACCTGCTGAGCCATCAGAGTCACTTAATTTTCAATTAGGTCGTTATTTAAGATTGTATGCATTAAAAAATTAACTTGTCTTAGGCTTCAGGCGAAGCTCGAACCTGCATCTTTCACCAAGACATTAGAGGACACGTATAATTTTTTCGTGAATTATGTTTAGCTAAAAAATCAGCGCCTTTTCTTCAATTTTTTGTTAATAAGCGTCACTGCAGCCTACAGAGGCTCGTCATATCATAAGGATATTACTAACGAATTGCTAACCTTGTGACTTGAAGATATTATTTTACATTACCCAGTAATTTCACTGCCTCTCTCACCCTTTAAGCCGGAACACAGCAATGCGAAAACTGCTATTTGTCGGTAGAAATAGGGGACAGTGAGGTAGCAATGCAGACGACTCTTGTGTGAGGTGTACTAAAATGTTGAAGTAATAGATAAATATTAAATGCTTACTTAAATACTTCAGCGGTTTTTTACATTGAAAAATGCAGAATCTAGCGTAACGGTATTGCAGGTCTCCGGGAAGTAAAAGATGCCGTTTCTAGTCCTCTCTAAAGGCTGGAATAAGTCGTTTTTTTTCTAGTAAATATTATCTTTAATCGTGCAACAGTTGCTATCCGCGATATAATCTTTATTAACAACAAATTCTCAAACTGTAAGCGAAACTTGTCAACTATCGGCAAATATTTACAAATATCACATTGGCGTCGATGCCGAGCGGCGACGTCGCTTTGATCTTTGGAACAGCCAGTAAACAGATTAGAAGCCGCGTCGCCCGGGGAAACGGGAGAACGGGGAGCAAGGGATTTACTTGATACTCTATACCTTCCCAGTACATGTATTGTAGTATTTATGAATTCGGAAAGGAGTATGACAAAAATTTATCTAACAATCAGACGCTTATACCGACTCTGTTGTGAGGGTTGGGTGATTTATTTCAATGATTCTGTATCTAACAATTATGTTATTCACATAACACATCATTCATTTATCTGTCATTATTTATTTATTTCTTTATAGACCAGGTCAATAAACAAGCGTACAGCCCGCGTGATAGTAATAGTTACTGCAACCTATAGACGCTCGTAATATCACAAGGATACCATACATACGATTGCCAATGATGTGAACCGAGGATATTAAGCCACATTACCTAGTAATTTCACTACCTCTCTCACCCTTCAAACCGGAACGCAGCAATACGAACACTGCTATTTGGCGGTATAAATAGGTGAGAGTAAGGTTACCAATGCAGATGACCTTTTGTATGAGGTCTACCTCATGTGTGTGTTAAAGTACTTTTGTTACAGATATCAGCCCTTTGAATTGAAAGTACTCTGAAACTAATATCATGATTACAAGTAGGTACATACCAATTCCAGCCGTGAACGTTTTACGACTTCTATGATGAAAAACATGCTTTATTTATTAATATATAAAAGCGCCGTGAGTTACCCGCAAAGTAGAATAGTACCTCCCCCTGTACCAGGTATCGTATGAGGTGACTTAGGTACCGGAACCGACAGATGGCGGTATATCCATGGATAGACAGCAGCATCCCCGTCACGTAAGCTGCGCCATGCTATTGCCAACACGCTTGCCAAGCACGACAATTATAGGCAGATTCCCTATCTTGGGGAGGCCTAAGTCCAGCAGTGAACTATAAATAGCTGGTGTGATGATATATAAAAGAGAACGTTCCCGTGGGACACAATTTTACGTGAATATTATGCGGACAAAGTTGTAGGTGGCAAGCTGTAGTAGCTTCTAGTTGTAGACAATAACAGCAATTTCTTATCAAAACTCGCACTAAAACATATGACATCACAAAATACCTATTCGATACGGTAAACAGAAGGTTATATCATAATTTAAACACGCCTCCCCCGGGAATAAAGGCTCGCGAACACGTGTACCTGTTTCAAAGTGTATCTATGATATGGTTATTATTGGTAGAGCCTACACGAAGTGTGCGGAGATTATCTTTGTGGGAGCGACAGGTTTTAATTGAACCCTTTCGTACCTTCTGCAGTACAGTCTACTTGTTTTGGTAATTTGATTTCAGTTACACAAAGCCTTGTGTCGAAGACCTGATTGATATGTCCATTTTATGTACAGCTAATACTTCATTAACTTATCAGCTATAGAAAGTCCACTGTTGGACATAGCCCTCACTAAGATAGGGGGATTTTTGCCCGTAGTTGCCGCACTGGGCACGCCGTAGTGGCAATCGCAGAGTGTGCTGTTTCAGATGGTTATACCGCCATCTGTCGGTTTTGTTCGGTTTGGTCAGCTCTTATGACACCTGGTACGGAGAGGGAGGTACTATTTTACTCCACCGGTACCTCACGGTTATATACATAGCTAATAATTAAGAATCAAATATTAACACAATATTCACATAACATCTCATACTTTCATCTGACTCTTGAGTTTCAGACATGTGTCAACTTTTTTGATCGAGATTTTAATATTATGTTGCAATAAAAATAATATGGTAGAACAATGATCATCTTGGAACAACATAAAATTAACACAAAATATCGAAAAATGACGATTTATTAGTCCAATAATCTCGCTACACTTGATAAATTTTGTCTTTTCAATTTTATCTAATGGGTGATTATCATTCTTAGTGATTTTATTTTGATAACTCTAAAGATAAACAGACATATTAAGCATTCATAAATAGTAAATTGGTTGCGAAATAATACAAATGAATGGTATATATTAATATCCAAAGAAATCAATTCACATAATATGTGTCATGGGAAAGCTCAGAGGGAAGCATATGCGGAAAAATTGATTTTCTTTTCTTCATAATAAACTGCATTTATTGAACTCATTTATGTAAATATTGTTTTATATGTACTGTGATTTTTTAAATTTTATTTTTTACTTTAGACATAGTAAAACAACTGTTTTTTGTTTTTTACATTTTTAAGCCCGTCGTTATATTTATCATTCGGCGGCCGTTAAAGAAACTGCCTGCCGTGTAAAAATAAGAACATATTCTTAATAATTCTTTCGTTACGTGTATTATCCGATAAAATTAAAACATGTTTTTTCTGATCTTGAGAAAGTTAATTGCATTAACCTTAAATGTTGAATTTAGAAACTGCAAAATTTCCTTAGTTTACATATTTAGTAGAAAAATTAAAGAATGTGTTGAAATTAAACATTGGTTATAAGGACTGAAATGATAATATAATCCGAGATTTTTACCAGTCGTATTGTTCTTTTAGTAATTTATTACTTATTTTGTATAAAATACTGACGTTTACTGGACATTATACTCGTATATAAAAACATATTACTTTCTTGGATTTCAAAATAGGGAAACTATTTACTAGAAAAAATATAATGAATAAATTGACTTTCTTTCTAGTAATTTAATAACTTTAGAATATTTTCAACTGACTTCGATTCCAAAAAATAACTCGCTCCAACTACGTGCTGGATTCCGAATACAAGTCCAGCTAGCCAGTTAACAAACTAGACATTTCTTCAAAACCACCCCCGTTCCAGGGATCGTTCCCCGTCCTGCCACATTAAAAGGCCCTTTCATGTAACATAAATATTTTCAGTAAACATGCTCCACCGTCGTTATTCAGGCAACAAATAACGGGTTCCTTTTGAAAACTTCCAGTGCACAGCTCAATTCACAGCCTTGGGGATTGGGAGTTAGCATTTTTACACGTGATTTATAAAAGCTTTTTTTCTTATTTATAACAATTTAAAACTTGCAAAGATTAATGTGTTTACAGTTAATTCTAATACAGAAGACGTTGTGTTTTAATATATTTGTTCTTTGCGATTTTGTTGCTGTTATAATAAGCTAATTTAACAATATTTTGTACTAAAGTTAATGACTTCGAAATGATAAAACTTAAATTATTTGTCCTGTTAACATACTTTTATAATATCCTACTACAACTACAAATTTGTTGCTCTTTCACGCTTACGCAGCTCAACAGAGGTAAATAAAAGTTGCTACAGAAATTATGAATAGTACATACGAAATAACATACGTTTACATAATTCAATTTAAAAAAATCCTTTTGGGTTATGGCTTTTTATATTTATCTTGGGTATTGGCACTGAATTTTACACAGTTTTAGCTGTCTGAGTGTGAAATCGACTTCTTCAAGAACGAAGTTAAGAGCTCGTGGACAAAGTCTGGGGTGAAAACTAGTTTCAGATATTTATGAATGTATGTCGATATATAGCTCGTTTATTCACCTATAAACAAAACCAGACCACTGCAAAAGGGGCCATTCAAAAATGACTTCTAATAATATGTAATAGAGTAGAGAACTCCTACTCAAAAAGTGCGCCTGCTTTATTAGCGGAATTTACTAGAAAACTCGATTACAAGTGTTCCTTTCATTCTAATGCTTGGCTTGTTAATAATAGAGTTGTACAGTTTTACACAGGACATCACGGTTTTGAATTTAATAGGAGATCAGAAAATTACTATGATGTGATGGATATCACATAATATCACAGAAAAGGTATTGTTTTATTACATGATACACTGATGTGTTTTTCGAATTTTTCATGTAATTGTTTTTCGAATTTCAGTTGCGACTCAATTTCTTGTCTCAAATATACGGAATCACGACTGATGCAAGATGTATAGACTAATATAATAAAACATAATACTAGTATTTTGTTTATATTTGTCATTGGGATCGAACCCACCACCCCTGGCGCATAAGATAGGATCATTACTATCTACGCCATCGGGCCTGTCAAATTATTTATTTGGGCGTTTAAATTAAGTCATTGTATAAATTATTACATTAGTAGAAATACTTTAAATAAAATGATTAAATACTTCTGGTTCAAACTCTCATAAATCAGTACTCTCAACGTAACGTCAGTTCTTTTCTTTCTCGTACGTACTTGACGTACGAGAAAGAAAAGAACTGACGTTCATGATAGCATTAGATAACTTCATCGTTTTATTATGCTAAACACATAAAATCTGAAATATTCGTCGCATAATGTTTGCGATTATCTACGCACGGACATATATAAAGGCTTGCCACTCTCCGTAACCTGCTATAAACTATAAATTTTATATTGGAATATGAAATAACTGTGCCTTCCACTTTACCACCGACAATATAGACTTTTATTGTATTTTTTTAATACAATATTCAAAAATCAAAATTAGTTGCATGATTACGCGCAGAACAATTAGGAAAATAACTAAAAAAGGTTATACCTATATTAAAAAAAATAACTGACATATATTTGACAATAGATAAGTCGAAAAACTGCTGAATATTATAAAAATCAGAAACATTCCATTATCAAAATCGCTGTTATCCTAAAACAGTTTGTTCATTGAAATATTAAAAATAAGACACGTATTATTTGAATCCTAAAGCAATTTTTAACCGGAATAGTGACTTATAATTAATTATTCACATACACGACATAAGCATATAATTATTTCCTGGGTGACTAAAAAGAAACAGAAATAGAATAATTTTCCAACTATTTCCTATTTTACCGACCGACCAATCTATCATATGCATGTAACAATGCAATCTTATTTTAGGAAACACATTCATTAGTATGACGTTAATAATAAAGTTTACAGTGTTATCAGCTTTTGCGTAAATAAAGATAAACGGAACGATTAAAAGATAGTCAGATACGAGTGTCCGCACACATCGCCGAGTCTAATCAAACATCAAACGTTCGAGTTGAAATAAACGGAATCCGCTTTTTCTCACACAACAACTACAACCACCTTTAAAACCAATAATTAAATTAGATTTTCTTCCAATACATAAACGTACATACATCTAGTCTACCATTAAACCTTAGCGGTGAAGAATGAAAGTAGAAAAGATATCTTATCATCGATTAGTCGTAAACATATTATTTGGTAAATACGTTTTGCTCATTGCCGTCGTGAGCGACGGTGTTCTCAACAAACGCCAACGAATTTCCCAAAAGAATTATAGTAAGTAACATTTATCCACACGCGATCGGTCCTTCGTGACACGTGGACCAGAATTAATAGGGATCGAGCATTTTTCTAGAAAGGTTTCAGACTTAATTTGGGACACTGGAAATCCAGCTTTCTACTATCGACTCGCGGGCGGGCGGGATCAGAGTTTGCGACTTACCAGTTATGCTGATTTCTGGGGGCTGTCGGGGACTGAATCACGTGATAACGTTCACCGCCATTTCGATGAGCACGTGAGGATGTAGGTTGTAAACAAATCGCATCAGTCGGTGGGAGCGAAGGTGGACGCGCGCGGTCGAAGCGCGACGCGAGACGCGACTGACGGCCGCCCTGTTCGGCGCCTGCGTGGGTCGATGCACACTCGGTCAGTGGGCTACAACAGAGTTTGGGAGTCCAACAACAAACCTCCTTTGTCTCACGAAGGTAGACGGCGAGGCGCCGACTCCGCTCAAAAAATTTACACCTGTGGAGCTTGATCGGTAACTGTCACCGTGACGTTCGAGATAATCTCTCCTATCTGCCCCAACTCTTGAGTTGTGTCTTTGAGATGTCAAGACGAAAGTTGTCACCGCACCAAACTGTGGCACTTTGGCAGCAAATAGAATTAAACACTTTCGGTTTTCTTGCGAACGATTTCACCGTAGTTCCTGGAATTGGTACGATTGTCTGCATCAATCTAATTCAGTTGCAATATTTCCCACTAAAGATAGCTGACAACTTTTGCTTCTGACAGTGAAATGACGGCTTGTTCGGTAAAGCGCTAAAACGTAAAAACGTCATTGAGTTCTTAAAGAGAGTTTACAGGAATGTCAACCTTTGAGAAGTTAAAACATGGATTTGACAGTTCACATATTTTAGAAAGGAATATTATTACATAAAAAACGTTTAAAACAACCCTAACCCTACTTAACGGTGCATATTTATATTAACAAGATCAACACTACAAGCAAGTACTAATATCGATTATGCATCTGTAAGCTTTAGCGAAATGACAAAACCCTCTCAATCTGTGAAAGGTTTATGTAATTAATTTATATACGTGTTTTCTTTCCAAACTAAGGCCATCCCGACATTCAGAAACCGTCGATATTGTGAAAGCAATCTAATCACCACTTACTCGTATGAACAACTAAGTAAACATAAACTAAAATTTTGATATTGATAATCTTGTTAACGACTTGTTGTCGTAAATAAAAATTTAAACGGTAATTTTAAAAATCCACTACTATTAACTCATAAATAATTGATGCTATTGGATAATGGGCAGCTCTAAGAATAAAGAGATACAAATAGCCTAAATATTGTAGTACTCAGAGTCTTGTCTCAAAGTCTCCTTAAATATTGTCTAGTCGTAAACTTTTTTAAATAAAGAGGAAAAATTATTTCTTGTTTCCTTATTTGTTACGATTTAACTAAAAACCAGTAAGGCAAGAAAATTCTTTTACCGTTAGAGGTATAAGATATTATAAATAATAATAATAAAATAGAACAATGTAAGTGAGACATTAGAAACTAATAAACTAAAAAGACCATAGACTATAGAGAAAGACCGCTGGAACATAGAACACTATTAGAAAATGTCTTTTTATACATTTTGGTCGTATACAAATATCCTCCAGGATATACTGCAGATTTCTGTGAGCAGTGACTTTAGGAATGACGACGAACGAATGACGCTAATGATTTAATGTGTCATTTATTATTTTATCAAACCTAGATCCCAAGATTATATTGAACAGCTTTAAAAATAAAAACATGGAAGATCATTGCTGTCACTGTTCGTTTCGGTTTGTAACCTTTGCATGTAGAATGAAACATTTCTATCTACACTTCTTTCTGCCCTTTGTTTGGCCTCGTATGTTCGCTAGTTCAGGCTGTATTATGCATGGCCCATGGGCCCCATGCCGGCCACATACACCACAAATAACGTCCCGACCCGCCCGGGGCACTGTTCGATGAGGAGGCCTTTTTGAATATACGACACGCTTTTTGAGACAGTATTATTGTCTTCGGTATAATTTACAGGTGCAGATGGTAGTGCACCTTAGGCGCCAAATGTCGTGGGTTCGATTCCTACCCATGACATATATTTATATGATGAATATTTGTATTTGTTCTGTGTCTGGGTATTATTTCTATGTATCTAAGAAATATATTTGTAATTCCTTTGTTGTCTGATATCCGTAATACAAGAACTTTAAGCTACTTATCTAGGCGTCAGGTCAATCGGCCAGGTAAATCTATTTATCACTTTTTTCCTATAAGAACAAACCTTTTTGAACTGAAAAGTGCTTTATACTTAGCTAATGTGAAATATACTTTAGAGCTACTCTAATAGTATCTCTTTGGTGTAGGTATGTATTGGGGCGAAGGCCTTTTCCAACTCCGTCCACTTTTTACTGCCTGCTACATTGAGACCCCTGTTGTCCGGAGTGGTCCCAATGTCTTTTCGAGTCGATGTCGAGTCATCTTCTTTCTATCCGACCCCTACTCCTTACGCCATCCGTTGGGTACCAGATTGTCACCTGACTGCTCCATTTATCCGTTTTGCTGCGGATCAAATGTCTGATTGACCTCGATTTGATTATTATGTGTCAGTATTTGACGTAGAAAAAAAGAAGAAAGGCGTAGAAAAAGAAATAATGTTAGGTCTGAAATTAAAAGACATAGTATAGATATAAGGTGCAAAACAAAATTAACAGACATAATTCATATTTATAAACCAATAAATAAATATTATGGTACATCACCATTAAAAAGTGACTGAGGTACCAGAAGCGTAGAACCGACGTATGGCGGTATATCCATTGGTAACAGTGTAGTTCTAATGCAAAGGGCAGGGATTTGCAACTACTTACGCTCTGCGATTGCCAACACACTTGTCATTATGGTCAATATTGCCCCTTTTTTAGGAAGCTTATGTCCAATAATAGACTTTTAATGGCTGGTATGATCTTTTAGTTACAAACTTAATATGCTTGTTATTGTGTAAGCTTGATCAAATTCGGTCCATCAGTCAAGCTGTAAATAAAATAACTTACAGACAAATTAATATGTTCGTACTGACAATTTTAGTGTTGATATACATTACTAATGTATTAACGAACGCGAGTCCTTGGCATGCATTCATTTGACACGGTTTATGTGCAATTACGTTTACAACATTATGTCATATTGTATAAAATCTATTCATTTTGAATTAACTGAATATAAAAAAAAATTGTGGCACAACATCTGGAAGGCCTATGTCCAGCGATTGGAGGTCCACAGCTGGACATAGGCCTCCCCAAGAATGGGAATATTCTGCTTATAATAGGCACGCTGGGCAAGTGTGTTAACAATTGCAGAGCGCAACTTTCGTGATGGAGATGCTGAAGCCCATCTCCTCCCCCAGCTCTCCCCCATCTGCCGATTCCGGTACATAAATCGCCTCTTGCAACACCTGGTATTATTTTACTCCGTTGGTATCCCACGGCGAAATAGAATACTTCCTTCTGTCAAGTGTCGTAAATATGTCTACATAATTTTATTTATATATTTTTGTTGTCCAACAAGCATACGGCGCGTGTGACCTCGTCACCGAGGGCTTTCCTATAAAAGTCATCACAAAGATATCACTAGCGCATCGCCAACTCTATGACCAATAGACATTATATCACATTACCTAGTAAGTCACTCCATGCTATGCCTCTTTCTCCTTTCGAACATTAATACTTTCATCCGAGCACTGCCAATTGGCGGTAGAAATAAGTAAGAATGGGAGGTCACTATCCGTATTTGATATTGATGCCGTGAATTATCGGCAGAGTAGAATAGTACCTCTCCCTGTACCAGGTGTCGTAAAAGGCGACTATATCCACCCGCTGCGCTCGACCCATGGTGCACAAGATCACTACCATCTGCGCCATCAGGCTCGTCAAGATAGAGAAAACATTTTCAATGTATTTCCACTAACCAAGGAAGGATTTGAAGCTGTCGCCAAACATCATAGATTCAATAGATGTAATCAGATATGTCAGGAGTGCAGAGTTGCAATAGGAGCTTGAGAGCGAATAACTCAGCACCTCTGAGGGCTCTTCACTGGCTCGCGTACGTTTCACAGATATCGACTGTCGAAAGAAAGGTGCTAGTGATGTGATTTGATATCGATATTATTTATAATGTTCTAATAGAAGAGTGGAACGTCACATCTCATCGTTTCTTGTAAAGACCTTTGTACAACAGTGGATGTTAAGAAATCTGTTCATCATCATTATCATATAAGCCATTGGAAGTCTATTATTTATTGGACATAGGCTTCCTAAAAAAGGGGCAATATTGACCATAATGACAAGTGTGCAGGCAATCGCAGAGCGTCAGTTGTTGTAAATCCCTGCCCTTTGCATTAGAACTACACTGTTACGAATGGATATACCGCCATACGTTGATTTTACGGTTCTGGTACCTCAGTCGCTTTTTAATGGTGAGGTACCATAATATTTATATCTATTGTTGGACATAGGTGAAAGAAAGAAGGAATTTCGCCTCTCTGTCACGTCTCCCTTCTTATGAACAATATTTCCATAGATAAAAGTATTTCTTGCGTATATTTTTGTGAAGATGTATACATATTTGTTTCTCTTACTAAAACCACTGGTTGAATGTTAATAAAACTTTATAATAATACGGCTCATCTATATTAATATTAATTTTACAAAGAGGAAAGGTTCGATTGTTTGTTTGTTTGTTGGGGCTTAATTTAACTGAAAAACTACTAAACCTGTTTTAATTTGAGAAATTCTTTTACCGAGCTACTTCTTTACCGAGTAATATAAGTAGCCCGTGCATTAATTTTTGACCAGCACTCATTATCATACCAGCCATTGAAAGTCCAGTGCTGAACATAAGCCTCTCCGAGGAAGGAGGTTTCTGCCGTAATTGCAGCTTAAATGCAAGCCGGAACAGTGCAGCTCAAATCTACAGGGCGGGGATGAGCAGCACTATACGTGTTGGCAATCGCGGAGCGCAGCTTTCGCGACGGGGATGCTACTGCCCATTTCCGTGCTGTCAATTTGAGCTGCAATGTTTTGGATGGATATACCGCCATCTGTCGATTCTGGTACCTTAATCACCTCTTACGACACTCAGTACAGGTGATGGTAATATTCTACACTGCCGGTACCTTACGGCTTAATATATACGCATATATATCAAAAAATAAATAGCAAACAATCTAACGATCGAACACAATAAAAGCTTCCTCGCGACAGGAGTAATGAATCTACATTGCATCGGCGTCCGTGCCAAATTCACTGCCATCGAAATTCCGAAACAAGCCGTAAATCGTTTAATTGAATTCCGATTATATAACAATTGTATCGATACCTTGGCACGCGCCCAGGACCTCACTAGCTCTAGCAGAAGACACTGGGACCATGCATTACGCCAACACGTTAGGTCTCTCGGCTGCGCAAGAGGAAAAGCGCAATTGTGTTAATGAAAACTTATTTTCATTTACTTATTTGTATTCTTAGTCGGTCCTTTGCTTGCCTTTGCATTCTTAGTGTCTGAATGTATTCCTATAATTTCTAATATATTCAAACTAGCAGCAAAACAGTCGATGTGGTGTAAAAGATGATATTGTGACAACAATACTGAAAGGAAAGTGAAAGGTATATAATGACTGCACAAATATATAGAGCGGAAGTGAATGAAAGGGTTCGTATAGGACGACCGAGGCGAACATATCTTAACCAGGTAGAATAGGTATTAAAGAAGGGCCAGGTTATTTAATAGATTATAAAGGTTAACTTCTATAAAACTTGTAACTAACAATCAGATAAAACACAGGTAATACGCATGTCATGTCTAGGATGCAATTTATACTAGAATTACTTCATCTTTTATTTTCGTTGATACCAATGCGAACCTTTGTACCTTGATCTAGTGTAAATGAGTTTACCAGACTTAAAGACGTGGTGTATGGTAGTTTGACTTTCCTGACGTGGCTTCAATTCTGAGCATACCGTGCTCACTTGAACTTACAAATCCATTCAAGTCTGTCGATAACTTTGATGCTTCCATGGATCTTCGCATTCCAATTATTTTATACAAAAAGGTTCCAAGCATTATACTGTACATCTTCATCATCATTATCAGCATACCAGTCATTGTGAGGACATATACCTACATAGGCTGGACATAGGCCTCCCCAAAAAAGAAGGAATTACCCATTATTGCCACGCTGGGCAAGCGTAGTGGCAATCGCAGAGCGCAGCTTTTGTGACGGGGATGCTGCCCATGCTGCCCATCTCACCCTGTGCATTTGAGCTGCACTGTTTTGGATGGATATGCAGCCATCTGCCGCTTCTGACACCTTAGTCACCTCTTACAATCGCACAGGGCGAGGTACTGTTCTACTCTGCTGGTACCTCATACATAGCAATAATAACAAACACTGCCGTTGGTAAAACTAAAAAAAACATGAATGCGTTCATTGACATAAAAAAATACATTAATATATCTTCAGTTGCGTATACATTAATACAATAATTTCAATTGGTATTAGGTAGCAGTATTTATCGATACATTATCGATTTTCTTGCTGTCGGCCCAGCACTAGTACTCGAGCGAAGACGGCAGCGTCAGCCGCGATGGTCGCGGCCGAAGATTAAAACGGATCCTATTATTGTGGAGATTGCAACATGATGGAACATCCGATTGCATATTATTTTTAGGAACCCGCTTGACGCCCTGATAGACCTTCATTATGAAAATACGTTAAAATATTAGGTCATTTGTAATAAGCGCATCTATGGGAGTGCTCAATTTTTTCGATATTTATTCTTTTCTTTCTTTCATTCATAACATAATATTTTCATGGTAAATGCTTAATTTCCATATTGTTAGTGAAAAAGGATAAAAGGTTTTTTTAACTAATTTAAAACTAATAAAATTGAAATGTACGTAACAATATGCAACGATTTACAAACACTTTAATAATATATTGAGAGTGATTGGATCGGACTATTTGATGTTAACATTTAAAAAATATTTATTTTTTTATAAATATAGATATACATACAAAATTACTTAAATTACCCAATGAAGCCAATGACTCTATGGGGTCATAAGTGTCATTTGAACGCATTAGTTACCATCATTATATCAGCCACAAGACACCCACGCCGGACAAACGCCTCCCCAGTAATTTCCAACCAGCCGGTTGTATGCGGCCAGTGACCGTCGCGATCCTTCGGTTTTAATCAGATCGCCTGTCTATCTGTCTGTACGATAGTATAAGTAAGTAATTTATAAGACAACTAGCTGTGCCCGCGACTTCGTCCGCGTGGAATAGTTTTTTGGGTACCATACCTATTTACTTCAAATTATATAAACTTTGAATGTCACGTTTATTTATATCGAATCAATGGCCTGAAAAATAAGTTTTAAGTTTCTAGCTCTAAAAATAGCGATCCATGCAAACACCTTTTCATCCCCCCTTGCAACCCCTTACAACCCTTATTTCGAGTTCAAAAATAGCCTATGTCCTTTCTTAAGGTCTAAAGATTGTCTATGCCAGATTTCATCAAAATCGGTTGAGAGGTTTAACCGGGAAAGCGTAACAGACAGACAGACAGACAGACAGACAGAGTTACTTTCGCATTTATAATATTAGTAGGGATAAGTTGCTAGTAATTCCCCCGGAATACTAGCAACGCCCTACGTAGTTCCCGTTCCTGTAAAACTAATCTTTACAGATAAATCATCATTATAACAAACATGGGTAGTCCACTGCTAGTCATAGGCCTCCCCAAGAAATGGAGAATTTGCCGATAATTTCCGCGCTAGGCAAGCGTGTTGGCAATTGGCAACGAGCGCAGCTTTCACTACGGGGATGCTGCTGCCTATCCACGCCCAGTGCATTTGAGCTGCACTATTTCGAATGGATATACCGGCATCTGTCGGTTCTGGTACCTTAGTCGCCTTTTACGATACCTGGTACAGGGGGGTACTATTCCACTCCTACCTACCTCACAGCAAAACGCATTAGTGGCTGTCTTTAGACCTAATGCAATCCCTAATCGAATGTGGGAGTATCTTCAACGCGCATATAATGCCACAGTGAACTTGGCGTTTAAAGAGGCTTACAAGCAGCTCGACCCATTTATTAATTTTTAGTTCAAAGCTATGCGGCGCACTCAATGATGTAGCTGATTACGATGTGGTTGTGTCTATTTAAAACTGCCTGTGGTATCGGTGTTAATTAGCTCCATTTCATATTTAAACTAATATTATAAAGAGGACGTGAGGTACCGGCAAAGTAAAATAGTACCTCCCCTGGCAACTATAGGCAAAATACCCCCTTTTCTCGGGAGGCCTATATCCAGCAGTGGATGTCCAGTGGTAGGTATGATAATGATGATTATAAAGAGGAAAGTTTTATGTATGTTTGTATTTAACTCAAAACTAATAGGCCAATTTGAAGAAATCAATTATAAAATATATAGTGTTTACAAAAGAATAAAAATATTTGGGCAGAATTTCTTTCACAGAAACAAGATAGCTTGATATTTTTTTACAGGTCGACAAACAAGCTTACATTCCGCGTGATAGCAAGCGTCATTACAGCCTATAAACGCTCATAATATCACAAGGATATCACTAGCGCGAAGCCAAACTTATGTCATAAAGATAAATCACATTACCCAGTAATTTGGCTGCCACTCTCACCCTTCAAACCGAAACACAGCAATGCGAACACTGCTGTTTGGCTTCAAAAATAGGTCAGACTGAGGTAACACTGCACACAACCTTTGTTTGAGGTCTACCTGATGTAAGAGATTCTTTTAATATATATGTATTTAAAATGTCTGATTAAATATCGTCTGTTAAACTATATTTTAAACTGTATATCAGGCACACTCCACGCAGGCTAGCTCCACTTTAATTCATTCAAGGGAACTGCATAATATTTTACAATAAAATAACAGGCAGCATATCAACTATTTAGTATTGATATAACTTTTATCACTACCAGTTTTCCTAGTGGGTTCCTTACTGATGGCTCGTGTAATAAACCTACATTAAACTTAATTTTTAAGACCCGCCTGGTGCTGGCATACTATTATAAAGTAATTCTAATGTTAGATAACTCTTATGATCCCGTCGGGTCATCAGGGTCAGTACTATGAATATAAAACAATTTAGCACCTCATATTTCTGAATTAAAATTGTTCTTTTTATTATTTTTGATGATTCAAAAGTGCTTGTAATGGTCCTACTTAAGTAAAGAATATTTTAATTTCATTTGAATCATATTCTAAGTCATAATACCTGGTCTCAATCTTGTGTAAATATTTTAATATTTAAGTATAGAGAACCTTATAAGAACAAAAGACTCGGAGGAGCTTGAACCGTCATGCTTTTTCTCTACAACTTAAAATTCGTTCCGGACCATCTAAAGGCTAGATTTGTTTTGTGGATTGCTGAATCTAACCAATTCGTTTTATTTCATCATTATCTTGTAATGGGATTGGTTGAAAGCCCATTTCCGATGCGGATGTTTTTTTTAATATGTTTTTTAATCTCTTAAATGCAATAGGCACTGAAGTGAATTGTTTTAAACAAATAACATTAGAAATTAAAAAAAAATTGAGGCAATTCTATTGATGTATCTTGACGTGTCCGATGGCGCATTCGATAGTGTCTTTATCTTATGGGCCAGCGGGTTCGATCCCCAGGACAGCATTTAAAGGGTGCAGGTTAAGAACAGGGAATGTCACAAGTATATTAAATGACAGGCGTGTGAAACGATTTGACGGGCCCGATGGTGCAGGTGGTAGTGATCTTGTGCACCAAGGGTCGTGGGTTCGAGTCCCACCCAGAGCAAATATATATATGATATTATTCGTGTTTGTTCTGTGTCTGGGTATTACTTAAATATATGTATTTAAGTAGTATATTTGTGATTCCTTTGTTGTCTGGTGTCCGTAACACAAGTGCTTTAAGCGACGTACCACGGAGTAAGATTAATGCATGAGATATTGTAGGAATTTATAATTATTATTAAACACCGGAGTACCATGACCGACCAGAACCTGGACATTGATGTTAAGCAAATTATTTTAGGTACTGGCAGAGTAGAATAGTACCACCACCCACTGCACCAGGTGTCATAAGAGGCGACTAAGGTGCCAGAGCTGACAGATAACGGTATATCCATCCAAAACAGTGCAGCTCAAATGCACAGGGCGGGGATGGGCAGTAGCTTACTCGTCACGAAAGCTGCGCTCTGCGATTGCCAATAGCTTGCCCAGCGCGACAATTATGGACAAAAAACTTTCTTGGAGAGACCTATATCCAACAGTGGACTTCCGAATGGCTGGTATGATGATGATGACAATGACAGGTAAAATTGGTCGGCGACGATGGTGTCAGTTGCGCTTATATACTTTAGGTAGGGTCGCCATGTTCAGTGGTAACCTGGGACAAAAATGAAAGCCTCAACTGATCAGTACGACTACTAATTATATTTTCAATTAGCAGCGCCCCGCGGTTTCACCCATTTTTTCACTTTCATACTAACTTTGCACCCCCCTTTTTACCCCTTTTAGGGATGACTTTTGAAAAAAACACTGAATTTCATTCGAATAACTTTAAAAACACAAAACTTTTAGGGAAGTCCGTTTATATATATTGAATATGTGAATTAATTTCCTAGGCCTACAATTTTTTTCTAGATTCCTAAGGTCAGAGAGCTCTTGTGGCCCATTCGTCGAATGTTGAGCGCCATCCGGGCGCGGGGACGATATATGTTGCAGTAGCGACTGTCATTGATAACAAGGAATATTATTCCGTGTACGTGCCCAAACACACATACCTCGCTCCCCGGACGATGATGACAGCGATCTCCTAGGTACGTGATGAAAATCAAAATATTTTTGTACACGTCTTTTATGTCAGTCAGTTTAAGCACTGGTCACTTTATTTATGTTACTGCCATGTTTAAGCCAAATAATGATTTTTATTTTTTTCATGTCAGTCACAATAGCCCTGTTACGAATATTCGCAATCTCTTTTTATTTTATTCATTATAAGTACATACATATTAATACTATACAATGTATTGATAATAATAATAAAAAATACATAAAATCTAATGTTACATTATGTACTAAATTATCTTATGTTAAATTTTATCAAACCCTTTAATTTTTTTGTGATACATATATTTGAAGTAGGTTTACCTAATACCTTACATTATTATTTAGACGGGAGAACATTATTTAGAAACCTAAATGTTACTAAAATCGATACTTGAAAAAAGTTTAAAATAAGATTTTTTTTGGAAGTCTCAGTTTGGTAAGTAGTTTAAGTTTATCACTGAGGGCCGTTTCATAATTCCCAAAGTTCCTGATTTTAAGTAATATTAAAACGTGAGATATGACTACAGAAAAAAAAATGACATGGGTCATATACATTTTTGGGCTTTTTTCTACACTAACAACTGGAATAGTAAAACTGCTGCTGACCTTTTTTTCAGCGGACTTCTTACCCAGATTCCTTATCTACTTTCATGACTATAAATTTACTTTCACCATTTATTAAGCTATAATTTTTATTTAATCAAAAATCTGTTTTGTTTGTAGATAATGGTTTACCATTTAAATTTTTGTATATCAAGTCGGTTAACCCACCTTTATGACGTGGTAACGCTGACATGGGCAGTAAAATATGTGACTAGCTAGGGCTAGTAGAAATTATTTATTTATATTTTATCATACAAAAATACCGAAATGTCTACTAAAAACTGCTAGATAGCACATTTATTATTTTCAACGTTCTTTCTTTAAAATTATGTTTCGTATCCTTTAAGTAAATTTTTATATTCTAACTAATCCGGCAATCGTTGCCCTTAACTATATATGTTCTATAAAAATATTACGAATATAAGTTGAGATATAACTATACATTTTTTAAAACTACACAGCAAGTAAAAATTATTATAATCGGTTCAGTGGTTTAGAAGTATGTACACCTCAGACAAGAACCGTAATACGAAACTTTTACCTATATATTTTATAGTTGTGTTGGAAATGTTGAACAAGAAGTAGAATTTATTAAGACAGAATGCAAAGTATTAGATCCTTGCATATGAAATTAGCGTTTAGTCGTACTGACCATTTTAATCTAAAATAACTTCTCTTTGGTTAAGAATCCCAAATTCAAATTTAAAATTCATTCGGCTAGTACATTAGTGTTTTGAAAACAGTTATTCATTTGTTTTTAGCCTCATTATTTTTTTCTTTAACCTCACTTATTACCGCACAATAAAAAACATTAAATATTGGTATATTTATGAGTTTACGAATACTATTGTGGCACGAGTGCTGCAGAAACAGCTCGAATGATTAATGATGTGTACGGCGCTGGTGTCGCAAAAAAAGCACGGTACGTTTTTGGTTTAAAAGTTTTCGTTCTGGTTCCTTCAGTTTATTCATTCTCGCCCCCATGTTTATTTTAGTAAAGGGATCAATGAAATACCTGGAAGATTGCGAGTGCATAGTTAACATCGGTGTACAAAGTATAAGTTAATATATTTTACCAAAAAAAAAAGATTTTATGTTATTTCCGTACAAAACGCTAATTTCATGTGTGAGGGCTTAATATTATTATAATTTTTATTTTTTAAAAAGGCAGTTCTCTTATGCACCTTTACCATTCAGCCAAGCGCTATCTTAAGGTATCACTGGCTGAAAACCGCACTTTTTTTTATTAATGTTCGGTTGCCTATTGTATTTCAGCCTAGTTTGCGTTTTGTATTTAGCAATTGCGGAAATAAACAAGTGTTCACGGCTCCAAACACTTCTCTCCGAAATCACCATTTCTCCAACTAAAAGGGGTCGGGTGGAAGGTAAATAAAACCAGTCGTATTTTTTATCGTTTATTGTACATTATTCTTTTTGTAACACGATACAATATAAGCATTTCCTATAACAGCATGCACTTACGATATACACCTCTAAGGAAGGGGTGTTTTATTACAAACATCTCAAACCAACAACAGTTTATTGTTATTCCATACAGCGGGCGGACGGGAAAGTGTTGTATCAACCAATGGGGGCATTAAAAAGGGGGTCGATAGTAACCACCCAATAGGATTTCATTATTTTAAATACTAAATATATTTATTACCGAATTTACGCGCACTTTTACAATAGTAACAAAAACGCGATTTCAACACGTTAAAAAGTACTTACAAGAATTATTAGTAACAATTTAGTTGCACACTCATTACGCGTTACGTATATACAAGCTTATTGCATTGGTGTACGCGTCTGCTGGATTAGTTAATATTGAACCTTTGTTTAAAATAATTATGGTGTCTTTCCCATTTACGGTTTTCTTAACACATACATAAACACGAATAGATCTACGCGCTCTCATTTTTTTAAATTGTTTTTAGTCAATACCGTAAACCGATAACGCGAGTTCTCTATTTGAAAACCGATGCCTTGAGCAAAGACAACACAGAGATTCAGCCCTTCAGGATCGTTACAGCAGCGTTGATGTAAAAAAGAATGCAGTCAATAATTGTATTCGGCTACTAAGATTGTCTGTATGAAATTAACCCACTGTATGGATCAATCACTTTCACTGCACTAACAGATGCCATTAAGAAGTTATGTTTGCAAGAAACCGTAAGAAGCGTTAAACCTACTCTTTAAAGCTAACGTTATATTAACTTTATTATCATTATAGTGATATTTTAATACATACTTGTATACCTACATACATAATAGGGATAGGACTAATTACCTAGAGGAATGGTTAAGGGTGAGTGCTGACCCTTTAGAGTTTTGGTCTGTTAAGGACGTAACGTCGACACTACGTTAAATCAAGGAAAGAAAAATTCAAGGTTGTTTTCAAAAATCTAATTTCAAACTTTATGTGCAGACAGCAAACCTAATAACGAAATGATTTATTATATTTTAATATTATCCTAATATTTCCAGATATACAATATAATAATACTTACAAAACATTTGGTCTGCTGTTCACTTTGAAATGTCTAGGAAGGTTATTAGTAAACATTTCTTACACAAATAGCCAGAACATGAGCTAATATACATTATGATTAAATTTAAATAAATAATGAGCTTGGCTTACTTTGTCCGTAATGGGTAACTCTGGCTATTGCAAACACGTAAAATGTTCACTACAAACTAGGGTCTCTGCTATCAATAAGATATTCAATTACAGTCGTATTTTTTCATACGAGCCAAAGTTGCCCCACATTGATAAAGTAATCCATATATGTATTCTTCAAATAGTAGGCACACGCACATTTTCAAATCGGTGATTGACTTTCATAGAAAAAGATTGGTATAGGTCGCCTCCAATACTTTTTATTAAAATGTTGACCGAATTATACAAAATTTTCGTTCTACCAATTTGTGCATAAAACCAAGATTAAAGATACGAATAGAATAAAGAGATTCGATGTTGTATTAAAATTGATACTGTAATATTCACTTGATTTTAAACACATGGCAACACTAGAGACAAAAGCATTGGTGTTGCCACATAGTGAACTAATATATTAGTGGAATATAGCATTATATTTGATGCTAATTCATTTTCGATTAGATATATTTTACTCAACACATGGTAATTATATTTTCATGTATTCAAAATCGAATAAAATCAAAACAGTATCTTACGATATACATATATATAGTATATATGTATATAACATCAGTAAAATAATATTTAACGTATGATCTTGCATACGTAAAACCACCCAAGGCGAAGAAAAATATTAACAAAAATTAAAAATGATCTTTACAAATAATATTATTCATTTATTATTCAATTCATTCAGGATACTAAAAAATACTTAGATCGATTAACAGACGACAAAAAGTAACGGCAACAAAATAAATTCATACTATGCAAATGATTGATGCTCAAAGACAATATAAACCGTGTCACGAACAAATTACTTGTATGAATACAACTATTTTTGCTGGCCGTACTTATCACACAAATACCTATAGTTACCATTCAACGCCTTTAAATGAGCAGCGAGGTATAAAAAACATATTTAAAATAGAAAAATAAAACTTTGAAGGTATCTCAATTGTAGGTTGAGGGACATGAAATTATATACAAAAACTACAATATTATGTAACGTGCCTTTAACGCCAGTACGTAACCATTCTGTCTCAATCGGCTAGCTGAATTCTGGTGACAAAGAACAACAATTTAATAAATTGAAAATACCTACCTAGTAAACTCTGGTAACATTGAACTATTTGGGTAAATTTGAATTAACCTTTTTCGTGGACAATAAAACAAATTCAGTCGAGATTAAGGTTTTAATAATATAAGAACTGTTTTCACTGTAAATCCGACTCTGATAATTTAAAGATTGATATATTTATTATATAAAAAGACAGTTCAAAGTTACCCGGATGGTTCAATGTTACCCGGATTAACTGTATTTGTAACCGAACTCATTCAAACTCATTCGAACTAATTTAAAATTTTAACCCACTTTACACGGACATATTAATTTAAAACTTTATACAAATATCAAGAATACGTGCCAATACAATATTTCGATAAGATTATCTCATTACCCTGATCAGGATCCTCAGGATGAAAGAGATTCCACTGTGTAAGAGCAAATGAGACCACGCAGCCTGCGCATGCGTACCTTGCCTACCTAATTTGCAGCTTAAGTACTTATCTTGTTAATAATATTATTTAACAATAAATCGAACTGAAAATTGATAAATAAAATATAGTTTAGAACAACAAAAAACACGCTTTTAAAATAAATACATTAAACTAAGAAGTAAAAAATAGTTTTCATCAAAGTGAAAGGAATGAAGAACAAAAAATTGTAGTAGTATCCTAAACAAGGCGTGGGGTGCGTTGTGCAATATTTTCCGTAGATATAGCAACAAGATTTTTTCACAATACTACTCCAGTATTTATTGCTTATCATTATTTTCAATTTGTTATAATTATATCACGACGTGGGTTATCGGTAGAGTAAAATATTACCTCCTCTTGTACCAGGTGTCGAAAGAAGCGACTGAGGTACCGGAACCGACAGACAATAAACACTCATTTGCAAAAAAAGGGGCGGTTTTGATTTTAATTCTTCTTTAAAAAAATACGGTACTAAAATGATTTCAATCATTTGTACATGTTATTGGCCGGTTTTAAAAATGCTGTGGTGTTTAAAACAGTACGTTCTAAATTCAAATTTTCGTTAGATGCTCGTTTTAACAGAAAACCACTTTTTATCCTACATTTTTGGTGCGAAGTTCCAAAAGATAGTATCGGTTATCATAACTTTTAGTAAATTTTTATGAATTTATTTCATATTCTTAATTGTCAAAGCTTCATTTATTGCTGCTTAGCTATCTCAATAATGTTAGAGAAAGTGGTAAAAGCTACTAAAATTATTGCGCTGCTCGAAGAGGGTTTCAGCCAATGCTTGGTGACTCAGAGGCTAAGTGTAAGTCGCTCGACGGTTCAAAGGACCTGGCAGCGGTATCAAGACACCGGTTCCATCGAGAGAAAGCCACAGGATGAACTTTTCTTGTGAATCGCGCATTGAGAAATCGCACGTCTTCGTATGTGGACCTTAAGAACAACCTCGAAGAAGTAAGAAATGTGCATATTAGTCTATGGACGGTCATGAGGAGGCTTTTCTTCTTCGTGAGCACAGAGTTGCCAGGCTTAGGTTTGGTCGAAATTGTGAGTCATGGAATCAAGAAGATTGGAATAGGGTATTGTTCTCCGATGAAGCCAGGATATCTCTGTTCGGTGAAGATCGACGTCGGCGAGTGCTACGAAGACGAGGAGAACGCTTTGCAGAGGCTTGTTCTGAAGAAATCACACCTTATGGTGGGGGCTCTGTTATGTTTTGGGCAGGAATAAATTCAATGGATCGTACAGAGTTAGTCTTCATTGAAAACAGCTCACTGACTGGATATAGATACATAACTGAAGTTTTGATACCTCATGCACAACCCGCATTGGCCGCTTTGGGCGAAGACTCAATTTTCATGGACGACAACGCTCGCGCCCACCGGTCTGGCGATGTGGAAGCGTATGTGCAAGAGGTCGGCATTCGTCGTATGGATTGGCCAGCTAGAAGTCCCGACCTCAATCTTATAGAGCATGTATGGGACGTTCTGAAACGACGTGTGGGATCAGTACAACCGGCTTCGCAGACCATCAGAGCTGATGAATATCATTACCGCGGAGTGGGAACGTATTCCGCAAGCAAGTATCCGGGATATACTCGCTAGCATACCCAGACGAATTCAAGCTGTGATTTCAGCTAGAGGGGGTCACACTCGATACTTAACATTTATCTGCTTTTACTTTATTAAAGAAAAAACTCTTTGTTAACTTATACTTCACGAGCATATGCACTACTAGCGAGCATACACTACTAGTGAACTTTATCATTAAAACCCATAAATTTTATTAAAACTTTATGATAATACTGACGAAAACGATTATTTGCTTATTGATTTACAAAATTGTGAAAGTAAAACTACCTATAATTATCAAACAAACCAATAGTAACATTTGAAATGGTTGATTACTTAGGTGCCCGTTTTTTTTGCAAATGAGTGTAGATCAAATGTAAAAGGGCAGAGATGGGTAGCAGCATTGCCATCAGAAAGCTACATTCTGCGTTTGCTACCACGCATGCCCAGCGCGGCAATTATGGGCGAATTCAGCCTACCTTGGACGATAAATGAGCGAATTCACCTTACCACACGACCCTGAAACATCTCAAACTAAAATGAATGAATGAATCTTACCAAAATCCGTAATGCTTAGCATCTGGTCTCGTAGAGTCCGGAGCGGCCAATGTAGCGCACCCATTTGATCACGTCGTGGTCCGAGTAGTTCAGTTTGGGCTCGAACACCTTCAGGTAGCGGACCTGGACAAAGGAGAGGTCATTCACTCTTCTGCTACCGGACGCGCGGTGTCCAGCCGTCATTTCCAGGCGGTGGACTGCAGCCACAGGCGCTCTCATACTCTGCAGGAGTTGGCCCTTGACGGATCTCTAGGCTTAGTCACGCATTGCTAAATTTTCTTATATACTTGCTCCATCACAAGCTTCTTTTGCAGATTCCTTTTTGGTGGGTCGTTTCATGAACCTGCATTAAACTTAGTTTTAAGACCCACCTGGTGGTGGTAGAATCTTATGATTCCGTGGAGACTTCAGAGTCATCAATCAGTATTATGAGTATAAAAAACTTTATATTTCTGACATATTGTTTATTTTTCCTTTCACGACTCGAAGGTGCTTGAATAAAGAATATTCATAGTTAAAAGGTTATTTTTTCGTCCGACATACTTCAGTTTCTCAAGTCAAAAGCTTACGACCAATAATTGTTACTATCGTTGACTTATGGCAGAAAAGCCTACCTCTAATGTTGGCCTTATAAGCCCTCATAACGACCTATGGGATAGTATATAAAAAACACATAGACGCAGAACAAATATAAATATTCATCATATAAATATTGATTCTGGGTGAGGATCGAATCCACGACCTTTAGCGTACAAGACAGGATCACGACCATCTGCGCAATCAGGCCCATCAATGGAACCAGGGTGCGCGTCAAATTATTGATACGGGAATGTCTGTGCATCGTAGTACCTTAGTTTGGAGTAATATATATTATTTAACTATTTAAAAGTGCCTGTCATTGAGCATAATTAATTATAATATTTATATATAAATATTTTTATGCAGTTTAAGACGTCATTATACGAAATTCTATAAGCTTGGGAAAAATACCTTAGTCTGAAAAAAAGCATAGACAATAATTTCGTACCTTAAAGCCCGAGGGCGCGAAGGGCACCTCAAAGCCCATAGAGATGGGCGGGCGCGTCCACTTCTTCTTTGTGTCCGTCTCCAGCAGCTCGATCTCAGCCGACAGCTGCGTCTCCTTCATGCCCGCCATACGTTTGATCCTAAACACAATTTTTATGTATTATGGACATAGAAACAACACGCCTGTGTCCCATCAGGGTAGGCAAAGAGTACGGATCTCCACTTGTCACGATCTTGGCAAACTTTTCTCGCTTCCCTTACTCGCATTAGTCCTTTCATATACGCCTGTTTATTCTTGGTACTCCTGACCTAGCCCTTGTTTAATACCTCTTCTACCTGGTTATGATATGTTCGCCTAGGTCGTCCTATACCATCGATTTTACATATACCAACTCTTCTATTCACTTCCGCTCTATATATTTGTGCAGTCATTCTACTTTTACCCATTCTACATGTCCAAACCATCTAACATTCCTGTCTCTATTGTTGTCACAACATCATCTTTTACACCACATCGATCTCTTATCATACTATTCTTTAATCTATCTCTCAAATTCACACCATACGTAGTGGTCTCATTCGACAGCATATGTTCTACTCGCGTGCTTCTTCTGCCATACCCAACATTCAAATATCATATATCAGTGTTGGAATCAACACTACTCCATGAACAGTCAGTCGCGCCCTTTTTGAGACACATTTTGGCTGCCTATAAAAACACGTAAAGCTACATTGACACTATTTCCAACTTTAACTCTCCGTTCAATATTAATTGTTAAATATATAATAATATTATGTTAAAAATCTTTTCTAACGGCTGACACCCAGTTTAATGGTCGACTGTTCAGTTTCTTTACAACAACGATCGGTAACAAACTAGGGTTGCACAGTAGAAAAATTGGCTACAGATAGTCTTCAAATTTGAACTGTTTAATTTATCATTTTCACTCCATAATGTAAAACAAAGTCACTTCATACTGTCAATCTGTCCCTATGTTTGCGAAAATCTTTAAAACCACGTAATTTATGATGCGGTTTTTTTTAATAGACAGAACGTAAATTATAGTAGAGAAACACTAATAATTTTAGAATTTTCTAATTTTTGCGTTTCATTGGAAACGCCGACTGAATCCGACGATAAATGAATAGAATGTGCTAACAGTATTGCAAACCATAAAAAGATCTCCAATGTCCGCGGTAGTGTATGTCCATGTCTTAGGGATAACCCACAAAAACGATTTTATATTTTTTTATCCTCATTACACCCGCGCGAAGCTGGATCGCTAGATTCCATATAAACTAAAATCTAATTTTGAAATATCTGAGCCAACTCACTTCCACACAATAGCGTTCTCTGAAGCCTTATACTTCGCCTTGCCCTTGAGACAGATGAGTTGAACCCCGCTGGTGTTGAGCGGTGTGGGGATCTTCACCTCAATCTTCTGGCCCAGCAAGGAAGGCTTGAAGTTGCTCTTTAGAACCACCTTCACCTCCATCTTGGTGCGGCCCACCTCGCGAACTAGCGGGATCACGCGGAAAGGCAGAGATATGTCTTTCGTCGTGCGATACCTAGGCACCAGAGTAATAATAAATATAAATGAATAAATAAATTTATAAATTAATTAATTATTAAATGAATTAGTATATAAATTAATATATAAATTAATTATTAAATTATTATATAAATAAATAAATAAATATATAAATGAATTCTAACTACATATACCAACCGTGAGGTACCGGCGGCTAGAACAGTACCTTCCCCTGTATCAGGTGTCGTAAGAGGCGATTGAGGTACCAGAACCGACAGATGGCCGTATATTTATCCGAAACAGTGTAGCTTAAATGAAACTAGGAGTGGATAGGCAGCAGCATTCTTGACGGGATAGTTCAATTCTAAATACGCGTGCCCAGCGCGGCAATTATGGGCAAAATTCCCCTTTTATGAGGAGGCCTATTTCCAGGGGAAGACGTTGTACGGCTGCAATGATATCATATGTCGACTTGCATCCGAGATAAATACTTTAAAGCACTTGCGTTACGGACATCAAACAACAGAGTAATTACAAATATAATACTTAAATACATAAAAATAACACCCAGACACAGAACAAACATAAATATCATCGCATATTATATATTTATCCTAGGTCGGGATCGAGACTGTCGTCCTGGTCAAACGAATCTGATGTCCGTAACACAAGAGTTGTAAGCGAGTTATCACGGAATCAGGTCAATGTATGATGTTGTGGGAATTTATCAAAAATAAAATAAAAAACAACGTTCAGCCGCGCGAAGCCGGGACGGGTCGCTAGACAGAATAGTGATGAGGGCGTGGTGGCGGACAGCAACCGGCTCACCTCATGAGCTCGAACTCGCCGTCGGGCGGGATGAAGGAGATGGAGTGTTCCGTCTCGAACTTGCTGAGCTTGACGCACTGGTGGAACTGGCAGTCGTCGATCACCACCACCGGCTTGCCCGACCGCGCCGGGTCGCTGTCCGTGTTGCCCGATATCCCGCCTGCGCAGCGCATTCGTGCAATTACACACATTTTTATCCTCGTTGGAAAATCGATCTTAATAGTACACAAATAAGAAGATATTTTCGACGATTTCTGACCAGATTGAAAGGGCACTTAGTGAGATGACTCGTATATTTTGCGTTATAATTTTCATTTAAGATCGCTGATCGTAATTATAGGGCACAAATGAAGATGATACAATAAAATATTTAAATAGGGAGTCATCCCTATACTTTAAAACGCGTTTTTTTTTTTTTTTTAAACGACGTTTCGATTATCTTGTTTTTTTACGAGCAGTGAACGTGTAGATAATAGAAGTTTTTATGCAATTTATTATTAGAAGGATAAAAGTTTAAATTGTTTAGGACACAATGTTTAACCAAATACATAAAAATTATTTAATTTATATTAAGTCTTAAGATAGGTACCGGCAGAGTAGTATAGTGCATCCCTCTGTACCAGGTGTCGTAAGAGGCGACTAAGGTACTAGAACCGACAGATGGCGGTATATCCATCCGAAACAGTGTAACTCAAATACAGAGAGTGCGGATGGGCAGCAGCATCCCCATCGCGAAAGCTGCGCTCCGCGATACCAACTCGCTTGCCCAGCGCGTCTAAACATTGGCGAAATTCCCCCTTTATTGGAGAGGTCCAGCAGTGGACTTCCAATGGCTGTAATGATGATAATGACTAATTAAATCCGTACCATTGCCCTTCCCTTTGGCCTCCATGACGATTTTATCGTTGATACCAAACTTGCACTCGGGCATGCCGGAGAGGTACGACTTCATCACGACTTTACCAGCCACGTGCGCGGATAACACTTGCCCTGAAATTATACAAAAAATCAACTTTAATATATAAAATAAAGAATATAAATATATATATGATAAATATATACATTAATCATCACAAGTCTGAACTATTTTGTGTACGGTTAACATTTTCTGTCACATTTATTTCACACCGGATTTTATACTGTTTCATGTACAGTTGTGAATTGTATACATGGTTTCTAAAAGTAATCACTCAAAACTTATATAATGGTTAAAGGATTATATGTTAGATGACTCTTTATGATCCCGTGGGGTCATTAGGGTCAGCAATATTATGAGAATATAGTACTTCATATTTAATTATTTATTTATTATTTTTGACGATTCGAAAGTGCTGGTATTTTGAATCAGGAATAAATTAATTTGATTTGTGGTCCCTCGTCGCGTGTCATGATCTAGTTACAAATCGTCGGGGTCGGGCACATTCGGTATTTGTGATTCCACCGCTGTCTCATTTCCGTAACACAAGTGCTTTAAGCTTGTTTTGAGTCAAATCAATGTATGCAATGATGAAAAAAATACAATACTCATAATTTCAGAAACTAATGTAATTTTTATTTGACTCTCGTTAACTAAATGAAAAGGTGTACCTTAAAGGTGATCCTCAATTGATTCCTACAAACTTACCTTGTGGCGACATCAGCAGGTTGACGTACTCCAAAACATCGAGGAACAGCTCGTTGCGTCGGTATTTGATACCTTCACGGCGCCAGCCTATCTGCCCTGTCACCTAATGGCATAAAAATCAATTTAATATAACTAAGTATTATACCAGGTCGACAAACAAGCATACAGTCCGCGTGATAGTAAGCGTCGCCACAGCAAACAGACACTCATAACATAAGAAGGACTAGCACGTTGCCAACTTTAAAACTTGAAGATATTATGTCACATTACGCAGCAGTGCCGTTACCACAGTACCTAGCCGTGAGGTACTGGCAAAATAGAATAGTACCTTCCCCTGTATTACGACAGTAAGAGGCGATTAAGGTAACGCAACCGACATATGGCGGTATATCCATCCGAAGCAATTTAGCTAAAATGCTCATAGCGGGAATGGGCATCAGCATCCCTGTCGCGAAAGCTGCGCAAAGCGCGGCATTTATGGGCAAAATTCCATTTATTGGGGAGGCTTATGTCCAGCAGTGGACTTCCAATAGCTGATATGATGATGATGATGACCCAGCAATTTCAGTGCCTCTCTCACCCTTCAAACCGAATGCAGCAATGCAGACACTGCTATTTAGCGGTAGAAAAAGGTAAGAGTGAGGTACCAATACAGATGACCTTTGTTTGACGTCTACCCCATGCATATGTACCATATTGTTATGGAGCATGTTAGTTCACAGTTCGTTTTGTTAAGGGTCAACTAACCTTCAGACCTAAAGATTATTTTACTTATTTACTTTTATTACAGAAATTCATTATTTCATAGCAATTGTCACACTGTTACCTGTGAGGTGATTTGTGCCTGCTCCTCTTTAGAAGCAGACTTGATTCCTTGCTGAGTGATGAATGTCTTCAACACACCAGTGTCAGAGTTTTGTGGGTATCCAAAGTCGAGGATCTCTGTAACAAGCAGAAATTGTTATATAATAAAATATTGTACAAAACAAATCACACTTATTGAAGCTGCCTATAACAAAAACCTACTATAGATTGGAATGGCAGATGTCTATGTAGCAGCGTCACGTGAATTCTTCGACTTGCAATTGCAGTATTCGGGATCATAATTTGTCATTATATTTCTTACAAAAGGTTTCATACCAAACATATTATATCATTATCATCATTACCATAGCAGCCATAAAACGTCCACTGCTCGACAGATACCTCCTCAAGAAAGAGGGAGTTTGTTCATGTTTTTTTTTTTCTTTTTTGTGTTTAATGTCTGTAAGCTTAGTATTAAATAATTATCGACGCAAGCAGCTGTAACAGAGTTTATGCTAGTACGGCTGCCGTAGTTTTAGTATGTCAGAATGAACTTGTTTTTTGTAATTAGATTAATAATTTTTGATAATTTTGGAATACATATATAAAATTTGGAAGAAATAATTTTATAAAAAAGTTTGTTAGATACTCTCTGAATCTAGACAATTAGGGAATTGTGACCTACACAAAGGCGCCACCTAATAGAAAAATTTTTTTTTGATGGGAAATTCACTAGCTATATATTAAATAGAGTAATTTCTTCCTGTAGAAAATGTACTTGTGATTCGATCATCATTAAATTGTTTTAATTTAAAACATAAAACATTTTTAACATAAAAAAAAACTAGACGCGGAAAACTTCAAAAGGACCCGATTTTTTGCGGACGACATATCCATAAGAACCTGACCCGGAACACAGCAATGTGAACAGTGCTATTTCTTGGTAGAAATAGCAGTGTTCGCATTGCTGTGTCAAAAAATATCTTTGAGTAAAAAAGGTGGCAACGCGCTAATGATAGTGATAATGCGAGCGTCTTTAGGCTACTGTGATGCTTATTATCACGCGGACTGTATGTGTAACGACCTAGTCTAATAAAAAAAAACGAAGTAAATTATGGCCTACGCACTATGCATACCTACACAGATCTGTCAAAATTGTACAGTCAATTTTGAACTCAATGCTTTGCGCTTAAAGATTAATGTCGACTGCCCAATTTTGAGAGATGTTTATTTTGACAAGTGTATGTTTGACTGGTTGACTAAACTCACCGTCAAGCAACTCGTAGATGAGAACGAAGTTGTTCTTGATGTTCTCCTCCGAGATCTTGCCGAAGTACGACTGCATCACGTCAATGATCTTGAGCAAGAACTCGAACACCATTGCCGCGTTCACATTCTGCTTGGTTACTGCAGCCAACCAGATGTTTGCGCGCTGTTCAATAATGAGAGAGAGAAAAATGAGGCTTTTGTATTCAGAAACTTTGTAACACATTATTATACTATAACAATGTAAAAAAGATAATCTTTACATATATAATATATATAATCTATAATAAAATGAACAGATCTGACTAAAACCGCAGGATCGCGCTGGACACAGGCCGCATTCAACCGGTCCTATCAGAAAAAACTTGGAGAAGCCTATGTCGAGCAGTGGTAGTCTTATGGCTGATATGATGATGATGATGACAATACATATAAATTAAATTGAAGTGTCCGTTTGTAATACCAAATTAACACTGTTACTTAATGCATATGGTAGTACTGCAAGTAATAAATAAATTAAGACATCTTATACTTTTATCTAACACCGAGATAAGTACAAAGCAATCATTTGTATATTATAATAACATATTACTTTGTACTTAATGTATGTGTAATACTTAAATACATATTATAACACCCAGACACAGAACAAATACAATTTTTTTGTTCTGGGTGGGGATCAAACCTAAGACTTAGCGCACTAGATAGAGCCTCTAGAGCCCGTCATGATTCATACCTTGATATGAAAGAAAGAGGTCCGGGCAATGTTGGTGACGGGCGAGCGGACCTGCTGCCGCGCGTGGATCACGTTCACCCGGAACGCGTCGACGGCATTTCGGCCGATATCGTCGCGGTACACGCGCGAGATCAGCACCTCGCCCTTGTGGTTGTACACGAATAGGCCCCCAATCATAGTGACTTAGTCCTGCAGGATAGGTGTCCAAGTTTAATAATAAAATAATAATAATAGTCCAATATTTATTTTCAAGTAGCTTTTAACTTGAAAATAAATATTGGACCATTATTTATTAGCCTAAAAAAAGATTTAACATAATTAGGACTCAAATGACATCTTTAGTCATGACAGCCAAAAAAAAGGATTTACTAATGATAATGTAATAATCAGAACTATTGTTTTTTTATTTATTTGTAAATTTTAATGTTTCTAATATTTATTTGTTTACCACTCATAGTAACATAAGGCTTTACAACATGGTTTATTAACATATAATTTTGTAAATGAACAAAAAACTTATGTTAGGATTTTAAAGTTTTAAATTACTAGCCAGACCAATTTTATTCTTCTATTTCTATTTTTAAATGTTTTGTGTTCTCTCCACCCAGTAGAAGTTGATAGTATATAGTAAGCTAACAATGCTGCATATTTGGTCTTGGTTTAATTGTGGTTGAATGATTAATATACATCTGGTATTTCCAAACTAATATCCCTATTAAATTAAGGAGTCTTCTAATTTTAGTCTTATAATTATAGCTCTTCAAAGCATCTATGGAATAATATGGTTTTCCTTCGCTAGTAATCAGTCAAACACACAATAATAAGCACTTAAGTGTAGTCATCATAAACATTAGGACACATACCACTACACCATTGTCAATTTTAAAATATGGAATTGTGGAAAAATTTTAGATTTAAAAAGCTGTTTTAATATTATTTGAGCATCAAACTTTTTAATTAAAATTAGGTATATATTGAAGTGACTTACATATATTTGTTAGTTCTTTTATAATCATATATGTATTTACCACTCCATAAAAGTTTAAAATTGACATAAATTAATAAATTAACCAATTGGTTTAAATTAACAGATTGATTATAGATATTCTTTATTCTTACATTCATGCATTTGATGCTGTGCAAGAAATTAAACTCTCTTTTAGGTGAAGCGGTCCACAATAAATCCAGCAAACTGGCCTATATGTAAGGACCTCTTGTAGTTGTTAGATACTAACCATAAACTATTATCATATTACAAATGAAGTTCCTGGTCTGACACCTATTTTTCTGGTTAGCCTGTTTTAAATGTTTTACTAAGTTTATTAACAAATATCATAGAACTATTCAAATTTTAACATGATTATAATATTCCTTTCCAGGATACTAGTGTATTTCTCAACACAGTGTTGATTTAAGATAGCTAATAGTTTCGAACAAAATAGGGGAGGAGAATAAGTTAAGAGATTTTAAGTCAACCAATTAAAAGAGTACCCTCTCACAATATGTGAAATCTGTATGTAACTGAGAATATATCTATTAGCTCTAAGTAGACATGGAGTCATTATATGTTGATTATGAATCAATAGTACAGGATATGGCCAATAAACTGTAGTTCAGTTGGCAATCCAATAGATTGTCTGAAATTTGGATTCCACTCACCTATTGTTCTCCGACGAAGGGCATCTGGTTAAATTAATATTAGTAATCTTAAAATCGTTAACGTACTACAGTTTTTATTCTCATTTTGATAAAAATTTCGCTAAGACGTGACGATACCGCCCCCAAAATGAAACGTCAATAGTGCCGAATCATAGACAATTTGTAAGACTCTCTTAGTAGTGATGGGTACCGTAAATAAAAAAGAACGATTCTAAAATGCCGGTTCTTTTAGTTTCTAGGAGAGATAAATGTTAAAAAATTTTTATAGGACCTTATTATTAGTCAATATTTTTTTTGCGTTTAAATTATGTATAATTGTTAAACTAAAATAAAGATTTACAAAGACAACAATTGTCATTGAACAAACGTCAGTGTATGCGAAGTCAACTTAGTCCTATTGTGTAGGTAGGGCGTACTGAATACTTTGGTATTTAATGTAGCATTATTTTGCTCGACTTCAGTTTGAACAGTCGTATCAACACGCATTAATTTTAAAATAAATAAAAAATTCTATAAGGCAAATATTTTCCTGATGTTCGATTGATGTTTATAAATAAGTAAATTAGTGAAATTGAACAACTTTCACTAAGTTTCCCGCCAAAATGTTAATTTGTTTCGTAGTTTATTGTGCATTTGGAGTATTAGTAACATCCGGTTTAGTGGATCCAGGTCCACGGTATCCAGCAACAAAAGGAGAAGTTTGGCCTCGACCTGCTTTTGAATTAAAGGAACAATTTTATTACACTTTAAATCCTGCGAGACTAAAAATTAAGGTAAGTCAAGACAAAAAATCTACCGTAACACATTACTTATAATATACACATTCAAAAATAAGTACAATTTTCGTTGTTGTGGTTATTGATTTTCCTCCATTTCGGTCAGGCGTAGTACGAGTGAATCAAAATAAATATGTATAAACAATGGTGTTCAATACCAAAAGACCTGATAAGGACGAAAACAATTCGTAGAATTTATTTTATGACATTCATTATTATTGTAATGTCTACTTGGTATTAATTGCGATAACATTGAAATTGTTATATTTGCTTAGACCGCGAATTTGGTTCTTGTAATAAAAAAAGCTTTCGTGATTTTGACGCATTACCTACCATTTGTTTATAATAACTATTCTATAGATAACACCATCTATTTCAGCCGTTCCTAAAAAGAACTAGAACGAACCGGAAAACAAAGGAAATATTTAAAGTTGTTCTTCGGTATAATTGTCGCTTATAGTTTCTGAGATGTTTAATAATTTATTATACCTAAAGTACAGACGATACACTTTAGTACTTATTTGTATGTATGGGGCCTGCTGTCTTGCGCAATTACCTTTTATTTTGTATGCCTCCGGTCTTTGTGTTATAGTTATACTATTTTTAGGGGAAAATAATTAGAGAAATTTGTGTTGTAGGTCACGAACCAAACATGCAACATTTTAACGGAAGCGGTGGAGAGGTATTGTTTTATCTTAAGGAATACAATGAAGGTCCATGGGCAAAGAGGCTCCACCAGCAGGAATCGCCGCCGAGTACCTGCCGATGACATAATTAACAACATGAACAATGTGACCAATACGACCAACTACCATAGAGGCCTGTTCATAGAATTTGAGATAGAGCTGAGTGCGCCATGTGAACGATACCCCTACTTTAACATGGACGAAAGTTGTAAGTATGAATACGACAGTAATAACCTAAATAATGTATGACTAAGATTTAGAGATGATTAACAACAACAATAGCCTTCTTTATATATGTACACACAGCAATAGATAAACCTAACCAAATCTATGAAAATTATGCAAATTAATTTGCAATCAATATTAATCTTTAAAAACGAGCGATTTAGTTCAAAATTGATTGTAATTTTTTCCCAGATTAGGGTAGGTTTATCTGTTGTCCACCGTACTAGCAGGGCGCAGCGGTTTATTTACTCGCGTAGTTCCCGTTTCTTGTAAGAACTTACGAATAAATAATGTGTTATTTCTTTTTTTTATTATAATACAGTTTTTAAATAAATGCAAATCTTGCCTTTTTATAATATTAGTTTACATACTAACAATTAGTGTTTGTGATATTACTAGTTGTTACTATAAACCTATCTTCTGCTGCAGAAGTAACGTTTGGTCTTCCACTCCGATTTCTATCCCTCAAACTGCCAGTTTCACGATGTCTCGCAAGTGTATAATGAACACTTTTAGGTGATATCCCTGGTTTTTTCGCAATATCTCTTTCCGAATAGCCTTCATTACTTAAAACAATAATAGCCGATCGTGTTTTAATTGGTAAATGTTTTGTTTTCCCATTGTATACACAAAATACTAAAGTTATTGGTATTTTTAAAAAAGGGATGTTAAAACAGCAAATATTCTATGTACTACTGCATAGAAATAATTAACCACTATCCTCAACACACTTTACGAAAAATACCGAGTACCTACTGTAAACCACGACGCAAAAAATAATTAAAGGGTACTCAGCAAATTTTAAAAAGTTGTAGTAAAGATTGTGTTTTTGTTATTTTTACAAAAAAAATATTAAAAAAAGACCACTGAGATTATTTTGAATGCAGTAAAATAATTTAAAATACCATGATATTATATTTCAATATAGATAAAATTAGTTATTATCATTTCCTATAATTTTATACTAAAAAATATAGGTGCTTCCAAACTTTTTGTCGGTAGTGTATGTTCGAATTAAATAATCTGTGCTAATATTTACTAAGCGTGGATTGTATTCCATCATTATCATCATATCAGCCATTGGAAGTCTACTGCTGGACAAAGGCCAAAGAAACGGGGAATTTTGCCCATGATTGCCGCGCTGGGCTAGCGTGTTGGCAATCGCAGAGCGCAGCTTTCGCGATGGGATTGATGCTATACATTCCCACTCTCTGCATTTGAGCTACACTGTGAAAAAAGTGATTGATTAAAGCATACCGCCTTGTCTAACATACGTTGCCCAAACTTGGATATTTAACAAAACCATCATACAAAAAATCCGGTCGTACCAAAGGGCTATGGAGAAAAGCATCCTTTACATCAAGATCATAGACAAACAGAACAGCCAAAGCATCAGAGAGAAAACAAACTTTATAGACACACTGCGGATGAAGTGGAACTGAAACACGCATTGCGGATAAAGTGGAAATGGGCGGGACATATCGCCCGCTCCTCTGATGATAGATGGCCAAAGCCAACAAAATGGAATGGCCTTGAAAGCAAAAGAATAAAAGGTAGACCAAAAACTTCTAATAGTGTCAAGAAAGGATTGGTTGGAAACAACTGGCGGTAGAAAAAAATGGCGGACACTGGAGGAGGCCTGTACTCAAGAGGGGCCATTATGTAATCTTTTTCAAATCATGGATTAATAAAGGCTTATTATTATTATTATTTGCGGATTGTATTTAGTTGCCTCATATTAAGCACCAGCAAAACATTACCGGGTCAAACAACTTTGACTATTCGGCCCAAAGTAAGCAAATATTATGTCTATACTTCGCGGATAACATACAATTTCTTCCGGATGTTTTGAGAAATGTGGAATACAGTTATTAGCTTAAGATAAAAGTTACTTTTATTAATTGCAAGTAAACACAATACGAGCAGTGGCCACGATAAACTGATAAATATTGTTGACCTCTTTCTCGAGAATCATCTTTATATAAGTGGTCAATACATATTGCAAGTGAGTGGCGGAGTATAGATAAAAATCATTAGTACATAGCCGTATATAAACATGATGTTTTCGTACTTCATATCAAGGTCGAAGTAAACAATCTATAATGTCTGCTAACTAATATAGGCTAGAGAATAGAACAACGCGAGATATCATCATTGTCATAGCAACCGTAAAACGTCCTCTGTTGGACATAGGCGTCCGCAAAAAACGGAGAATTTGCCCATAATTGGGCGCTGGGCAAGCGTGGTGGTGGTCTTCCCGACGGGAATGCTTTTTTCCATCTTCGCATTTAAACTACACAGCTTCAGATGGATATACCTACCGCCATGTGTCGGTTACGGTGCCTCAGTCACCACTAACGACACCTGGTACAGGGGGAGGTGCTATAAATGTGGTTAGAAAAAACCCTGTTTTATGGTAGAAAGTTGATGTTTCATTAATGCCAACCATAAGGTGGTGTGGGCGGAGTTGGTAGGACCTTTATCACCAGTAAATTTAGTTTTAAGACTCGACTCATGCCGGTAGACTAGTTTATTATCAAAGCAACATTAGCTGGACAAGCCTCTTCAAAATGGAATTTAGCCCATCATTGCCGCGCCCGACAGGCGTAGTGGCTATCGCTGGGCATAGCCTCGCGATAGCCATAGGAATGCATCTGTCCGTCCTAGATCTTTGCATCTGTGTTTCACTGTTTTGGTTAATATACCGCCATCTGTCAGTTCTAGTACCTAAGACGCCTCTTGACACCTGCTAAAGGAGATGGGGCTATTTTATTAGGGTATCGGCCTTTACCTTTTACAACACCTGGTACAGGGGAGGGGGGGGAGGTACTATTCTACTATGCCTATATTACATTTTTATTCATACCACAATATTCACACAGCACTCGCTTCATGTATTGTAATCTTGCATCAATGACGTTCGCCTTGATTGTCGATTGAATGTCTGAATGGTCCAGTACAATTCCGACCAGCATTTCTATTGTGTTTCATAAATTGTTACTGTCAATTGCCTTGTTAAACTTCTCGATAAATTAGCTTTTATTTTACAAAGTGCCGGATTGTTGTATTTGATGTTTTTTCAACTTACTAATAATGAAAATTTAAAATTTAAATATTAAAAACAAATTTTCGGCTTTGTAGAGGTGATGCATGAAATATACAAAATTAATAAAATTTCTTATTATATAATCACAAAGTAGTAGAATTTACACTGTTATTACGCATGTATTATAAGTACTTAATTATAATGTTACGTAAATATAGGTAATGATTACATATGTTTTTGTGTATGTATATGTGTATATGTATATATATATATAGATATTATTTATATATATAAAAATTTTTATATATATTTTTATATAATAAGATATTACTTATATATATAATTAGAATATAAGAGCTGAATTAATATAGAAATAATCACCTAGATTGATTTTGGTTGCATCAAGAGCGTAATGTATGAGTCTATCGATTGCTAATTATTGTACACACAGCAACAGATAAACAAATACAAATCCAAAAAGTTGTGCAAACTCAATTGGTCACACGTAAAAATAAGATGAGATTGCGGATGTGGTGATCAAATTTCCACGTAATTAACTGTGTAGATCTGATTGCATATGTCCTAGTAATGTACGGCTTTACATTTATGTCAAGAACATTCGTGTTTTTACAGTGCCTGGGTGTTAAATTTGTTTTTTAGTTTAGATAGATAAGATATTTGCAACGCAAGTGTTTATCCCGGTGTCAAGTAAACGTATTAAATGTTTTGTTAATCCTTATTAATATTATAAACAGCAATATTTATGAGTATATATGTTTGTTACTGTTTCACGCGGGAACAGCTGAATAGATTTGTATAAAATTTATCACGCAGATAGGCTACTACTACTCATCCCCAAAAAATACTTCTAGTAGATAAATCTGACTTTGTATCTTTATTTATGTACAGATTAGATGTCAGCGAACTTTATAAAATTCTTCTCGGACCAACAAGAGTTCCTCAGGGATGCTATAAAGGCTTCGTGGACAAAGTCTAAGTGGAAAGCTAGTTGACTATATATTAACTAATATTTTTATTATGTATATTTGTGTTTGTTTTGTGTCTGGGTGGTAAATATGTATCAAAGTATTATTTTTGTGATTCCACTACTGTATGATGTCCGTGACGCAAGCGAATTATCTCGGAATCAGGTCAATGTATGAGATGTGGGAATTATGATGAAAGAGAGTGTATTTAGGATCAATGAACGAGTAATAATCTCGAGCAAACAGCCTCATGAACTTATTAATTCATAGATAGCATAGTTCATAATAAATAATATTTTTAAAACGATGTTTTGATTGTTACGAGATACCGTAACTGCTACAGCTGTGTTTACATTTGTAGATGATCTCACAATATCCAGTACCACCAAGAAGCTGTCGAGTAATTCCATATGGGGTATACTGCGGGGACTCGAAACTTGGACCCAGTTATTCTACTTCACTGACGATTATAATGTAAGTTAATTTGGAAGTACCGTATTTTCTTTGCGTGATAAAAAAACAATTGACTCAGTCATACATACTACAACTAACACTACGCTGTGAGGTACCGGCGGAGTAAAGTAGTCCGACTGCACCAGGCGACTAAGGTACCAGAACCGATAGATCGCGGTATATCCATCCAAAACAGTGCAGCTCAACTGCACAGGGCGGGGATGGGCTGCAGCATCCTCGTCAGGAAAGCTGCTCTCTGCGTTTGCCAACACGCTTGCCCAGCGCGGCAATTATGAGCAAAAAACCTCCATTATGTCCAGCAGTGGACTTCCAATGGCTGGTTTGATGGTGATGATGATTTAATACTAAAGGTCAATTGATAAATTACATTTCATAGTTTTTGTTCAGTTCAATTAATTTGCCGCAAGGTCATTAAAGTTGTTTATTGCGTAGGTATTGTAATATGACATTGTATTGACATGCCTAAGTCGCTGATTACGTGCGTACATTAGATGCTACACAATAAGCAAGTAATTAATTGAGTTTTGAGCATTAATGAGCTGTAAGGTGCCGGTAAAGTAGAATAGTACCTTTCCCTGAACCAGGACTTAAGAGGCTTGTGGTACCAGAACATACGGATGACGGTATATCCACCCGAGCCAGCGTAGCTCAAATGCAACAAGGCCAGGATGGGCAGCAGCATTCCCGTCGACAAATTACGCCCTATTGTCACCTGCCCATTATGTCAATTACGGGCAAAATTCATCTTTAGGGAGGCCTATGTCCCTATGCGGACTTTATATGGCTGGTTTGATGAAAAGGCGTTATGTTTTCTTCTTTGCATCTCAACATTCTTTTCTTTTCTTTTAATCAGTTCGCGCGTGTTTAATTTATTAAAAATTTCTAAAATAAATAATTTAATTGCGTATTATTTTTTTATGATATTACAAAGATACATCATCATACCATCACACCATTTGAAATCCACTGTTGACAATAAGCCTCCTCAAGAAAGTGAGAATTTTGCCCATAATTGCCGCGTTGGGCAAGCGTGTTGGCAATCGCAAAGCGCAGGTATCGCGACGGGTATACATCTGCCTATCCCCGTTCTCTGCATTTGAGCTGCACTGTTTCGGATACCGCTACCTGTCGGTTCTGGTACATTAGTCGCCACTTACGACGCCTGGTACAGAGAGCTGTACTATTTTACTCTGCCGTTACTTTACAGCTTAATGACAAAATAATTTGGGCATATAATGAATTGCATGGTTTATTTCACCCTCTACACCAGAATGAACAATTTGAGCACTACACTTTGAATTCTTTTAAGAGTGGAGTCCCATAGACAATTGTAAGGAATCTATCTAATTGTAATGCAGTGAATCTCATACCTAGAAGACTGCAGTTTTTTCAATAGCCCACTAAGTGACATAAGTTGTGTGAGACAACGGGTCCACTTCGCTTCCGCATACCATTTTTATTTTATAGGAAATCCGTATAAATGCCACGCACATAATGGACTACCCCCGGTACCCGCACCGCGGTCTCTTGCTGGACACGTCGAGGCATTTCGTGACATTGTCTAATATATTGAAGACTCTGGACGCAATGGCCATGAATAAGATGAACGTGTTCCATTGGCACATCGTCGATGACCAGAGCTTCCCCTACCAGAGCGAGGTCTTCCCAGATTTGAGGTAGGTGTATTAATGAGCCCAATGGCGTAGGTGGTAGCGGTCTTATCTTGTTCGCTAAAAGTCGTGGGTTCAAACCCTACCCAGGACAAATATTTATATGATGATGTTTGTATTTGTTCTATGTCTAGGTGTTGAATATATGTATTTAAGTTATTCCTATCCCTACTTCCCTACTAATATTATAAATGCGAAAGTAACTCTGTCTGTCTGTCTGTCTGTTACGCTTCCCCGCGTAAACCTCTAAACTGATTTTGATGAAATTTGGCACAGACAATCTTTAGACCCTGGAAAGGACATAGACTATTTTTTAATTCGAAAAAAGGGTTGTGAGGTGTCGAAAGGGGGGATGAAAAGTTGTATGGAAGTATTGTTATTTTTGGAGCTAGAAACTTGAAACTTATTTTTCAAGCCATTGGTTCGATACAAATAAACATGACATTCAAAGTTTATAGAAGGTAAGGTAAAGAGGTATGGTACCCAAAAAAAAACTATTCCACGTGGAAGAAGTCGCGGGTACAGCCAGTTATACTTGTATATATTTGTGATGCCTCTGTTTTCTGATGTCTGTAACACAAGTGCTTTAAGCGACTTACCAAGGAGTAAGGTCAATGTGTAAGATGCTGTGTGAATTCATTATTATTGTATTTATTTACATATTTATAAAGGAGTCGGGTCAATGTGTGAGATGCTCTGTGAATTCATTATTACAATTAGGAGCAAGGCATTTCCTACTGTCTTTTGACTTCTTTTTGGGAAGCCCAGGCAACTAAAGTAAATTTTCTTTTTCAGTGGAAAAGGAGCTTACCACAGTACTCTTATTTATTCGAAAAAAGACATCCAGCTTGTGATAAACTACGCGAGGAACCATGGCATACGAGTCTTACCAGAATTTGACGTCCCTGGTATGTATTCTCATTATGTATTGTGTTTCGAAGGGCCCGATGGTGCAGATGGTAGTGATCCTGTCTTGTGCCCCACCCAGGACAAATATTTATATGATCATATTTCTGTTTGTTCTGAGTCTGGATGTTAAACATATGTATTTAAGTAGTAGTAGTAGTACATGTGTGATTCCTCTGTTGTCTGAAGTCCGGAACACAATTGGTTTAAGTGACTTATCACGGAAACAGGTCAATGTATGAGATGATGTGGAAATTCATTTATTAATTTATTCATTGGATAGTTAAATCCTTGTTTTGTATTATTATTATATTTAAAACATTACCGTTTGGTACCGACAGAGTAGAATAGTACCTCTTGGTAACCAGGTGTTGTTAGAAGCGACTGAGGTACCAGAACCGACAGATGGCGGTATATCCATCCGAAACAGCGCAGCTTAAAAACACAGGGCGTGGATAGGCAGCAGCATCCTCATCGCGAAGTTGCGCTCTGCAATTGTCACCATGTCTGTCAAGCGCAGCATTATGGGCAAAAATCCCCCTACATTAAGGAGGCCTATGTCCATCAGTGGGCTTTAGATAGCTGATATGATGATTCAAAACCTCGTTGCTTAAATATAAGTGAATTTGTAAATTATTATTATATTGTACACTAGCCTCGCTCCTGCTGAATAAAACAAATCTTATGTTGCCAGCTGAGAATGTAATCTAAAAGTAAAAGCGTTCCAGAAATTAGTCCTGTAGTTTTTTTAAATTTATTTGTTACAAACGGACAAAAATACAAATCTCGTTTGCTTATTTCTATTGCAGAAGAATGTAGTTTTGTATTAATGAAAAATTTTCCAAAACCAGCTCAGCACTTTTGAGCCTATTCGTTTCAAACTAATAAATATTCTTTTTATAATACTATAGCGGCACGTCCCGGCGTCGCACGGGAAGACATACATACATAATAAGCATGCTAATTAAAACGACCATGAATCCCTAATTTGAAAAAAAAATGCTTATCTTAAAGCCTCCCTGTACGCTACGTTGGCTGTGGTATATGTAGGTGGCAACAAAGCGTATTGATTTTCAGGAGATCCTACTCAAGAGAGTGCCAAATACAATTGCTCTCGTCGAGTTAGTTACTCGATGCGCTGCGTGGCGGCCGCCGCTGGCATTTATTTTTATTTCAATTTCATGATATCTTTTGAATGGAATGTCCGATTTCAATTATTCAAAAAGTAATCATCCGGTATTAAGTCAGTTTTGAATATTAAATTATTTATTTGGATAAACAATTATAAATGGTATGGTTGACACGGTCTGATTTTGATCGGCATTTCTATCAATTTGTCAATTGTATAAAGTAGTTATAGTGACGTAACGACAATAGTTAGACATATGGCCTCGCGAAGTTTTTTGAAGATATTGATATATTCTGTAATATTGTCATACAATTTTTGTACTATCATTAATATTCTTCGCAGCGTATGCGATGAAAGATATTTTATGGCTAATTTTTTTACACTCTTACAGGACACACGAGGTCATGGGGTGAATCATATCCGAACGTACTAACAAAATGTTACAATAGAAGAGGCCAAATAACTGGCCTGGGTCCCATGCATCCAATAAGAAATACTACGTACAAACTGCTGCAAGACCTGATAAAAGAAATCCAGGAGTGGTTCCCTGACAGATACTTCCATGTTGGAGGCGATGAAGTCGAGCTAGACTGCTGGTAAGAAGTTTTTGCTTAAGCTGTAACCGTTATTGGCTGTTTTACGGGCTCCATGGTAAAGATAGTCGTGATCCTATCTAATGCGCCAGGGGTTTAGGGTTCGGTCCCTACCCAGGACAATATCTAGAGGATAAATATGAGTTATTTGTTTTTTCCTGTGTCTGGGTGTTAAAACATAAATTTAAGTATTAAATTTGTGATTCCTCTGTTGTCTGACGTCCGTAACACAAGTGCTTAAAGCAACTTAACACAGTTTGGTCTATGTATGAGATGTGTGAATAGATTGCTTAGATTTTGTACAGGCCTTGTAACGTTTAGTCAACTCAAAATACTCCAACGCGCTATGGAGAGGGCGATGCTCGAAGACTCTTTCGCGCGATCGTTTCCGGAATGAGGAGATTCGTAACAAATCGAAAGTTACCGGTATAGCCCGGCGGATTAGTAAGTTGAAGTGGTAGTAGGCAGGGCACTTGGTACGCAGAATCGTGGAGCCGTGGAGTTCTGGAATGGAGACCGAGACGATCTTACTAGAACCGCAGATGATGAATGTATGTTGAAGGTATATTACATGCCGAATACCGAATGGCTGAATAGCCGAATATTAAGTTAAATTCATTATCATCATCATCATCATATCAGCCATGAGAGGCCCCATGCTGTACATAGGTCTTTCCAAGTAATCTCTAATAGGACCGGTTGTATGCAACCTATGTCCGGTGCGATCCTGCGGTTTTAGTCAGATCGTCTGTCCATCTTGCGGGTGGACGCCCTACACTGCGCTTGCCGGTACTAAGGTACCGGAACCAACAGATGGCGGTATACCTATCCTACAAGCGTGACTCCAATGCAAAGGTCGAGGGTGGGCAGCTTCCTGCAATTGTCACCACGCATGCCCAGCGTGGCAATTATAGGGCATTACCCCCTAACGACAAGTTAAATTATTATGCCTTAAATATTAAAACGTCGCATAGTGTAAAAAATTATACTTGTCACGTGCTTGTCGCTGTCTCGTTCATCATGCTTACCTCTCCCTTATTTATATTACTTCGAAGTAAATATGGTGTGAGTTTGAGAGATAGATTAAAGAATAGTATGATAAGATATTAATGTGGTGTAAAAGATGATGTTGTGACGACAATCGAGACTGGAATGTTGAGATGGTTTGGACATGTACAAAGAATGGATGAAAGTAGAATATCTGCACAAATATATAGAGCCGAAGCAATTGGAAGAGTTGGTATAAGACGACCTATATTTAACCTTAACCAGGTAGAAAAGATATCCTCTTTCTGGTGTTGTCTGGCGTCTGAAATAAAAGTGCTTAAAACGTTTGTATGAGATGTTGTGGGAATTATTAGTATTGGCTTTTACTCGTTCACTAATTATAACTGAAATAAAAGTAAGGTGAGCAAGCGGCGAAATTTTTACAAACATTCATACATACATCTCGTCTGGTAGACAGAGACTGTGGATCTCTACTTGTTACAATCTTAGCACACCTGTCTCGCCCCCCTTACGCGCATTAGATACTTCTGACCTGGCCATTTTTTAACCTTTAAAAATGTGTTTCTACCTAAATGCCCTACGGCTTATATAGGTAGTTCAGTCACGATACAACTAACGTGTCCTATTGTATTTTAATAACAGGGCTTCGAATCCAGAGCTGAAGATTTACATGAAAAACCATAATTTAACGACATCAGACCTCCACGGCTTGTTCATGGCGAATGTGATACCTCTCTTGGGCAACCGATCGCTACCTATAGTGTGGCAGGTGAGTATTTCGTCTATAGGGATAGACCTAATATAAAGGTCGTCTGCATTGGTACCTCACTCTCACCTATTTCTACCGGCAAATAGCAAAATACAATCTTTATTGTTAACGCCCTTATGTTAACAATAAAGGCAACGGTCTTTAACAATTTTACATATTGTGGGTCTCTTCTTTCAAGTTTGAAAAACCAGTATAAGAAAAGACCCTTCTCTCTGCTAACATTAATATAGTAGTGTAATATAGTAGTACGTATTTACTATGTTATATGCTATACTGATATAGTTCAATGTAAATAATCCATTAGATAACTACTTATATGTTGAAATATTACATAGTATATAGCAACGTTCGCGTTGCTGTGTTCCGTGTTAAAAAGGTAAGAGATGCAGTGTAATTACTGTTTAATGCGACATAATATCTTCAAGGCACAAGGTCGGTAACGCGCTGGTGATATCCTTGCGGGACACGCCGGGCAAGCGTGTTGGCGATCGCAGAGTGCAGCGTTCGCCTCGCAGATGCTGCTGCCCCCTCCCTTTGCATTTGAGATGCACTGTTTGATTTACCGCCATCTGATAATCTATCTGATAGTTTTGGTACCTTCGACACGACACCTGGTACAGAGGATGGTACTATTATATTCTGCCGGTACCTCACGACGCGCCATCATTACACTTACGAGTAGATACCCAATTATAAGATGTGTAGGCTTAATCTTTGCTGCATAATGTTTCTAAAAACGCCTTTGCTATTCCAGGAAGTATACGACGAAGGTGTTAAGTTATCGTTAGACACGATTATACAAGTGTGGAAGTGGGGATGGATACAGGAGATGGTGCAAGTAAGTGTATTGTTCACTCTCATTGTTTCCACTACCAATCGTAACAATGTTTAATTTTTTTTTTTAACTAATTCAATTTGCAAGCTACAATCTACTTAAGGCTTAAGCTTTCCTTATACATATAGTAATAATTCACACATTACCTCATACATTGACCTGACTCCAAGATAAGTGGCTTAATCTTGTGTTAAGAACATAGGGATCACAAGTATAATACTAAAATACATTTTTTTTTTAATAAATAATAATAATAAATAAGTTCCACAACATCTCATACATTGACCTGACTCCGTGGTAAGTCGCTTAAAGCACTTGTGTTACGGACGCCAGACAACAGAGGAATCACAAATATACTACTTAAATACATACATTTTAACACCCAGACACAGAAAAAACAAATATTATTCATATAAATGCGGTAACCGCTTACATCATGCGGGCCACACGCTTGTTTGCCACCTTAGTGGTAAGATCCGATCGTTAAATAATTACATTTATTTATTACTAGCGAGTGTGCAAAGGGAATAAAAATTGTTATTGTGAGTCATCCCTAAGAGATGGTCATATACCAGCGCGGACTTATTTGTAGACGTTTTTATGGTGTACAATACTGTAATACATTATTTTGATCTATCGCGTCAATGTAATGAAACCGAAAAAAAATATACGTATAACATCACATTAGGCACTTTAAAATTTTTCAGAGATACTCCACTATATAATGCAAGTATTATAAATATGAATCTATGAGGACAGATAGGCGGCGGATAGCTATTTTGTTTTATAGTATGTAGTGAAGAGCTTATCCCTCGATCCTTGCCGGGATCAGGAAATTTGTATGTAATTTATTTTTTACCCAAAAACAGGATTAAACTTTCACAGTAACGGAATGTTATTATAAAATAATCTAAGTGACAAGACAACAATGATTGTAATACCTTATGTACATACACTTAGATAGCAAATTAATATATGGGGACGAAGTTGTGGTGGGCCGCTAGTCTAATATAAGATACAAAGAAAATTTCAAAGCGACAGCGGGGTATGACCATTTATGACAATAGACATTTTTGGATATGAAACATTCATTTTATAAACAAAAATTTTAACAAAACAAAAACCGACTGAAAAATCAAAAAACTATTTCAAACCAAATTAAAATGCACTGAAAAGTAGAAAATAATTGCGCATTCTTCTACGAATTAATAATCAACATACTTTTTTCAACTAAACAATATGTGTGTACGATCTATGTGCTTGCCGCGCTAGAAGGTAGGTACTACCTACATCAAATTTAGCTGGGCTTTATACCAATGAAAATCAAACAACGACCAAAATATTTTTAGAGTCCAAGTCAAATATAATAAAAATATTAGAATACTTAAAAATCAATCGTATTATTACGATATTTTTACAATTATTATTATCTTTGGACTTTTTACTTTTCTACGTTTTAGTACATTTTTTTTCAAATCCACAAAACTAGTTGCCTTAAAATTTATATGGTTACCTCTGAAATATTACCTACCTTACAAATTTTTAACAATTGGCTAAACAATCGAGTAACCAAAACTCCGTAAAACTACTTCACCTTACTGCTACAATGTCGTCTAGATAGACAAATTTCGATTATTGTTGATTTTTTTAAAAACCACTGAATCAAATGCGATAAAATTGCTATGGGACCAAACGGGAAGCACCAGCTTTCTAATAAATAAAAAAACATCCAAATCGGTTCACCCAGGTGAAACTTCTGAGGTAACAAACATAAAAATAAAGAAAATACAGACGAATTGAAAAACGAAGAACCTCCTCCTTTTTTTGAAGTCGGTAAAAAAGTACTTGTCAGTTTTCTCATAAGTCATGCACTAAGAGACATTATACAAGCCCCTTTAATACCGAAACGTGTCGAAGAAGCTGTATGCCAGTAAATGCCACCACAACCAAAAAGTACAAACCACAGTTGCATTCATATCTTCAAGAAATACATATTTAATTGCACACAATACCTTCTGTTTGTTTGTGGAATGCACTTCCCTCGATAATAATCAGACGTGTGCAGTCCCTGTACTTATTTAAAAAGTTGTTGAATGAACATTACCTGTCATTTTCGATGGGCCCGATGCCGCAGATGATAGAATTCTATCTTATGCGCCAAAGATCGTGGGTTCGATGCCTACCCAGGAAAAATATTTATATAATGATATTTATATTTGTCCTGTGTCTGAGTGTTCTGTACATGTATTTAAGTATTATATTTGTGATTCCTTTGTTGTCTGATGTCCGTAATACAAGTGCTTCAAGTCTTGTCGCGGAGTCAAGGCAATATATGAGTTGTTGTGAATTATTTAATTTATGTATTAATTGAAATTATTCCTTTGTTTGACTGTGACTATATTTATTACATTACTCAAATAACAATTTTTTATTTATTTTTTTACATAGACACACCCACACTATTATATATTATACCCAACTATTTTCTTACTGTTTTACACATCTAAAGGTTGTCTGGAAAAATAGGGCCGACCATTTTAATGTCTTAATTTTTAAATTCGTTTATATTTACTTTATGTATCGTTTTGACTGGTGTACAATAAAGAGTATTTATATATGTAATATCTCCATAGGTCCTAAATGCTGGCCATAAGCTCATCTTCTCCTCGTCATGGTACCTAGACCATTTGCAATCTGGTGGTGACTGGACGGACTTCTACGTGGCTGACCCTCGGGCTATGCTCGCGGGGTACAAGAGCATCACCCCTGATCTGCTGCAGAATATCCTCGGAGGAGAAGCTTGTATGTGGGGGGAGGTGGTGGACGACACGAATGTTATAAGCAGGTAAGTCCAAAAATCGCGGGCGTTGAGGGTCGCAGGTTCAATCCCCATTCATAAAATAGAAATTGTTGATATTTGTGTTTGTTCTGTGGTTGTTAAATATTTACTATGTTTTGTATTCGTTATTACTCTACTGACTGATATCCATTATCTTATATATAGACCAGGATATGGGATGTGATGTAAATTTATATAGTATTTAATTTGAAAAATCTCATGAGACACTTTTGTATATTCTTTATTCCGGTAAGCCCATTACAAGCACTTTCGAATCGTCAAAAATAAAAAATAAATCAATTAAAATTTCGGTACTATGAAGTACTAATTGTTGTATTCTATTCATAATACTGATGACCCCACGGGATCATAAGTCATCGGCACAAGAAGGGTCTTAATACTAAATTTAATGCAGGCTCATTACACGATCCATCAGAAAGTTACCGTCAGTTATACCATCATCAGTTCACTCAGTCGTCTTTTCTAGTCACCTGTAATCATCATATCAGCTATTGGAAGTCCACTGCTTGACATAGGCCTCCCCACGAAATGTGGAATTTTTCCCATGATTGCCGCGCTTGGCAAGCTTGTTGGAAATCTCAGAGTGCAGCTTCCCGCGAACGGGGATGCTGCTGCCCATCCCCGCCTTGTGCATTTGAACTACACCGTTGCAGATGGATATACCGCCATCTGTCGGTTTTGGTACCATAGTCGCTTACTGTTACACCTTGTAAAGGGGTAGGTATGTAGGTACATAGAATATGAACCTATACTTTATATAATACTAGCTGTGCCCGCGACTTCGTCCGCGTGGAATAGTTTTTTGGGTACCATACCTATTTACTTCAAATTATATAAACTATAAAATATAAACTTTGAATGTCACGTTTATTTATATCGAATCAATGGCCTGAAAAATAAGTTTTAAGTTTCTAGCTCTAAAAATAGCGATCCATGCAAACAACTTTTCATCCCCCCTTGCAACCCCTTACAACCCTTATTTCGAGTTCAAAAATAGCCTATGTCCTTTCTTAAGGTCTAAAGATTGTCTATGCCAGATTTCATCAAAATCGGTTGAGAGGTTTAACCGGGAAAGCGTAACAGACAGACAGACAGACAGACAGACAGAGTTACTTTCGCATTTATAATATTAGTAGGGATTAGCAGTGCTCTGCGGTTTCCCCCTTGCTAAATTATAGAACTTTCATATTAACTTAGCACTCCTTTTTACCCCCTTAAGGCATGATTTTTTTAAAAATTACTCATGACTTTTAATCAAGAGCCTTTATATTGAATTTTATTCGATTCACTTTCAAAACGGGAATATTTCATACTAAAAATCCTTACGCAAAATTTCAGGTTTCGAGCCCTTATAGCTTCGTTTTCATCTTCTCCTTGTATATGTACAGATAAATGCTACAATATAAAAATAACATACATTGCGGCTAAGCATAATATTGTATTTCAAATATTGAACCTTATTTACACGTCCAGGGTCTGGCCCCGAGCGAGCGCGGTCGCCGAACGCCTATGGAGTAAAGCAATGGACTCGGATAGCTTCATGACTTGTTGCAATTCCGATGCCAAAGTCGCGGACGAAGTCAGACACCGCATCGAAGAACACACGTGCCGCATGCGCCGGCGCGGCGTGCGCGCGCAGCCGCCCAACGGGCCCGGCGTCTGCGTCGGGGCGGTGTAGGCTGCTCCGGCACGGCACCACGATATATTGCATTATACAAACTCCTAACATTGTGTCTAATATACTACTTATTTTATTTTATTTCTTTGTATTATGAAGTCAGCAAACAAGGTCCGCTTGATTGTAAACGTGACCGCAGCCTATAGACGCTAGTGTCATCACAAGGATATCACTAACGTGTCGACAACCCAGTAATTCACTGCCTCTTAAACCGGAATACAGCAATGCGAACACTGCTATATGGCGGTACTAATAGATGAATGTGGTACCAATACAGACGACCTTTGTAAGAGATCTACCTTATGTAAATTTACAATAGCTTATATAGGTATATATTGGACTTTAATACGAATTAGCGAAGGTAGGTAGGTCGGCTCAAAAACCTCTAGGTAGGTCGGCTCTAAGGGTCATCACCCAGACTTATTTTGCTTTTTATTCGGAAAACCTAATGCTAGCCTACTCAAATATCAATTCCAACGCTTTCGCCGACCCATCCTCAGAGAGTTGGGCGAGGTGGCTCATTAATGAGCTTTCCTACGGCCAATTGTTTATGTGTCAAGCGAAACAGTCCGCCCCCGCAGAGTTTGCAGGTTCGAAACAGGGGACTTTTAATTTCGGACTAACCCAATACTGGCTGATTCTGACGTCAGTTCCAGCGTTACCAAGGAAAGAGGCCAGGCCGCTCATTTATGAGCGGGCCTATGCTTGCACTCTTTCCGCATCCTCACAAGAGCGAGCGCACTTGCAAAGTTGCGGGCTCGGGACAAGACCGAAGACGATCACTCGAGAGCGCCTCTAAGGCACGGACCTTGACCAAGTGGCCGTCGTTGAGAGGATTCAAAGAGGATGGATACGCATACCGGTGGCACTAGTGGGACTGGAATGGTATTTGGGTGGTATACGTTATCTGGGAGGGAATATCACGCATACTGCGCACACCGCAGGCGTCTCTTCTGTATAGGGGTCTTACATATATTCATAGCGTCGTGAAAACTTTGTAAGTGTATTCAGTTATTGAGAGTGACGCCACAACGGCCCGATATTTGCTTCTATAGTCTATTTTTTTGTAAAATGAGGATTACCTAATCTATGCATATAGTAAGTATAATGTCATCATCATATAGCCTCTTCAAGAAAGTGGAAATTTAGCCAATAATAATACGCGCTGAGCAAGCGTGTTGGCAATCGCAGAGCGCAGCTTTCGCGACAGGGATGCTGCTGCTCATCCCCGCCCTGGGCAAATCAGCTACATTGTTTCGGATGGATATACCGCCATCTGCTGGTTCCGGTACCTTAATCGCCTTTTACGACACATGGTAAACATATATACATACTTTATGTGACAATATTATTATTATTTGGTACAGGGAAAAATACTATTCTACTCTGTCAGTACCTCACAGGTTTACCTCAGTGTAGTGTTGTAGCTACGTAACTAACACTAAAGGCTAGGTGCTGGCCATACAGACAATAGATGTGTCGATACATTATATCTTTATTAAAAAATGTCATGATTTAATATTGTCGTACTTTATTTATATTATGAAGTCAATCAACAACTATGTGGTCCGCTTGATAATAAACGAGACCGCAGCCTATAGACACTCCTCATCATATCACACAGATAGAACTAGTGTCGCCAACCTTGTGAACTGAAGATACAATGTCACATTTACCCAGTAATTACACTGCCTCTCTCCCTTCAGACCGGAACACAGCAATGCGAATTCGGCTATTTAGCGGTAGAAATAGGTGAGAGTCAGGTACCAATGCATACCTTTGTGAGAGGTCTACCTCTAGTAAATGAGAATTTCGTTTTTTTTTTAATGTCTGATAACATGAGGTATTTGAGCAATGGTATCAGGAACGAGGAGATATGTAACAGAACTAAGTTACCGGTATAGTAAGTAGAGGTAATAGAGGACCGCATAATTAGTACGCAGAACTAATGGCCTATGGAGCCGTAAGGTTCTGAAATGGAGAATCAGCGGCGTTGGATGCCCACCCAAGGTGGACAGACGATCCGACACAAACCGCTGGATGGCGCTGAACAAAGGCCGTATGCAACCGTTTTATTGGAGATCACTTAGGGAGGCCTATGTCCAGCAGTGGACATCCAACGGCTGACATGATAATAAGTATCGGTGCCTCTGATTATTATTACTTGTTGAAACACTTTTTCACGGTCTACCCTATGTAATCTGCGCTTAATTTATACCAGCAAGGTCTTAGGTCACCTGAATACAATTATTTTTTTTCAGATAACAGTGTTCACGGAATAGAGGCTGTCAGACGTTATAACTTCGTCTTTATCTCTATACCGTTCAATAGCTAATGATAATACGACACAAGACGACACATATTAAACTCTGGTACTGCGAAGCATTGAGTTCAATATTGGTTATGAAATTATGACAAATTTGTACATACTGCTGCTCTGTATACTAGGTTAACTAGAATTTTGATAAAACGTTTATTGAAATGTTAAGTTAAATTTCAGATTGTGTTTCATCATAGCGGTCATGAAATATCAATTGCTGGGTGGCTTATACCCCAAAAAAGGGGGAATTTTGCCCATAATTGACGTGCTGGTTGGCAATCGCAATGCATAACTTCGCAACTGGCATGCTGCTACCAATTCCTATTGTGTTGTATCGATACATGATAAAAATGCATTTATTTCTTCGGAGTATAATGATTCAGCCTTAAAATTGCATTTGTAGGATCCAAATTTTCGCCACAGCTATCTAGGGTTTTTGTGCGGTACCAATATTCTTATATGCTGACAGGTTTTTTGTTGGATGAAACTAGATCTGCGTACTTTTCGCAGGTTTGAGAAACGAAACCGACGACCATCACTCAAATGCGCCTCTCTCAAATCTTTTTTTTTTACAGTAGTTATTGAGGACTTCCGTAGACTGAAAACATTAAGTGTGTGTGAAAATAAGTACTACCTCTGGTTTTTTCTGATTGTTTTTTTTTGTCAACCATATCAACAAATAAGTGTTGGGCATTAATTAATTAATTTGTCAATTACCTTGTTAATTGACTAAAAAAGGAATTGCAATTAAATTAACTCAAACGCAATTGAACTTTTAATTGCACCTTGCAATTAAATTAATTTGATTAACGTGTGATAATTGCAACTCACAATTAAAATAATTGCAATTTACTTTTTTAGATGTTTTGTAAAACAATTAAATAAAACGTATTGATTAATATTTAAATCGGTCTTTTACTTCTTGCCAACATATTTACTTAACAAAACAATTAACAATTAATTTATTGTTACTAATACAATTATATTTTTAGTTAATTATATTTTTCATAATTACAATTGATTAATTGTTAGTTGTTGTGGTTACATTTACCAATTAATTAATTGTTAATCTTTAATTATTCTTGCAATTAAGTCTTGCCCAACACTGCCAAATAATAATGTATTTTGTGCCAATATCCATTATTTTACGCAGATATATTTATTTTGACTAAATAATTTAAATCAAATTTACATTTCACTTGCAAGATTTCGACGAAATAATGTGAATCGAATAAATATATTGTAAAACTACATGTTTTTTTAAGCGAACAGGTTTAGTTTGCCGCTATATAAATAATGTAACACATTATAAATATCAAGTCCAATATATCCAGTTTTATTATAAGTAGTAAAAGTAAAAAAAAAAATCTAGTCAAATAAGTTACCCACCGTGAGGATAGCCGTCTTACGCTACGCTTGCAAGTGCGTGGTCTGCAATCTAGAAACTTGCTGCTCGATCAGCCGATGGTTTTGCATCCTATGTGCACTGCTCATTTTATCACTCCAACTTACTGACACGCTTCACTACATCCGTAACTTTTGTTCTTTGACGGACCTCCTCATTCTTAATTCGATCGCACAGAGACTTAGCATGACTATTTCCGTAGCTCATTCGGATACTTTAAGTGAGGCTAATAAATTCATGACGTGACAAGAAAATATTTTGCAGTTTTTCGAACGCAAAACTGCCGCACAACTGGACACAGCCCAATGGAATATGTAGATTAACCTCAGTCTTGAAATAGGACTTAAAGGTTTAGACTATTATAGTACTAGGTATTACTAGACCTATGATTAGACTAGATATTATTGGTATAAAAAACTTTCATCTACGTATTTTTTTCATTTCTCGCACGCTTAAAAAAACCGATTGATATCGTAAACCAAACAATGAACATCACTATTTATCACAGACAAAATGAAAGGAGATCTCTATACTTTTCTATGTTGTTTATGATTTGTGAATTGGGTCGATTATGTCATGGCGGGCTAGATGTTTTCGGCAGTTAATTTTTATTGAATTTGTTTTGAATTACGCCGTCAATGATCTCGTTTTATCCGCTGTTGTTTAACATTAAGCGTATTTGTATCATAGTGACCATTTCCTAAACTGTTCAAATGCTGAAACAATTGCAAATGGGCCTTCGCACGTTCATGCTTCTCGCATCCAAAGTATGGAGTTGTTTTTGTTATATGTTTAAGAAGCAATATCGAGCGGTAAATATAAATTATTATGGTCGTATTAATGTGTGATTATTGCATTTTACGCAGATCGTCATTACTCTCACGTGGTGTTTGGTTTACAGTTGGCGCAATATCAATCTGTCAAGTATGAAATCTATCCACTTTCCCCGGTATCGAGACACAGGCTGAGTAAGTGATTGTTTTTATGTACTTTGCCAACATAAATCACTCTTCGGACTGATGGTTTACAATTGATCCGAACAGAAGCTCTTCTTAGTCTTGTATTATATACCTCGTAAGTTTCCAAGGTGATAACAGATTGGTTGATATTAATAGTTATCCATCCTATCTTTCCCTTGATATCTCGGCTTAAACTAAAGATAAAAATGTATTTGCCTAGATTATATATGTATAATATGTTGGTAAGTAATTTTATTGGTAAGAAATCTGTATCAAAAAAGCTTATTGATAGTAATTAGTTTCTTATAAATGGCTACTTTTTTCGACAAATATATATATATATGTATGTATCTTTTTAGGTCTAGTGAAGAGGAAAATGCTGGTTTTAGACCTAGATGAGACATTAATTCATTCACATCATGATGCGATGCTGAGTCCCACTGTGAAACCAGGCACTCCACCAGATTTTGTCCTCAAAGTCACTATTGACAAGCATCCTGTCAGATTCTTTGTACACAAAAGACCACATGTGGACTACTTTTTGGACATAGTAAGTATATCTTTTGAAATTAACAAAAATACTAGCAGCACCCATCAATTTCACCTACATAGAAGTTAATATTGCAAAACAAAAATAGAAATCTTGCTGTCTATACTTTTGTAGATTGGATTAGAGTTAAATAATAAAATTTGTATCAAAATTTTTGCTAATTAAAGGCTGTTCGAGAGTTATTTACAAGACTAGTGGATTTTCAATTATATACATCCCATGTGGACTAAGGTGGTTTTCAAAACAGAGTTACAAATTCGTCCCCCAATTTATTCATTATTAATCTCTCAATATTATTCATGTCAGTCTGAAACAATTACACAGCATATTTTGGTTTTAGCTATTTCTATCTTAGATTTAGAACTAGTTCAAGAATCCCAAACACAAAAAAAAGAAAGTTTAATTTCATAGTGTATGTGATCACCAGCCTCTTCTATGCCTCTTCTAAATATATCATGTAAATTATAATGAAAGAGTCAAAACTTTGTATTAATAAAGTGACTCACAAAATTAAAGGCATACATCCAATCATCTCAGTTACCGCTGCATTTTTAACTTCACTAAAAACTGCATCATCAGTATGTATTTCACATGAATAACTAAAATATAAGTAGAATTAAGATTTTATGTGATATTCAATACATAATTTAATAAGTGCAACAGTGAATATGACATTCGTATTTATCATAATCACCAAATCAGCTGTGTAAAGCTCACTAATGGATAAAGGCTTCCTCAAGAGATTGCATACAATAGGAACATCAGTATAACTTAAATTTATAATAAATTATACAATATTGACCAGAGTTCAATAGTCCCATCCTATCATATGCTACGCACATGTAATCTTTAATAACTGTGTACTAGGAAATATTCCTCCGACAATAACATACGACTATGACTCATTTTTGCACATCTATTCCCTATTACATCTCATAAATATTAGTATCAAGCATGGAGAATCTTTTGATAGTCTGTTTTGTATATTTATTTTATATTTCTACTGTAATGTAGGGAAGTCATTAGACTATATTTATTATATATATAAAGATAGGTAGATAGACAGATAAACAAAAATCTATGTATTTTGTTATAATATTTAATTTACAATTATTACTTTTTAGTAAATGCATACAAACCTATGTATAGTAGACAAAGTTCTTATACTGACTAATCTTTGTTCAGTTATTGGTAAAGCTGATTTTAAGGACAGATTCCATACTAAGCTTTAGTTTTTATTCTAGACAAAGAGGTTCACTCATAAAAGAGGATAGAGAGATATTTTGTAAGAATAGTCCAGGCAAAGACCAGGCAACAATTATTTCTTAAAAATAAATAAATTATAATGACGAATTTTGCTTTTCATTATCATAATTATTCCAAGAGATTATAAAAAAAACTTTATTCTTGTTTGTTGCTTCCTTTTGTTACCTTTGATGTTTCAACGACTTAACAAGTAGGTTATTTTTGAAATGAAGATTAATCAATCATATTGTACATTTATCTTTTTAGAATTAGTTTAAATGCTAGAGAAGTTATATTTGAGAACTGTAAGACAAAAAATAGTGTATGTAAATAATAGCTGGATATACTCTTATTTATCTTTTACATCTGTTTGGTTGAACGCACTTATCTCATAAACTGCTTGTAGAAAAAAGATTTCTTATTGGATAGTCCATATATTAGGATGTCCTTAAAGAAAACTTAGGCTATATAACATCATGCTGCGACGAATAACAGTGGAAAATGTGGTTTGAAGGCTTCCATTGCTTAAACAGTTTAAGTTGTACAAAAATCATGTGTGATTGATTTGTTCCTGTTTAGAAGTTCTAAAAAGAAGCTTAAAGATTGACTGACAATAATCTTTTTGATGGTATTAAAATTTAGTCTAATTTGATGCGTCATTGATAAAGGTGCGTTTTATCAACATGATATTAATCCTTATTCAAATGAATACGTTATTAGTCACAGCTATTTAATTGTGAATAAAATTGTCCTTACATAACATAATTTAAATGAACATCTTAGAAGATATCATAATTTTAAAATAACTTTGCAACAAAATCGTGACATGCGAGGCGAGCGAACGGAAGCGGCGCTGGCCCGCGGGTATGCTTGATCAAGAAAGAACATCTTCCTTCCAAGATAAAGAAGGAAATGAGAAAGAGAGGGAAGATGAAGAAGGAAGAAAGAAGCAGATGCGAAGAAGGAAATGAGCAGATCTCATATTCACAAGACAGATCGCACCATAAAAAAATAAAAAAAAAACAAAGTAATACTTTTTATGTAATTGACAAAGTTGCTGGCAACAGCTAACTATGTCTGCCTTTAGGATCCGGACGTGGAAAAATAAGGTACTGCTGTTTTTATATCGCAATGCTTGCGTTTCCACGAGAATAGATGTACGTACCTACATATTATTTGTTAATTATATATACATATATCGTCGCTTAAGTTCTAACACCGCATATGTCAAATTTGGCAACTTAATAATTAAGCCCAAACAATTAGTTTTAAAATGATTTTATGAAACGTGAGCAATGTTTTCCCAATTGTAGTGTCAATATTTTGGCTTACGCTTTGTTAGAATTTAATCGACGATATATTTATAATTAGCAAATAATGTGTTAAACGATACAATATAACTTGTTGTATCGCTTTAGTCTAACAGCTGTAACTTCAAAAACCAAATCAGCCTTTCCGTACGCATCAGTATTGGGATACCATCTTAAATATATCTTAACAAATAGAAACTGCACGTTCACTATTGACCCGTTATAATCACCAAACATTTAGGTCATTGAGTCCAGGACTTGTTACAACGTATGTGCAAAAGTTTTATCTTGAAACAATATCATATGTAAAATAGGTGATACATCCCCCAGGACCCCCAGTAATCCGACAGATAGATAATCTACGAATGTCTGTCGCAGTACGACATACCTTTTTCTTAACATTTTTTTTTCGTACTATTGGAGGTTTGTTATTAGAGTACAGTAGTACTCTAGAAAGCTGCAAACGGTATTTTCGGATTAACAGGGGTTTAGTAAGTCACTTATTATGATGGTACCGATGTAGTTCTGCTTCTTCGCAATAGTCTATGATGGCCACGTCGCATATACTTGTCAACTTGGCAATAAATATAAAGACTAGCTTACCACCCGTGACTTCGTCCGCGTGGACATCTCTCTGGATTAGGTCCTGGATTACCATAAGATGTAAATGGTAAAGGTAAACTCATACATTGACCTGACTCCGTGGTAAGTCGCTTAAAGCACTTGTGTTACGGACATCAGACAACAGAGGAATTACAAATATAATACTTAAATACATGTTTTTAACACCCAGACACCCACCCAGCACAAATATTTATATAATGATATTTTGTTTGTTCTGTGTCTGGGTGTTAAATATAGGTATTTATTTAAGTAGTATATTTGTGATTCCTCTGTTATCCGATGTCCGTAACACAAGTGCTTTAAGCGACTTATCACGGAATCAGGTCAATGTATGAGATGTTGTAGAAAACTTATTATAGGTACAATTTTATGCTACTGTATTTCAGGTCTCCCAGTGGTACGAGCTGGTGGTTTTCACAGCGTCGATGGAGATATACGGCGCGGCTGTCGCCGACAAACTTGACAACGGCCGGGGCATACTGCGGCGGCGGTTCTATAGGTTCGTGTTACTTGCTAGCAATGACTTTAGCTCAATATGGCCAATAATTCGACACCATTGCGAAACCATAGACTCATTTATTTTAGTTTACAAAGTCAATGTTTGTAGGCTTATTTTTTTAAGTATCCTGTTGTCATACTATTATACTATATATGTACTGTTGTGCATTAAAAATCATGTAATTTTTATCTTTATTAGCCCCATCAAACCAAACTTATATATACTAGCAATACATACATACTAAAAAATACAACCGGAAACATTAAAAAATATATGTTGTTGTAATTTGTGTCAAGTACAAACATATATTTAACACCCAGACAGAACAAACACAAATATTCATGGGGACCGAACCCACGACCCTTGCACAAGATAAAATCATATCTGCGTTATCGAGCCCGTCGAGATTAATAATGCTATATATTTCATGTATCTGTAGAATATGTGACGGTTGAACCGAGGGCACGCAATGTCTAAAATATGTTAATTTTATAGTCGGCTATATTTTTTATTGCTCACGTAATATCTATATTCTGGTGTCCACATGGGCCCGTCGCTCTTGACCTTCGCCGTGTACTTTGACTACGAAATATGTACCAATACGACGTATAGGGAATAATAATGTCAGATTCCGCTCATATTGTTGACATAGATAAATTGTAACAGTAACATGTCGCTTATCGAAAAAAAACACTAAGTCCGAGTCATTGGGCTCAAAATTGGTTGTAGATTTTTTTAAAAGATTGGTGCGGGTGATGGATGACCTGTCTCCTTTTGTACGTAGATAGTATTTTATATTAAAAATATGTTTTTTAAGTAATATGAATCAGTATTAATTAAGCTATGATAAGATTAAAACTTGAAGTTTTCAATATAATTTTATGAATACGTTTTGAAATTTACTGTCAAATATACCGCATTATAAAGACATTAGAAAGCAGTTTGCATTGCGTCTTAGTGAACAGGTAAAATTGTCTGTCAATATTAACAATTATCATCATAGTAGCTGTGGAATGTCCACTGCTGGACATAGGACTTTTTAAATAATGGGGATTTATGTCTATAATTGTCTATATTCTGCGCTTGGCAAGCGTAGTCGCACAGAATTTAGCTTCGCAACAGGAGTGCTGCTGCCTATCCACGCCCTCTTATAAATAAATAAATTGATTGATAAGTGATAAGTCGCTTAAAGCACTTGTGTGCCAGACAACAGAGGAATCACAAATATAATACTTAAATACATATATTTAACACCCAGACTCAGAACATATTATTACTCAGACTCAGAACATATATATTTGACCTGGGTGGGGAGCCCACGACCCTTTGGTGCACGTGCACAAGCTAAGATAGCTACCATTTGCGCGATCGAGCCCGTTTTGCATTTAAACTACACTGTTTCTAGCGGATATACCGCCATTTATTAATTCTGGTACCTCACACGTCTCTTACAACACCTGGTACAGGGAGAGGTGATTGATTAACTTTCTCGCACATTTATGTTCAGTGGACCATCTATATAGTCTATGATACAAACTTGTGTTACTCAATAATGACCTACTAATTTAATTGTTTGCAAATGTGATTGTGGTTTTCCTTGCATTTGATTATTGGCTAGGATTGCAGTAAAAAATCCAAAGTATGTATATACCGCACATACATACATAATGATTGGTACGTATAGAACGCTGAGTCATTTAATCAACAAATGTATTTTCACAAAGGAATTCAACGTCATCGTCCATAAAAGGGATTCTTTTAGATATACTACCATATTATGTACATTTACCTTAATTGGTTCAAGAATAAACGAGCGTGTATGAAAGGACTGATGCGGTTAAAGGAAGCGAGAGAGTTATGGCAAGATCGTAGCAAGTGGATATCCATAGTCTCTGCCAACCCCGGTGGGACACAGGTTTGATGTATGTATGTAATTTTTTTTTTAAAAGGGTCTTATTGTGATGTTTAAGACAGATTTGAGTGCCAAGGTCGCGAGCGTTTACGAGTGTTATATTATTTTAGTTTTTTAACTTCAAGAAATGGAAGTGGATATCAGTGACTGATTTTTCTTTGTATGTATGCTACTCGATGTTTCCAAGAGTTAACAAATTTCTGGACGTCCACTCCAGAAGTGGTCCCCTTGAAACCAAAATAGACGCCGACCGCGCGTGAAATGGCATAATATCAACACTAGCCTAATTAAGATATTAGTTATTTGTTTCCCCGCCCGATAGGATTACCGCGAAAATCGCAGCCCTACCCTGCCGTCTCACCTGCACAACACGATCATTAACACTGCACATGCATTCGTACAATAGAGCAGCACACCGCGTTCGCCGGCGAACGCGTGCAGTCCCTGCCCCTACGAGCGATAACCGGCAGTCCTAGAGCAGCTGGGCTCACTCCGTCCGTCCTCTTTTGCTGAATTTCATTATTAAATTCACCCCAACTCAGGCCGCCCGAGCCTAGCTCGAGCCTCTAGAGGCGCCCTCGGACGGTCGTCGTCGATCCCGCTCAGATCCCGTGAGTCTTGCGGGCGCGACCGTAGCTAAACGCACGGTCGCGGCCGCGGTGTACGCAGAATAATAACGGGCATCCGACCTCTCACTATGAGAGGCGCCGCCCTCTTTTTCGGTGGTGCTGGAATTGATGTCTGACGTGTCCAACAATAGTTTCGGCCGAAAAGAAAAGTATTTTATTACATGATTAAATTTAATACTAATTAAACGTTTAAGTAATTCATACAGTTGTACATTTATGATATAAAGAAGGAATAAATTAAATATCATCGCAGCCGTAAAACGTTCATTCCTTAACATAAGACTACTCAAGAATGAGGGAATACACCCATAGTTCCGCGCTAGGCAGACAGTGCCAATCGCAGAGTGTAGCTTCGCGACTGGAATCATACCAGCCATTGGAAGTCCACTGTTGGACACAGGCCTCCCCAAAAAAGGGGGGAATTTTGCCTATAATTGCCGCGCTGGGCAAACGTGTTGGCAATCGCAGAACGCAGCTTTCGCGACGGAAATGCTGATGCCCATTTCCGCCCTCTTGCAATTGAAACTACTTCGAGTGGGATATATCGCCATCTGTTGGTTACGGTACCTCAGTTGCTTCTTACGACACCCGGTACAGGAGAGGCACTATTCTACCTCGGTTGCATACACAATCGACTAGTGTCGGAAATCACTATTGAAACTTAATAATTATTATTTAACTGTAACTTAATAACTTATAAGTAAAATTATATGGTGAAGATTGTCTAATGTCCGTAACACAGGTGCTTTAAGCGACTTATCTCAGTATCAGGTCAGGTATGAGATTTGTCGTGAATATATTATTACCTATGTATATATTGTAATGTTCGCAGGCAACACTGCACGGCGGAGCACGGCTCGTACACCAAAAACTTGTCGTCGATATGCGACGACCTCAACAGGGTGTTCATCCTTGACAACTCGCCTGGGGCATACCGGGACTTTCCAGGTGAATTCACCATCGCCTCACTCACCCTACTTATTTAAATGATCTGAATTAGGCCGATTATCATCATATCAGTCGGGCCCCCCAAAATAGGGGGGATGTAGCCTATAATTGTCGCGCTGCACAAGCGTAGTCGCAATCGCAGTGCGTAGCTTCGCGACGGAGATGTTGCATTCGACCCCCGTGCATTTAGGCTACCCTGTTTAGATGTACCGCCATCTGTCGGTGATTGCAGATATGAAATTACTGGTTCATGTGATATCTTCAAGTTACAAGGTTAGCAACACGCTATTGACTTCTTTATTATGCAGACCGTATGCTTATTTGTAGTTCCATTCATATATAAAAAGTAGAAAATATATATTCATTGAAAAAATTGTTTTTATTATACTATTAAAAAGTGACTATGTACCTATTTAAATTAAAAGTGGCTATGTACCTATTTAAATTAAAGTACTTTTGACTCAGAACTTTCTAACATCGTATTTTAATACATAATTAAAAAACTTAAAATACATTGAACTAATATGTTAATAATATGTTGTATAACAAAGTGAAAATAATGATGAACATAAATTCTAGTAGTACTCTGAAAAAATCGCGTGTTACTAGGTCTACAAAAAATATGGCACAATACATGCATACATACAACTGATCGTGCGAGCGTGTAAAAAATAATAAGCCAGCCATCACAATCAACAAGCAGTAATTTGTAGTTCCGAATGTGTTCTGTTGACAAACATTGATAAGCAGCTACTGTCAGATTTAAAATGTTATCAGTATATTTGTTTGCTTTGAAAACATAAAATTTACCGAGTGTAGTAAATATTTACTATTATTAGTGAATACAGCGTCTCATCGCACCGGCAACATAGCACTCAATATTATAGAAGGAAAGTCTGCCTTCATGTCTCTTATGTGTCTGCTTGTTCGCTGTGAACTTAACTTAATCAAATATTGGGAAAATATCTACTAAGTTATAGTCCTACTCAAATTATTAATTCTATTTTTATTAGTTAGATTAGAGATAGATAGTACAATACTAATCAGACGTTTAATCGTCATCAATATTGACAAGTTTGAATGTTGTTTGCAGACAACGCGATCCCGATAAAGTCCTGGTTCTCGGACCCGCTGGACGTCGCGCTACTGAACCTGCTACCCGTGCTCGACGCTCTACGGTTCACGCACGACGTGCGCTCCGTATTGTCGCGCAACCTGCACCTGCACCGTCTGTGGTAGCCGC
>JACJUM010002525.1:2448615-2511097 GCA_020976665.1 Heortia vitessoides | reverse complement strand
GCGCGCCGTGATGTCGCACAACCTGCACTTTCATAGTCTGTGGTAGCCGCGCCCCACACACCGGTCGCCCGGTTCCCACACGCGCGTAGTGCCACGTCGGTTGGTATCATAATTTGTTATTAATATTTATTACCTCACAAAGGTTTCAAATGCTAAAATTAAGATAAAAAACCTTTAAAATAGTATAAAAAAACGTTAGTGACACCACAAGCTATTTTTAAAGGACTATACATTGAAGTAAGTAATGTTTTTTTATTTTCAGATGAAACTGGCTTTTGTACAAAATAGGGTTGCCACGGGCCCCTTGAACTTATTTATTATTATCACTTGTTAGGCCGTTCAGCGCTTATTAAAATATACATATAGATATAAATATAGTTAATGATTTTTTAAAAGTTTTGTTTAACGTAAACAAAAGTGATGACGCGTGTACACACGCGCCCGTGAAGTTACCTACAATGGTAGGAAGTGACGTTTCTGAAACGCATCCATTGTCTGTGCTTTAGGTAAGTGAAAGACTTTTTAGTCGTGGCCTCTGTTTCATTTCTTTTTAAAATCATGTTTTTTTTGTGTAACAGTTCAAGTAGGTGCATTAGTGATTTAGCAGCATTAATTATTGTTTGGTCAGTTAATGCTCATTTGGTCGTGACACTATTTGTTAATCTAATTAGTGTTATAATTGCCCATGGTTTGATATAGCATAGATTCCGAGCATGATGTTAATAATCTCAACAGTATTTCATAAAAGTTCAAGTTAAATTATTAAAAAAAATACTTATAAAGAGATATATGTCTACTGCATTATAATTTGAACTCTACCTAATATGGATAATGTTCAAAATTTTAAAGCACATAAAATTAATGCTGACAAATTTGTGTGAATGTTATGAACTGCCTCTATTTCCTAAACCTGTTGATTCAAATTATATTTGTCTCAAATCATGTCTTGTAATGTACAACTGTACTGGTTGAATGTAAGCAATTAGTTTGGCGAGTGCTGTCTCTTTCCAACGCCAACTGAGAGAAAGAGAAGCATTCCAACTAAACTTTTTACGCTGTGTATAATCGTCTATGCATTTATACAGGGTTGCCACTAAACACAGTTATTTGAATTTTAACTTGAGATTTGTATTGATGACGAATCAAAACTATTTAGCTCATTGAGCTTGTAATTATAATAAGTAGATCTGAATAAAGTGAATCGTAAATTTCGTACTTAAAGTTGTTCTAAAACATATAATATTTTTTCACTGTTTTTTTGCTACATATCTTAAAATAAATAATAAATGAAAGTGATTAAGTGATAACAGAAAATGATTTTAGTTTATAAAGTTATAATAAGTTCTTGACAATTGATTGATATTTCGTACATGACAATAACATTAATGCAACACGCGTCGTTTTAAAGGCAGCCCTGTATAACCTGTGGTGAGAGTAGGATACTTCTCCCTTATCTAGTATATGGTATATACCAGAGTTTGCCAATCTTGAATTCCGCGAACCAGTATCGGTACTAAAATAAGATTTAGAAGCATTTATAACTATATTTCATGAATTATCTACATAACACAACTCAAAAATATAACATACACAATTCGATTCAGTATACATTTTGTAACTGACAAAGATTTCGTAACCGTATACATGTGTTAAATTGTTTAAACGGATAAATTTAGAAACATGTAATATTGGCTTAAAATTATTAGCGGGACAGTAAAAGTCAAAGTTAAGGGGTTCTTTAAAATGGTTTCAGGGTGTTCAAAGAGTTAGCAACCAGCCCGTGATATTATTAGGTGTCGACGTACATAGACAAAGTACGGAAACCAAGACCACAGAACATATAGGTACAGAAGAAAATCTACTTACAAAATGCGTTTGAGCAACAGACAACATAGATACGGACACCTTGCCACCGCGCCATCTGCTTGCGACACATTTTTGATATTATATATTTGATTTTCCTCAGTGTCATTATCAGTAATAAATATAACAACTAGATACGAGTGCCAATACCACGATAGATTTTTGTGCATAAGCCAAAGTTGAAAACCGAAGTACATACGATTGTCTTCTCTACCTATCTTTTTTGTGCCTCGACTATACTGGTTCACTATGGCTCTGTAAGGTGGGGAAAGGTGGTCAATGTACACAAAGTTTGGCAAACGCTGGTTATGCTTTTACAGACGTCATACCCCACCAATACTAAACACTTATATTTGGACAAACATTAACACCTCACTTTTGTTTTTTTTTTATATGATATTTAAGACACTGAATAGATTTAGACATATTGTGAATGTTAGATGAAATTATAATTTACGTTTATGATGTTATGGTTGAATTATGAGTATCTAGTCGGACTGAGCATTTGAAACGTTTTATATGTTGCCGATATTAATTCTCTTTTGTCAAAAACCTTTGTCTTTGCTTGAAAAAAAAGAACATTGTGCAACAAATGTTTCAAGATAATTGAAATCTGTAAGTTGTATTGTCGGAATGAATTACATTTATTATATAATTTTTTATTATTATAAATAAATATAGATAAGTTTTGTACTTATGTATTAAGTCTGTTGTAAAACAAACGATGCGTCTAAATTACAATGTATGCATGTACCTATGTATTATCGATGAATGTGAAGTTCATTATGTCGTTAGACATTATACCTATATGTAAGTATTTGTACTTATGTAAACATTTCATACAAACAAAGGTGAGGTGATATTAAATGTATAGTGTTTTTCTAAACCTTGTCTTTTTCTGTTTACATTATCTATTTTAATCATTGTAAACATACATGGACATAATAGTTCTTTTTGAATATATATATTTATACATAAACAATAATGTAATATTATTATTATTACTACAAGTAAATAGCAGATTTGTAAATAAATACTTAAAACAGATTCATGTGGTTTGCCTGTTTTTGAAATGACGTTGATCTCTTAGATTTAAACATTATTAATAACGATTTAAAATTACCCATATACAATCGGAATACCTCAGTATTATTGTTTTTGAAATTGTTTATTATTCCCCTGTGCAGCAATAATCAATTTTAAAATATGTACGAGAAGATTTGAAAAAAGGCAAATCACTCATGGTCCGTTTACACCGAGTTAGACCCATTTCTAATGAATAAAAATTGGGAGTAAATTCGTGATGATCTTGTACTTTATTTTTTTTTATATTGAAATGTTCGTTACCGTTGGTGTAAATAGATCTTCTGTTAATTGTATACACTCGAACACAGGCATGTGACAACAGCGACACATCTCTGTACAAATTTATATCGCATTGTATCGATTACACATTTCATTGGCTAATAAATGTTACAGTTGACAGTGGACTCGATTAAAACTCAGATTTTGTTTTTTTTATTAGACCAGGTCGACAAATAAACGTGCAATCCGCGTGATAGTAAGCGTCACCGCAGCCTATAGACGCTCGTAATATCACAAGGTTATTACTGGCACGTTGCCGACCTTGTGACTTAAAGATGTTATTTCACATTACCCAGTAATTTCACTGTCTCTCACCCTTCAAACCGGAACACAGCAACGCGAAGTGTGGTGCTATTTGGCGGTCGATATAGGTGAGAGTGAGGTAACGTAAACGACCTCTATGGTCTACCTCGTGCAAAATATACGTAATTTAAAAGAATAATACATAAAAATCTATGTTAGTAAATATTTTTTTGTTATAAATACGAAAAATCATATCTGAATTTTGAACCCGAATTACACTTCTAAGGTTTTATTTATAGTTCTTAAATTCACAATCTAGTTGCTACTATCTGTGTAGTAACAGCATTTATTGGTCAATTAAATTTAACAAAAAGTAACTACGTTGCAGATTAATTAAATGCCAAGTTCGGTAGTTATTTTTGAACGGTGTCCCGGTGGCCAAAATGTTTCGCGTCGGTGAATAATTGTTTGAAAACCAAATAGCTGGAATAATGCGTAGTCCTAGGTTATACTGGAGTAATTATGTGTACGATCGACGCCACTGAACTGTTCATTGTTCTTTTATCTATACCTTATCGACCATCCCATCGCTTGATGTCTTATAATTTATCCAATGTTTAAAACGCATAATTGTAATACAACGGTGCTTGTCTATGATGATCTTTTTATTTGGGATTTCCCGCACCATAGAGTAGAGAGTTTATCTATGAATTCCACTTAGATTCATTAGAGATGTACCTATGCGGGACGAGTGAGTGAATACAGTATTGTTAGTTCATCTGTTAATCATCAATCAATCGACTATTTTTCACATGTTTTGACATTAATAATTTGATTTGTTTATGAACATTACTATTATTATTTACTAATAGCAAAATCGGAGAATGGACTAAAAATGCGTTTTAATCCTTCGATAATTATCAAAGACTCGCTACTTTAGTTTCGATTATACGGAAATTCAAATGTCTTGTGTTCGCTATAGCAATAACGTATATTATTTAATAAGAGAAAAAGCAAATTTCTAATACCTAAGGATTAATCTTAATTTGATTTGAAGCATGAACAGATGAGTCACTAAGCTAGGCGACCTAGCTTACACGGGTCAAGTGGCAGTGGTAATTGAGAAATACTTTAGTAATAAAGTAATTTGTAATATTCAATCCTGGTCGGACATGGTATAATTGATACACGTTGTAGTTTTAATACTATATATGTATAGGCGTATATCGTAACATTGATATTGCTTTAAAAAAACCTTACTGCTACCACTTTCTCCGGTGTGTATAGTCTATAACTATAGGTTCCTAAAATAGTGAGTGTGTACTCACCTTTTACGAATTTTCTATGTTTTGTACATAAAGCGGACTTCCTTATTTTCTGAAGTAAATGTTAGTTTTCAATACTTAGTGTTTAACGATAAGCAACCGGGTTGAACCGACTTAATATACATATATATTGATCATGAACAAAATTATCGATATTATAAAACGCACATTTAATTTCATAAAGAAGTTTGGTTTGTTACAAAATTTTAAGAGACAATTATCTTGATTGTATCTGAGACCGTGTACCAACCGTGCTGTTCCCTTGTAAATAATTATTTTTAGGCATATCAAAAGTTCCACTGTTGAAATTCACAGGGTGATTTCATAATGAAGTGAGATTAAAGATAATTTTTGGTTTACTATAAACAATAGTGAATGGTGTTACTTTACCATGTGATGGTGTCTCAAAGTTTACAATGTCTGCCAAAATGTTCAACTTTTCGTTGTAAAATAAAATATTACTGAACTCTGTTATACTGTTTTAGTCTTTATACGAATTATTATTTCATTAGATATTGTAATAATTATAAATTGAAAGGGTAATTATTATGTACCTGAATACATGTTTGAGACACCTGTAAGATATATATGTATGTATGATAAGCATATATTCACAAAGCGCATAGCACAACAAACTTGATTGATCAGTTCCCTCTCAATGTTTTATTTCAATAATCACTTTGCGTATACACATCTTTGGATGGTGTGACACATGATTAGGAAAGTCCATTTGGCTGTATAAAAGTAAATATGTAACAATATTCTGGTCTCAACTGGTTGTTCAAAGTTCAAAATGCGATTTGTAATATAGCAATATTAAATCGATTAAAATATACATTGGTTTTATTATGATTTTGACATGATATGCCTTTATATGTGGCATGTCCTCCGATTTATAATCTTTATCTTGCTATTAACTAATAACTTAAAGATATAATGTGGTGCAATATCACATTGATAAAAAAACGAACTATATACATTCAAATACTTTCAAAATATAGGTAGTATGATTCTAAGATTTAGTAATAAAAATAGGTGACTACATAATTAGAGCTATTCTATAATAAATCTTCGATCTAGAATTTGAATTCACATTATGTTTACAATTGCAGCACATGTTGCACTTGTTTATTTCATACCTTTTGCAAAATGCCAATATTTGGTTCATTTCGTTTTCGCGTTGTTGTGGGTGACACCAACGGAGAATTTGATACAGCAATATTCGAAATGCCGTGTTGAATTCCAAATCGCAAAAGTGATCAATTGACACTGCAACGTAACTAAAAATTACCGGAATTATTTTTTTCAGACTTAAATTAATACAAAACAAAAATTTTATATCATGCAATTTCCTACAAAAAATATCCATATATTTTTTCATAACATTAGCCGTTCTGAGAAAAGAAATGGTGTTATAGTCACATTAAAGATTCCAACCGAATCTTTAATAATAAATATTTAAGCGTATCCAATTACATAAAATAATTAAATTCGGTTTATCAGAATATTTATTTTTACAAAGGTCGTCTGATACTTCATTCTCACCTGTTTCTACCGCCAAATAGCAGTGTTCGTATAGCTATTTGGGGGTCGAAGGCACATCCAGGCAGTGAAATATACTGGGTATATTTACAGTATCCTCAGTTCCCGGGGTTTGCGACACGCTAGTGACATCTTGGTGATGACACGAGCGTATATTAGCTATGTGCGCGACTGTGGCGACGCGTGGCGTTTACAACATTTGCGAAAGCTGTCAAATAATAAAAATGTAAATATTGTTAGTTTTCTTTGCAAATATAAATAAACCAAAGATTAAAATAGTATTGTTGACATTATTTAAGTTTTTTTTGACAGTATTTAATTCAATAGTTTTACTGTAAAATGAATATAATAATAAAAACCGGGTTTGAAACTATTACACATAATATTAGTTTCCAACCACAAACTGAGATAAAAGACAATAAATTAGTATTAGCCGAGCATGTAAGGAATGTGGAAGAAATGCGACATAACGGCCAGAGCTACTTAATACGAGCCTACGTAATTCCTCAGTACAGTAGCTTTATCAGGCCAAAATACTAAATTGGCAGTTGCAGATGTAATATTAATTGAAATATTCTTAAAACTGCGGTTCTATGAACACCAAATAATACACTTAATGCTGGAAATGTCAAGCCAGTTTTCATTTTCATAAAAAAATTAGAAGACGGTTTTTAGTAGAAACTACATTTTTACTTTCTACGCTCGGTACCAAGAACTCGAAGTTTTTAAATGTTACACCCGCAAGATCTAAGAGTTGCTGATCTTCTTTTATTGATAATATACCAACAAATTCTTGACCATGAACAAATGACATGTATGACCAATGATAACTCTTAAAAAAGGTAAGAGGAAAATATAAAAAAACAATAGTAATTCTTGAACTCTTTAATTTGAGACTATTGACGATGACGAATATCAAGATTTAATTTCTTGCAAAAGATGTGTATCACCAGAGTTAATTCGTAATTCCAACAATTGTTTGACAGAAGTTGAAACAGTTCAAAGGAGCACCTAAAATTGTTTACAAAATTTCAATTGATTCTGTGTGTACAGTTCTTTTAAGTAGGCCAATTTCGTGAGACTGAAATATAACAACACATTTGACTCCTTTTACTTACTACAACAACATGTCAATATTATTATAATAGCTTTGATCTCATTAAAATTTAACAGATCTTAATGGTCAATGATCTAAAAGACCTCTACAATATTTGACCTATAAATAAAAAGTTATTATATGAAACTAACATTTGATAGAATAATTATTCGTTTCTCTGGATACTATAGTAACTACAAACGCAATGTAGGAATATTACACACAGAAATTTACAAAAGAAAATAGTTAAAAAAAAAATAATTTAAAGAAATTGGCGATGTTATAACAACCCAAAGAAGAATAATAATTAACAGAAAAAGGTCCTTCTAATCAGCATAAGCTTCTCCTTAAACCATTAGTAATTTTGAAGTAACAAAAAACTAAACAGCAAACCTAAACTTTCAAACAACAGTAAGTAGGTAGGATTCCGATGCTACTGAAAATTTATGGGCATTAAAAATATTTAACCTGTATAAAATATAACTAAAAAACTGAAGCGTAAACCACTATTTTTTAATTGACAGGAAATAATAATCCTTGTAAGAAAAGAAATACCCAGTAAAGAAATAGCAAATTCATGCAGTCCTTATAACATTACAAACTTTGATCTTCAAAATTATGTCCTTATCTTCAAAAAAGTCCATTGCAACATACTTATATATGTTTATAATAAAGCACTCTTGAATATCTCTATGAGATATAGTATGGTATCCATAATGTTTACAAAAAATAAGTATTGTCAATTTATTTTTTGCTTAAATTGCAATGAACTTATTAGATATTTAAAACTAAATCAAGGAAGATAAAATGTAGTCTTTATATAGCAAAAGTTTCTGTAAGACCTTAAGCTGAAGCCAATAGAAATATCACAAATAGCTGCTCAAGGAATCCCATTTACAAGATGGTCTACTAAAGACTAACACTAAAATTCATCCTGTGTATAGATTTTAATGACCACAGTCAAGGATTAAAACTTATTAAAAAATACTCGGTCCAAACAATGAGTTACTACAAAACTATAAGGTCTACATATTTTCGTGGATTTATACTTCAAATTACAACTGTACATCAATAATCGCTGGCAACGACAGCCAATTGTCGTAAATAACAATTTTAAGACACAGAGAAAGCTTTATCTGAAAAAGATTTAACATAAGCTTTATGTAGCTTATTCACAAAATCAGCATCATGCTTTAGTAGATAATTGAATGCTTGAAGAAGTTGATTTCTAGTTAGTGGCTCTGGGGATGGCTGTACATCTCCACCAGTGCTAGCAGTGAACATTGTTGGAGGCATTAATGCTGGTTTCTGCTGGGCATTTGCTGGATTAAGTAACGAATAAATTCCAGCATCATCCAACTTGCTACCGTTATAAGTGCTTACCAAGTGACTTGCTTCCTGCGATTGACTCAGATAGGTTGGTAGTGGTGATGTCGGCTTTGGTGAAGATATGTGCATCAAATTCAGGTCTAGCTCCAATGGATTAGGACCATTCGCTTCAATAACATCTAGAGGCTGGCCTTTCTTTATTCCTAATGACCTATGCTGATTCTGTTGCTCAGCTGGAGTGGAGTTCAGTTGATAGCTGGTACTCTGCCTCAATGTTGAATCTAAGGTTATGTTACCATTTGAATTTTGAGCTTCTTGAGGTGTAACAGATCGTTGCTGTTTCTCTATGTGCTCTACTGAATGGGCTGGGTTACTCATAAGCCTTTGCAACAACATAGGTCCCTCTCGGGCGTCTGTCGGCCTGGGTCCAAAAATACCAGGCGACGGCAATGACGATACCGCCGGCATCTGGGCCGCTGCTCCACTCCCAGCTTTCGCAAAAAAATCCATGACACTCTGGGACGTCATATCGGGAGCCCGTGACGGTGTAGAATCTGTCTTGCTCGCCACGAGTCCTTTATTTGAATTGAAATCGTCTTGGGCTTTGCTCAACATACTAAATATGTCCACAGGCGCTGATGGTGTAGATGATGGGTACGCTGTATTTTGCGCCATATTCTCCGCTGGTCCTTGTTTTATAGAATCTTTCACCAAGGAATTCAATTTCGTTGCCACTCTAACACACTCGTTTTTATCGTAAAACCATATGCCGTAGATGCGACACTTGGCGTTTCGATACAGAAGGAAAGGTTTCTTCAATTGTAATTCAATACCTTTAGACACTGGTTCAATCAAATTATTCGTACTCAACCTATTCATAATTACCAAACTATGAAACGGCTCTCCATTTCTACTGTACACAAACAAAGCACCCTCGATGTTCGTTTTCTCCCATTCGTTTTCTTCAAATGTATAAAGTGCAACGTGGGTAGCACTATCAATTATTTCTCTGGCGTATGGATCTGCCCTCTTTAGAGCAGCGAAATTCATACGTAAACCGGTGTCAGCCATTTTATAGCAACAAAATTCGAGTTTTTGTAAAACTAGCAAGCATCACAGCAAAATGACAAGAACGAATAATCTCGCCATATTTGTGGAAAGCGTTCCGTAATCATTATTGGTATTAAAATGAGTGATTGACTTCTTTAGCGACCCTAACTTTTGTAAAATAGAAGTGTAAAAATGTTATTTTTATTTTTTATTATTAATTCTTAAGAATGATGTGTACCATCTACACAATCATCAGATTGTTTTCATGGCAAAGAAAACAACTTAAACATGTTTTTTTTAAAAAAATACAATAACATTTTCATGTGAATATAAGTAATACTACTAATATACATAACGTATCCTCAACGTATCCCATATCCTCTTTATTGAAATTTTTGTTAAAGTTATATATTTTATGTACAAAAACAATCAAGGCAATTTAGTAAAGAATGATGAAACGAAACGTTGCCGTTGAGAGCTAACAGCCGATTGCCGTGGCGTTTTATCAATTCAGTATTTTTGGTACTTATTTAATAAACATTTTAAGATTGTTGATTGACTCAAAATTTTTGCATCAATAAACAAACAAATTATTTGATATATCATCGTTTTAGCTTTTCATTTATCTATTGCTGTGTAGTAGACTATTCAAAATCTGTCCACGGTTACCTACACATTACGCTTTTAATTCATTGAGCATATAATTTTTTAAGTCATTGATCTATTATTAATATAGATTATATATTCCCACTTCTCGTTGGAATGAACCAATAAACCTATAAAATTCTAAATTTTAATGATGTAATTTTATCAAGAGGCTCTGAAAAGTTTGATCTTTGCTATTTGCCCTATTGCCTTTACAGTATTGATAAACTCATTAGCGTATATTCGGGTAAATAATATAATATAAGAGTCTATAAAACATTATATTGACTGAGAATCGATACATGGAAAATTAAAAATAGTATATGTAGGATAAGTAGTACCTACATACTTCATTTACGATACCGACATGCATGTGAAAATCAAGCATTAACATTTCACAATAGTACCTATATAGATATACTAGCAGCGCCTCGCGGTTCCACTTGCGTAGTATAAAACAAAGTTACTTCCTTATGTCTGTCTATTCCTATGTATGTTTGGATCTTTAAAACAACGCAACTGATTTTAATACGATTTTTTAAATAAACAGTGATTCTAAAATATAAATTGTATGCATAGGTTTTTACCTCTGTTTAAATCTAGTATGCAGGATTCTGCATACGAGATACACAATGATAATATTTGGATTTTCTAATGTGATGTCGTTAATAAACATATTTTTTAAGCATACATTGCATACGCTGGTTGAGCACGTGCGTAAGTGGTAGATCAAAATAACGTAGGTACTATAGTATTGTACATCTTAAAAGGTCTACGGGATAAACCCCGTGGTGCTGGTAGATAATGAAAGCAGTAACTACCAGTTACTCCTTAAATACTTAATATTTATTTACATCTCTATGACCAGACATACATATTTAGTATGTTAAATATATACCTACGTATTTGTTTTAATGGCAGCACACTGGAATTGATTTGAGTTCTATTTTTTGCATTTGTAGGTTAGCATTATTTATATATCATCGTGTCATCTAGTTATAGACACATAGCTCTGACTTATGTTTATAATACACTAAATTATTAGTGAAATAACTTTAAACATTTTTATATGCTTTCATATAAAAAAAAATACCAGTTCCAAAATGAATCTTTATTGATGTTAAATCTTTTCATCATTTTATTATTACAGCTATTCGAAGTCCACTGTTGGACATAGACCTTTTCAAGGGAGCATTTCACGCAGTGGGGAAGCTGCTGTTCATACCCAATCTATGCACTTGAGCTACACTGTCTCGGATGGATATACATCCAACGCAATGTTAGGGTTTAGTATTTACCGTAATATATTCGTATTTTATAATTTTTTGTTTCTATATTTATTCTTACAAACCGACAAACGAACATATTAAAAGTTTGCCAACTATTTCATTATCGATAAATTACTCGATACTGATATGCCGGCATCTCTACAATTATAACCTCACTAAAGACGATTTATGTCATTCGTGAGTTTGCGGGTGTTGATGTCGGTGGTGATAGTAGAATAATTAAACGTAAACTTTAATTAAAATAAATAAATTTAAAACATACGCTCTAAGTGAGATATCAATAATAAAATCATTTAGATATAAATGTATTAATACAGATTGATTATAGTTTCGAAATAAACCCGACCAATAACACGTGACAAACTTTTGCCTAACTTTTTTGTAAACAAGTTTTATATTTTTGAAATGTCTGGAAGTAATGTTCTCGTGATTGGTGGCGGTGGCCGAGAGCACGCACTGAGCTGGAAGCTGGCTGACTCTCCCCTCGTAAACCGGATATATTGCGCGCCTGGCAGTGTCGGGATCTCAACAACAAATAAAGTGGAAAGTGTAGATTTGGACGTCAAAAATTATCCGGTAAGTATCTTATTAGACTTTTTCGAGCACATCAAAGCGGCACAGCATACAGCGGATTAGTTATCGTACATTAGTAACTATAATTTCTATATAATTTTTTTATTTAGTTTTATTTAGTTTTACCTACATTAGTAACTATAATTTCTATGTTATTTTTTTATTTAGTTTTACCTACATTAGTAACTATAATTTCTATTTTAATTTTTTGTTTAGTTTTTTAAGGGGGAAGTTATATTTTCAATATGAATATTTCACTTTGATCTAGTCAAGTGTTAATTCTACTGATACTTAAATTATTAGTAAATAGGCATAAAAATTAATTTCAAAATAATATACCTTCTACAAATTTGAACCTATAATTCTGCTTATAAATTCTTGTTCAAATTTATGTCGTAATATATGTTTCTAAATAAATAGCTATTTTATTTAAAAGATTTTATTGTTATTCTTATATTTTGTAGACCTTGATTTATGGATCAGTACTTTATATATAGGAACATTATGTAGTTTTGAGTATTGATTAATAAATCATGATAACCCCTGTGTGTATCGGTAAGTTCAACAATCTTTTGGTTAGGGGCCATCTTGCTGATTGACGTAATCTTAAATGTGACTATTATTTGCTATATTTATTTCATTGTAAACTGTATATCAATGAGTAATCTTAAAAAAACTAAATTTAATTAAATGGTATTTAAAATTATTGCTTATATTATGTATATTTTATTTGTAAGTATTTTATTGGGTTATTTTTTCTAGGCCATCGCAAAATGGTGTCAAGAACAGAAAGTCGATTTAGTGGTAGTTGGCCCGGAAGATCCTCTTGCAGATGGTATTGTGGACAATCTGACAAAGTTTGGCATCAAATGTTTTGGACCAACAAAAGCTGGTGCTGAAATCGAAGCCAACAAAGACTGGTCAAAGAAGTTCATGAACAAATATCAGATCCCTACCGCTAGGCACAAGTCCTTCACGGAAGCTGCAGCTGCAAAAGAATTCATTAATAGGTGTGTATTTTAAAATAAGTATATAAAAATCTTAGAACGATTTGGAGGTATTCAAAATTATTTATTTTAAAATTTTATATATATAATATACCAAGAAATTGAATTGGAAAGACAAATAAGCAGCCTTGCATCAGCATACATTATGCATTATTTAAGGTCCAAAATCCATTAGTATTATCTCAGTCACTGGTGACCTATACATTTTATCTGGCCCATAATTTCTTGTTTGCAAAAGAATGTGGAGCAATGTCAGAGATGTTTATTTTTAACTTATTTTCCTTTATTTGTTTTTGTAAGAATTCTTTTCAAATACAAAAGCTTTGTCCTTGATAATGGGTAGTTTTAGAACTAAGTGATATCTTATATATCTACTATAGTATTAAAAAAAAATTGTTGAACCTTATAGACATTTAACACACAAGAAAGAATATTTTCCTGCTTTAAAAACTGCAGGGATGTTTCATTTGAATGTCTTTCTGGGCTATAAGATATCAGGCATTGGGGTTGTCCATTAACAATAGTTTATTGCATGCTTGACTTACAAGGTGTATTCAAGAAGCAAGTGAAGTGAAAGTGAACTAAAAATTAAAATTTAAAACTGCTATGTAATTAATAAAGTGAAGTTAAAATCTACATTCCCATTCAGTGCACAAACAGGGGGTACAGTACTCTTAAACTACAGAAACTCTTTATTATTGTTGTAGAGTGCTTTGGTAGTTTAAAATCGATTGGCTCATGGGTGGTAGTAATCCTATCTTGTGCGCCAAAGGGTTCACTTCCCACTCAGTACAAACATTTTCATGAGAATATTTTGTGTTTGTTCTGTGTCTGGGTGTTAAATATGTATTTAAGTATTATATTTGTGTTTGTTCATTTGTCTGTAACACAAGTGCTTTAAGCAACTAATGTGAGAGTTAGGTCAATTTATGTAAAAACTCAGCAGTATGAACATTTAGAGAGGTGCATATCTGGTACATACATAAAGGTTCTGTGGATCGGTGACCAAGTTTCATAGCATCTTCACTTAACCCGGCATGGCTGTGGTGGAAAAATGTAACAATGAGTATGAGGTGGAGTTTGACATACCTATTTATTAAATTGACCATAACTATCATAATATCGATAAATTGAGTTCTAATCTTATGTTTTGTGATATTAATATAAACAATAAACAGCTTTTAATGAAAAAACTTTAATATTTTAATGTTTTTTATTATTATATAGGAAAATAAAAGAAAATGAGTTTTTTTAAACAAATATAGGTATTATCTTCATAAACCTCCAAAATAAACAAAACCATTTTACTTTAAATAACAACTACTAAATTAAAGCAAAAACATCATTCTTTGCTTAGGAACTAGGGTCATCATCACAACAATTTTTGCAGGAAAATATTACATACTCTATACATATGGCCTTCCCACATGTCGTTCAGGAGTGCTTTGTCTTTCGATCTTTTTTCCTTAGACAATCAGCACATCTCGTTTATCGCGCAGTACTATTCTGGAGTGAACGGCCTGGTTCTTCATTAATTTGCAAACAGATGCTCTTTCGAATATAGACTGGAATGCTCTTTGGTCTTTCCGTAATCGTAAATGTTCATACACCAGAGCTAACCCTAGATTACGGATAAACTCTGTTTGCTTTATGTATTCATTTTTGTTTTCCCGAAAAATAATATTTGCGTTTGAAGCAGCTATATCTAGCCAGGGTTGTTTCCCTGCATACACTTCTAAATTGAATGTGTAGAAAGATTTTGCATCTACAAGAGCTTTGATTTTTATCTCTGAGGTTCGGGCGACTAGACCTATTGAGTCCAGCAATATATAGCAAACCAACAAAAGAGTTGAATTTTCGAAGCTGTTGTCTCTTTCATATAGTAAATTTTTTTGGATCATTACACTTTGTTTGCCGGTTAACATTTTTTTATTTGTGTATGTCAAAACAGAAGTTTTCATTCAAATAATAACCTAATAATCCAAAAAATCAATTTTCGATTTTACCGAAATAACCACACACCAACTATGTATATATTACGTACCCGACAGGAGTATGCGCACATATAACTCAAACGCCGGTTAGCGCAACACTGTCGCTTACGCTACTACCTATGTCCACCCGCAGCTCTAGCTCCAGCTATGCGGCGAGACAAACCGTTACAGCAAAAATTTAAAACAAAACAACCGTTGGAGTAATGCGTGGGGTAATCCCACCCCACCACAGCCTCGCCGGTTTAAATCTCCATAAAATAGTGAGAGATTAGGCAAAGATTTTCATATTTCTATGTACCGTTCTACAGCGCCCCATTCCCAGCGCTGGTTGTAAAGGCGTCAGGCTTGGCGGCCGGCAAGGGCGTGGTGGTAGCAGCCAACAAGGAGGAAGCCTGCGATGCAGTCGACGACATCCTCACAGACGCCAAGTTCGGGAGTGCAGGCCAGGTCGTTGTTGTGGAGGAACTACTTGAAGGCGACGAGGTTTCGGTGAGTTATCTCAATAAATGTTTGCCTCAACTCCTAGTGTGGTTATGTGTGGGGCAAAAAATACATAATATATTTTCAATAAATTTTTAAACTTTCTTAACTACTTTCATTATTCAACCGAAATGTCAAAAAACAAAAGAATAGTTAATCAACCGTGTTTGCAAGCCGTTAAAAAGGAATTCGTGTTATTATGATATTTGGTGGCATTGTACTTGAACTTTTTGACTGAGTCGGCTCAAGTCTGTTCAGGAGAATATTAAAATAATCTCGCATTGCTCATTGAACATGTTATTGGGCCTCATTTATTTATTATTATCAACTCTGGCCTCGCATCGGCAGCAAAGCATATACATACCTACTTTAGTCGTAGTGTCGTGACAGAATGCTATGCTATTTATTCCAATGTCTTCAATAAACTCTGTTTGCACAAAAATGCACGTAAGGCTTATATGATAGTTTTGTAGTTTGATGCTTAAGATAGACATAATTTGTTTCGACATATTTAATGGTTTCCGTACCTTGATGGCAGGGAAGGGAAGGAAAGGTTTATTGTTATGGGTTAATTGAAAATAATATAATAAATAATGAAAGTAGACTTCATATAAAGGTTGTCTGCATTTGTACCCTACCCTCACCTATTTCTGAACCTTACCTTTGAACGGTGTGAAAGGCAACCTTATGATAATACGAGCGTCTTTAGGCGATGACGTTCATAACCATGCTTCTTTATCGCCTTACAATAAAAAGAAAAAATTAATTAATAGTGTTATAATCACTTCTCATACATTTTATAGTGCAACAAAAAATTAACAACTGCAAAAAATATTGTACGATTTATATGAATGATTTTGTTTGTATATATGTGCACAAAATTGTAAGATTTCAGCGTCCAATATGCCAAGGAATGTTAAATATTCATTGAATACCACGTAAACCTGAATGATGTAAGATAATATCAAATAGAAAGCAAATTAGTTAGATCCGTGGACCCGTGAATAATTCGTAATTATGTAAAAATTGATGGCATGATAACCGAGGGTCAAGTCAAACAACAACAGCTGAAACAAATATGTTACGTCCATTGGGGTCCCAGATAAGATAATTTATAGTATTTAAAATAACAAGATATATCCATTAAATGTATTACACTTAAATAATAAAGATGATACTTGAGTCGTAAAAAGGTGGGTATATGTCGTCATTGCACGGAAAATTTTCAGCGATTTATTGTAGATTATTTTATTTTTTTTTATTTTGTAATGAGCTTCGTCTTTTGAAGAATCTTAATTATGAATATAAATGTTTCATTTATGAACTGTACCATTCTTTTTTTATTTATTGCATACCGGTACGTGCGTGTATCAATTATTGCTTTTAGCTGATTGGTTGGTGCCTGCATTCCAATACACTTTTTTAAAACAACATACTAACTGCATAAATACTTTTATATGATAGGCTTTTAATGGTGAATAAATCATCAGTTTTTCACTATTGTAATGAATGAAATTAAGATGACCCAGGTAAATTCGGGCGTAGATTCCCTCTTTAATCAGCGCCCCCTCCGAAAAAAAGGTTCATAAGACCCTTTGCATCCAATTGATTATATTATTTCAAACTAAATATATAATTTTAAAGTTTTCCGCCCCCGACTTCTTCCGCGAGTTTTTCTCTTTATATCTCCCTGCTTTTCTGTCGGGAAGCTATGTTTTGCTATAGCCGCCAGCGCCGCATTTGTGGTGAAAATTCCCTTTTTTTTGAGGAGGCCTATGGACTTTTCATCCAACAGTGGAATTTTTACGGCCGATTATTATGATAATGATGAGGTCGATGACTATTCTTTAGGTGCTTGCTTTCACGGATGGTGAGACAGTCTCAGTGATGCCGCCTGCGCAAGACCACAAGCGCATCGGTGACGGAGACGTCGGTCCCAACACGGGGGGAATGGGGGCGTACTGCCCATGCCCGCTCATCACCCCCGACCAATTGGCCGATGTGAAGGACCAAGTGCTGCAACGAGCCGTCGATGGACTTAAGGCTGAGGGGATCAAATATGTCGGTACGTACAAAAGCGATCTATATATATAATCCTTATTTCGTTTGGTCATGGCATCACGTGTGAACTGCTGGACCGATTTATATAATTTTTTTTATAGTTATAGTTGTTGTCAGGAGATTTTCTCTTAATTCTAGTAAATAAGAAAATTGCATGCAAAATTAGAAAATAACAGATCGTATTAACTTTTTTAGTGTAGGCTAATGACGTTTGACTGTTCGAATGTGAGAATGGTCTCTGGTAGTATTGACAAAAGACCATACTGACACCATACGGTAACATTTATTTCTATTAGTTCAGGTCGACAAACAAGCATAACAGTTCGCGTGATAGTAAGCGTCACTGCAGCCTATAGACGCTTATTATACCACAATATATCTACCGCGTTGCCAACTTGTGACTTAAGAATATTATGCTACATTACCCAGTAAATTCACTCTCACCCTACAGACTACCACAGCAATGCGAACACTGCTGTTTGGCGCTAGGAATAGGTGAGTGTGAGGTACCAATGCAGGCGACCTTTTGCATGAGGTCTACCACATGTTTCCCCAGTTTATCCACTTATGTTCATTAAAAGGATAATTTCATACCTCTGTAAATCTCTTTTGATCAATAATTGGCTTAACGGATCTTCACTGCAAATTTAACTAAGAAATCTATAATAGTATCCGCTTTTTTATACTTGACAACGCAAAAGTAAATAAAGTAATCGACGTAAACAATGAACATATTTATTTTAAATTGCGTATTGAAATAGACATAATTCGTCAATTGTTACCTCATCGCAACACGAGGTCAACAACCTATCAAGATTGAACGGTTGACATCTCAATCTATCGTAACATGTGACCAAAGTGTGCCCGACGTCCCTCACAGTTGATGTATTGGCGAGGGAAATAAACAGCTCAGAACTTTAACCTAATAAAGCTTGTATGATATAAGCTGACAATGTAAATATATATTATTAGATGTCCGCACTGGACGATCCAGTCTTGCTTTTGAAATAGGAACGTATTTATAAATTTCGCATATTCAGCTATAGTTATGACACCATCGCAAATCAATTGTTTTTTTTTTGGATAACATATAGATATGTTCAGAAATTCAATTAACTCCAAAATTATAAATATGGGCAAAAATAAATTTATTTATTATTTTCTGACTTTTGTTAATAGTTTCAAGTAAAGGAGGATTAAATTTCTATAATAATTAAAAACAGCCTAAACATAATTAGAAATGGATTTTCAAGTAATCAATTGTTTTTATTTTTGTTGATTTTTTTTACCTTACCGTCGAATTTTGAAAATTTTGAAATAAATTATTTATGACAACAACAAAACTAGTTATTTAACAATTATTTATTTCTGTTTTACACTTATGGCGTTATCCAGTTTGCCATTCACATATATGTTTTGTTTTTAATTACTGTTTCCACTAAATTCTATACTTAGATTTGAATAATGAGTATTTGAGTTCCAACTTACTAATAAGGTGCTAATTGTGTCTTGTGGCTTGGCAGTATTATTACATTGACCTTTTTTGATCAAATGTATGATAGAATACTATGCTATAGCTAATAATGTCATTGGTCACATGAGGTAGTCCTCATGCAAAGGTCATCTACATTGGTACCTCACTCTCATCTAATTCTACCGCCACATAGCAGTGTTCGCATAGCTGTCCCATTGAACGGTGAGAGAAGCAGTGAATTGCTGGGTAATGTGACATAATATCTTCAAGACACAAGGTCGGCAGCGCGTGATATCCTTGTGATGTAAATGTATATGTTTTGAGGAGAATATGCTGCCAAAGACATCCGCCGTAGACTCCGCTATTGTCGTTGCAACGAAGCGAGTCCTCATACATAATTGCCTATAGCAGCAAGCGTTGTTGTGACGAGCTCGTTTCGCGAGATATCACATGTAGATATTGTTTCTCATGACCATTTCATTTAAAATAGTGTTTTAAAACTGTGTTAATTTTTATTCTTGAAAATCGTCAAAATACTTAGTAGTAAACTCTTAGTAATCTGTCAAAATTTCGTAATTGTTAAACATTTTATTGAAATACTTACATTAAGTGCAAAATTGGTTGTGAAATGTTGTTGTATATGTATAATATAGTAGAAAAACGCTGATAATTGTAGAAATAGTGGTCGTAAGTGACGCATTTTTTGCGCTTACATTGCAAAAGCTGGCTGGCGCGGCGAATAAGGTCAAAATAATGTGCTAACCACCTTAACAAGGTCTACAACAAAGTCCGCGGTGGCTTATGTCTATCTTTTAGGAATAACCTACAATAACCGTTTTTTATTCTGTTTGCATCCGTACAAAGCCGAGGCGGGTCGCTAGTGACAGTTAGTGTAGAGTAGGGAGGGACATATGGGCAAAAAAAATTGTATTTATATATTTTTGGCTTTTGTTAATACTTTCAAGTAAAAGAGGATTCAATTTCAATTACATTTAAAACCAGCTATTAATATATAAAATGGATAATTAAAAATATATGTTCCAGTAATAAAGTTATAACGAATCAATTATTTTTATTTTCTTTTTTGTTTTTCTTGTAAACATGTACATGCTTTGTCCCTTACGACAATTGAATTTATGACCGTCGATATATAAGCGTATCTGCTCGGGTGGTAAAACATGTTATGCCTGCATGGTTTGCCTGTAATCGCATTGTATCTGAGCGAGCATTATCGTGTAGAAAATTATATTAATATGCGTGAATTATTCAAACCGACTAACGTATTTAAATTGATAAGGATAAATACTATTAAATAACAACCCGTATCCCATTAAATAACATTCCAATTATATACCGCATTGTACGTGGCCAAATTTTTTTTAATATAAGCGTACTAGCCTATTCGCTAAGTGCGCGTCTGTGGCGCCGCGTAGCATATACAACTTGGTTTTATAATATATCGAAATCATTCTGTTCAGGTAGGTTTGTCTACATAGGTGATCCAGTTATATCCATCAGTGGTCAGTTCGAGCCTACCTAGTAGACTTAATGCAATGGCAACATTTATTATCTTGACCATTAAACGTAATGGCTTTCTCTCTTCCCACGAGTCCACTCAATTATCTCCCTTAATTTATAGGTTTTAGCTATCAATATGGCATGTGCCGATAAAAGTGGTGCGTGTAAAATTGTTTTATTACTTTGTTTAATATTTATAATGACCTCTTAGTAACACGACACGTGGATTTGCGGATTCCTGTATTATGACTTCATTGATAGACACAATAAACTAGTTCTCGTCCGTGGTTCTCCTTAGGGTCTTTAAGCCGCTACTGTCTTGAAAGTCTTCCAAAAACGGAGGTTTTTACCCATAATTGCCGCGCTGCAGTTACAATATACATATCTATCTATATTATGTATATTTAATATGTTTTTACTATTGATCTTATTGAATCCTCTTACTACTTTTATGTTTCATTAACTCATTTCATCCAAAGGTTGCCTGGAAGAAATCGCTATTTGCGATAAGACCGCCCATTATAAAGTCGTGATGATAAAAATAAAGATATCACTAGCATGTCGCGAACCCTGTGAGCTGAAGATACTTTTTCTCATTTACCCTCACAAGCGTACGGGCAATCGCAGAGCGCAGCTTTCCTCGGCTACCTCAGTGGCCTTTTACGACACCTGGTACAGGGGGAGGTACTTTTCTACTCCGCCGGTACTACACGGCTTATAGTTTAGCTATTGGCTATGTGCAAAGCGAGTAGTGGCGGACAGATAACGACCGCAGCTCACAACACGGTAGAAATAGGAAACAAATGCGGATGATCAGCTGTCAAAAGTGTTAATTGCAGTACTAAATCAAAGCAAAGAAATGAAAGTCTTCCAAAAACGGAGCTTTTTACCCATAATTGCAGCGCTGTTATTAACAATAAATATATATATATATATATATATATTGGAACTTTAATAGGCGAATAAAATAAATAGGCTCGAATTATCAAAGAGGAACACAGCAACGCGAACACTGTTATTCGGCGGTAGAAATAGGTGAGAGTGAGGTATAAATGCGGACGATCTTTGCATGAGCTATATATATATACCTCTTGTACTGCAAATATATCCATATTTCTATGAATTTGTTGAAGTGTGTGCTCCGAAGAGAAAAGAACTTAACAATCTTGTAATATTTAATAACTTTTCTATGCAATAACATTAACTGATCTATATACATTTGTGAAGGACAGGTGCAGTTCTGTGTTTATAATCTTTGTGTGACATCAGCATTATATCTCATAATATTAGAAATTACTAGAGTTGACGTCTGGATTTATAACATCTAGTGTTAGATTGTATCAGATTATTCTATATATCAAACCCTGTAATATCATGTGATAGTATGTATAGGAGTTATATAAAGATACAGTTGTATGTCTGTTTGTATCATTTAATATAAGAAATCTATATCGAAATATATATATATATATATATATGTTTATTAGACCAGGTCGACAAACAGGCATACAGTCCGCGTGATAGCAAGCGTCACTGCAGCCTGTAGACGCTCGTAATATCATAAGGATATCACTAACGCGTCGCCAACCTTTGTGACTTAAAGACATTTTGCTACATTACCCAGTAATTTCACTGTCTCTCTTACCTTAAAACCAGAACTCAGCAATACGAACATATTTGACTGTACAAATAAGTGAGATTGAAGTGCCAACGCAAACGACGTTTTTAAGAGGTCTACCTCATGGCAAGACTATTACTGGCAGATAACGAATTAGATAATTATATGAAAACTATTTTAAAAAGAACGCATAAAAGTGTTTATGGCTCGATCCGTATAGTCAAGTCTTAATAAGCTAGGTTTCATGATCCGGTCGCAAACAACCGGTCCTATCTAAATTAATTTGGCCAAACTTTGTCTAGCAGTGGACATCCTACCGCTTCTATGATGATGACAAATAAAACGGTGACGAAGCCACGAGTACTAACTAGTTGCTATAGGTATAAAGTGTCATTATCTGCTTTGATGGGATCATCGGTTATAAGATCAAACTGAACCTAGCATTGACATTATAAATCCCAATCGATAAAAACTTGATATCGTAATATATTTTTCTAGTTGTAGACCTTTTGCAAAGGTCATCGGCATTGCTACCACAAACTGATTTATTTCTACCTACAATCAGTGGTGTTGGTATTGCTGCGTGTATGGTGAAATAGGCTGTGAAATTATTGGGTAATGTGTACATAATATCATCGATACCATTAGCCGTGTGGCACCAGCAGAACAGAAATAGTACCTCCCCCTGTTCCGGGTGTCGTAAAAGTTTACTGAGGTACCCAAACTGACAGACCCAAAACTGCTGTGCTGTGTTACTGAAATGCAACAGGACGGGTATGGGCAGCAGCATCCCCGTGTCTGCCATAGGCCTCCCCAAGAAAGAAGGAATGTTGCTCATAATTACCGCGCTGGACAAGCGTGATTCTAATGTTCCGTTCATTATTTTATAATTAACAAGCTGTGCCCGCTTTGAATGACATGTTTATTTATATCGAATGAATGGCCAAAAAAATAAGTTTTAAGTTTCTAGCTCTAAAAATAGCGATTCATCTTTTGATCCCCCCTTTTCGACCCCTTACAACTCTTATTTCGAATTAAAATATAGACTTTGTTATTTCTCAGGGTCTAAAGATTGTCTGTGCCAAATTTCATCAAAATCGGTTGAGAGGTTTAAGCGGAAAAGCGTAACAGACAGACAGACAGACAAAGTTACTTATTAGTAAGGATTGATCTGGCGTCAGTCGGACATGCAATCGCATCATACTTTTACCTCGAGAGTGTAAAATCACAAACAAACAGCGCACCAGCAACAATATGTCTGTTTACAATCACGCTTCAGTTCGTAACAGTAAATTTCAGGCGGTTGTTACGTCACGCACTACCGACGTTACGCGGTGGCCTGTGACCCGGCATTGTCCATCTGTTTACTCTCCAGTCTCACAATTAACACTTGATAAACACTGATAATAACTCGCAAACATATTTCTTTAACTGATGATATACTATATTGAACTTTATGTCGAATTGGAATGATTTCTTATTCGTTTTCTCATAATGAAAAAGAGCAATGTTTTTCGAAAATTTCTGCATTTTATAATTAATAATAATAATAAATTCCCACAACATCTCATACATTGACCTGACTCCGTGGTAAGTCGCTTAAAGCACTTGTGTTACGGACGCCAGACAACAGAGGAATCACAAATATACTACTTAAATACATATATTTTACACCCATACACAGAGCAAACACAAATATCATCATATAAATATTTGCTCTGGGTGGGAATCGAACCCATGACCCCTGGTGCACAAGTCAGGATCACTGCCATCGGGCCCGATTAGATCGATACTCTCTAATGTTTGTGTTTTTAAACCGTAACTTATTTAATTATTGCAGATGTTTCGTCATCCATTTTTATGTGGCTTTTGCTAATTTTGTAAAAGATGTGATAAATAAAGTATGTTTTGTTTGACTATTCTCCAAAATAGCTAAACCAAATGTAAATAAAACTTCGAATTTAGAAAAATAGTCAGGATCCATCAATTAAACTTTTTTTTGTAAGGGGATAGAGAGATGCGACTTTCTGGAGTATACATTTATTTTAAAGTATAAAGCCTGGCTATAACTGGTGCTAGTGTCTAGATGCAAACGACCTAAAATGTCAGATTGTAGTCCACTCTGAAATAAAATTTTATTCGTAATAAAACTACTCTTTTAATTGCTCAACCTTTTTGCATTTTTTGTTCGACGTTTTGGTTACCTTGCGGCAAACGTTCTCAAGATTACCGCGTTTTTAATGCCTTAATAGCAGTTTTGTGAGAAATAAACGCGTAAATGCTAGAAAATATTATAAACTTTAATTGCATAATATTTTACCCGCCCTTACTTCATCTTGGATTAAGCTTGCAGTCGGCATATTTCAATTTACCCAACATTAATTAATTATACACTTAAATTTTTCCAATGATTGTCGCCATCCATCAGTGAACACGACATGGAGACATAATATCCGAAGAAGTTGCATTTAACTACAAAGAACTCCTCTGGTTTTCATCTCATGAACGGACATTACGACATGTGGCGCCCTCTATCCTCTTCCAGCTGTAGTATAGGCACATTTTATGTTTTCAGGTGTGCTGTACGCTGGCCTGATGATCACGAAGTCCGGACCCATGACGCTGGAATTCAACTGCCGCTTCGGAGACCCAGAGACACAGGTGCTGATGACGCTCTTGGAGTCTGATCTATACCTGGTCATGAAAGTAAGTGTTGTTTGAGAATGAGAAGAGGGTTTTTTTTTATTAACGTTAGATTATTATTGTATGACTATCCATTTGTGATACAAATTTATAATGATAGAAATAACTCGGAATGTTTTTCGGAACAAGTCGTTTTGTACGTTTTATTTTGTATCGAACCACCTTACGTTGGGAAAGCATTTTGTGTTTATTGAGAAAAATGCTTTTAATAAAGGCAATACACTTGAAGCAATATTAATATTGTGAAGTTTAATGTATACCTCACCATGTTACACCGAAAATGTTTTCTAACGAAATCAGATAGGTCAGGGATTTCGATTTTTGTCACTCCCATTTCTGTAAGGTCCGGTATGGTTGGGTAATAAATATTGTCTATTTACAAATTTGAGTGGAATGAAATGTCGGAACACTTGAATGACATTATATACGGCATTTTATATCTACAAATTCTCCTCTCAAAGTTTTTCTCTTTCTGTATTAATATGGCTTCCATTTTGTTTTTTTCGATACTATGCACGTGAACTTTTTTTAATTCAATCATACATAACCATGTAGGCATTACTTTGACATTTTGACGGTTGACTGTCCCGATGGCGCATTCGTTAGATTTCCCATCTTATCATACAAGGGTCGTGGGTTCGGTCCCCACTCAAGGAAAACAATTATGTGATGACTATTTGTGTTTGTCCTGTGCGTGGGTTTTATATACAGTTACTATATCTGTAAGGTACCGGCAAGGTAGAATAGTACCAGAACCGACAGATGACGGTATATGCATCCGGAACAATCTAGCCCAAATGCACAGGGACAGGCAGCGACGTTCCCTTCGCGAAAGCTACGCTCAGCGATTGCCAATACGCTTGCCCAGTGCGGCAATTATGGGCAAAATTCCCTATTTCTCGAGATGCCTAAGTCCACCAATGGATTTCCAATAGTTTATATGATGATGATGATATCTGTAATTTCTCTGTCTAATGTGCGTAACACAAGCTGATGTGATTTAAGTTACGTTAAGTAAGCCTTTCTGACTTTCCCCAGGCTTGCGTAGAGGGCTCCCTGAACAAGATGCAGGTGATGTGGAATACTAAGCTGTCTGCTGTGGGTGTGGTAATCGCCTCCAAAGGGTACCCGGAGACCTCAACCAAGGGTTGCGTCATCAGCGGTAAGTCGAGATAAGCCGCTTGTTTGTTAGGATTTTTTTTTGGTCGCTGATGCAATGGCTTATCGGGTTGATCCATTACCGAGTTATTCTTATTGTTAAAGTTGTTTATATTATTTCGTTAGGTGGAATTAGTTAGGTTATTTTTAAATCAACACTTGTGTATGAAGATGTTTTATTGATTGTTATCATTATAGTCGCTCGGTGGTCGAAAATCGACCTTAGATAAATAAATCTTAGTTTTTATAATTATTTCATTTTCAATGAGACCTAAAAAAATATAATCTTTAAAGCCTTTAGACATTTAATGTTTACTTCATTTAAGTGTCTTGTGAGCCACTAAAACAGTAGCGAGTATAATGTTTATTCATTTTAAATAATTTTAATTCATATTTCTTGTGCATTCCTATTAATTATTAATATTATAAATGCGAAAGTAACTCTGTCTGTCTGCCTGTCTGTTACGATTTCCCGCTTAAACCTCTCAACCGATTTTGATGAAATTTGGCACAGACGATCTTTGGACCCTGAGAAAGGACATAGGCTATTTTTTTATTTGAAATAAGAGTTGAAAGGGGGATGAAAAGTAGTATCGAAGGATCGCTATTTTTCGAGCTAGAAACTTGAAATTTATTTTTCAGGCCATTAATTCGATATAAATAAACATGCTATTCAAAGTTTATATAAGTTAACGAACACCCAGAAAACCCAACACTAGAACATCACTAAAACATGGAATACCTAGTAGGTACAAGAGGCGGCCTTATCGCTAAATGTAATTTCTTATAGGCACCCTTTGGATAGAAATAATGTTAAAGCTGGTGGAAGTTATGTATTATATATACTGTGTCCTAGGTCTTTCCCAAGTGCAAGCGATCCCCGGCCTGGTGGTGTTCCACAGCGGCGTAGCCCGCGGCGCGAACGGCTCGCTGGTGACGTGGGGCGGGCGCGTGCTGCTGGTGTGCGCACGCGCCGCTTCCTTGCGCGCGGCTGCCGCGGCGGCCACTGCGGCCGCTTCCGTCATAGACTTTCCCGGCGCGCAGTACAGGAAGGACATCGCTCACAGAGCGTTCTCCAAGTGAGTACCTTTTTGTCACTCTCTGTTTAATGTGGGCTGATCCTAAGGATTTTTTTGTATTAACAATTTACAAGTACCCGTACCCAATGATTTGGTAAATCATAAGCTTCGCGTGATTGTCATCGTCACCGTAGCATAACGAGCGTATCGTTTCATCACAAAGATATCACTAGCGCTCAGTCAATCTTGCGACATGAAAATGTCATCATCATCATATCAGCCATAAACATTCCACTGTTAGAAAAGAGTTGGGCAGTCGTGTTGGCAATTGCAGAGTGCGACTTCGCGACGAGAATACTGCTGCCCATCCTCACCCTGTAGTATTTAAGTTGCGCTGTTTCAGATGGATATACCGCTTTCTGTCGGTGCCGGTAACTTAGTCGCCTTTCACGAAACCTGGTATAGAGGAGATACTGTTCTACTCTGTCGGTACCTCACGGCGATGTAGCATATCACATAATCCAGTAATTTCACTCTATCACCCTTCAAACCAGACACAGTAATACCAGTACTGTGTATGGCAATAGAAATAGCTAAGAATGATGTAGACCAAAAGATCAAATTATAATCGATCGCTGTTAATACTGGAAAAAGAAAATGGAGAAGGAATAGTCAGAAAGTAGGGCAACACTTAATAAGGAAGTACTTATCACCTGTTTTTTAGAAAAAATTTGAAATTTCAATTACTCTGAATTATTCAATTATTATTGTACAAATTGGTCGAAGCAAGTCTGATTGTTTTTCAAGAATAATAAGTCTAAAAATAAACTTTTATGTGTATAGACACGAGACCTTGAAATAAAAGAAAAAGATACGTTACTTCTGAACATATCCAACGGCATATATATTATTTTACAAATGAAGAATTTTAAAAGATTGTATTTTTAGGGATTGACAAAATTAAACACTTATATTTGATTTATAAAGTAAATATGTTGTCAAATTTATATAGTATAAATTTATGTAGTGACGGTTGACGGGTGCGATGGCGCAGATGGTAGTGATCCTATCTTGTGCGCCAAGGGTCGGTGGATCGATGGGCACCCATGACAAATATTTGTGTGATGATATTTTTGTTTGTTCTGTGTCTGGGTGTAAAATATATATATTTAATACATAACACAACACGACTGCTTCAAGCGACTAATTTCGGAGTAAGATCAATGTATGAGATGTTGCGTGAATTTATTGAAAATATAGCATAATATAATTTAATAAAAAATATAGTATAGTATAATAGTTATGTACCCGACTTGATAACTATTTGCAATCTTAAAATAAGTAATTAAATGACTTAAAATATAAAGTAAATTTTGGTCAACTTTTATAATTTCTAATTGTGTAGATATATTTGTGGTATATAATAGATATAACAAATTCACAATTCACGCATGTGTTTTTCGTGCATGTTGTTCAACGAAAAGTATTGTCTTCCTGCTGCATTCATGTGTAGTGTTGATGTGTGTGTTTGTCCATTTGTTTCAGCATGTAACCGTGGGCCATGGTACTCGCATGTATCTGCGTTTGTTGCATACATTATATACATTAACTATGTATAATTGTTCTTTTTAAATAGCTTACCGTTGCATTGTTAAAGGGATACCGGTAAGAAACTTTATTTAAATAGTTTTTTTCAATAAACATTACTTGTTTATTTAATTTTGCATTTCATTTGTTTACCCCGCATCTATATATTTGACGGGCCCAATGGCGCAGATGGTATTGATCCTATCTTGAGCGCCAGGGGTCGTGGGTTCGATTCCCACACAGAGCAAATATTTACATGATGATATTTGTGTTTGTTCTGGGTCTTAAATATATGTATTTAAGTAGTATATTTGTGATACCTGTTGTCTCGCTTCTGTCTGGCACACGGAGTCAGGTCAATGTATGAGATGCTGTGGGAATTTATTATTATTGCTTATATATGGTGTTTCATTTATTTTTTGCTCATTTTCGTAGCACAATAAAATTACTGCAAAATTTTAAGCATTATTTTCAATTAATTATTTTGTTCATTAAACACGATTAATCTTATTATTTTTCTATGAGTTGTTTGCGTCATTATATGATGAAGTTTTTAGTTTATCGAAATAATTTGTCTGTTTAGACTCCTATTTATTTCTCATATAAATCCGAAAAATGTAGCGTAAAACACTTTGTAAATTTGATACAGTGTAAGAGTTCTATAAATCTTACTAAATTTAGATTTCATTGAAAAATTTTAGAGCTCAATGCTTATTTAGGCTCGCATACATTGTACCTAAAAAATTTAATAAGAGAATAACAAAGTAAGTATAGCATATGAATCAAAATTGCATGTTACAAATTTAGTTTTGTTTGCGTTTCCTTTGGAAACATATTGAAGAAATCGATGGTGCGATGCTACTTTAACGATTCTTTGCCGCGTGGAAACTAAAGTACCAGAACCGACAGATGGCGGTATATCCATCCGCAACCGTGGGGATGGGCAGCAGCGTCCCCGACGCGAAAGCTACGCTCTGCGATTGCCCGTTCCCCCTTTTTGGAGAGGTAGTGGACTTTCAATAGCTGATATAATGAACCGCATGGTTGTGTAACGCGTGCAAGAGTTGGGATGTTACTCTTGATGTTTTTGGTAGCGCAGAGGTGCTTAAGTATTGTCCTACGTAAGCGAGAGATTTGGCAAGACTACACGATGTATATGATATGATATACGTTCTTGGTATGTCTGTCAAAGTTTACATGCTTTACACAAGCTTAAAGTCACATCGCATCGTACCTATAAATTGGACAATAAAGTACGCAGAACACCGACTTCGACTGCATTTCAAGACTCCACTTAGTTTGTAACTTTCTACCAGGTTGAACGGTCTGTCGTACCTCCAAAGTGGAGTGGACATCGACGCAGCGGCCACCCTGGTCCGTCAGATTGAGCCGCTGGCCACGGCGACCCACCGGCGCGGAGTGTTGGGCAGGCTGGGCTGCTTTAGCGGCCTGTTCCAACTGTCTGCGATGGATCCCACCCTTAAGGACCCAGTGCTGGTGCAGGGGACGGACGGAGTTGGCACTAAACTCAAGGTAATGACACCGTTAGATAGCAAGTTATGTTGGAATAATTGGGGTTTATTAAGGTTTGAAAGTTGTGGACTTTGAATTTAACTTCGTTCACGCGGCTTACACCTTATGATGCCTTTTTGATGTTTTAGATGTTTCCTTTCCTACTTGTTAAGCAATCCAAATGACAAATTTATACAGACACACTGTTTATCTGATTATATTAGTGAACATTAGATGGGCATATAAAATACTAGGTATTTTTGTAATATGTTCGGCCTTCAGAATTGTTAGTTCATCATTGTCATTGTCGTCATCATTACAGTCGTTGGAAGTCCACTGTTGTACTCCTCCTCCCAAGGTCTCCCCAAGAAAGGGGGAATTTTGCCCATAATTTCCACGCAGAGCGCAGCTTTCTCGCCGGAGATACTGCTGTCTATCCCCGCCCTGTTCATTGAAGTTGAACTGCTTCGGATAGATATACCGCCATCTGTCGGATCTAGTCGCCTTTTACGATCCCTGGACAGAGGTACTATTTTACTGTGCCGATACCTCGCAGCAATGTTATGTTCTGCATTTTTTTGGCATAACCAGGAGAATACACAGTATTCTAGGGTTGTTCTAACCTTTATATTAACATGTTTGCAGATATCTTATATACCAAGCAAATTAAATCAGTTATTTGGTTACGAAAGATTAGCAATTAATATATCTTCTTGTCTACATACATTTTCTTATTTAGATATAGTAACATACTCCTGATTGCTAAGGGCTGGATGACAAAAATATAGAACCTTTGTACACCGCATAGATAAAGCCATAGATGCGGAGTCCGAAGTAATACTGACGTTCGGCATTTTTCGTTTCCATTAGATTGCGGAGATAATGAACAAGTACGACACAATCGGCCAAGATCTGGTCGCGATGTGCGTCAACGACATTTTGTGTGCCGGCGCCGAGCCGTTCGCGTTCCTCGACTACATGGCGTGCGGTCGCCTGCAGGTCGAAGTGGCCGCTACCATCGTAAAGGGAATCGCTGACGCTTGCATACTGTCCGGGTGTGCTTTGTTGGGTGAGTCATTTTTTGTCTGGCTTCTGAGCTGGATCTGGTCGTTTTGCGTGTACAAGGTCCATTACGATGGCTGAGCCGTTTGTGGTCAATGTTTGTTTATGGAAACCTCCAGGTGGAAGTATCGGTCCCTATCGTGGAGAATATATTCATTTGGTGGGCCTGATGGAGAAGATGGTATGGTGGTTCTTATCTTATGACATTCGCTGAATTACTATATCATGATATCACGTATATATATTCTTTGAAATAATTCTTGGGAGTTCACACAATTTCTCACATGTTGCCTCCGAAATAAGTAGCCTAAAACATTTCTGTCATTAGATATAAGACCAACTGAGGAATCACAAATATAATACCTTAATATATATTTAACACCCAGACACAGCACGAACACAAATATTCATCACATATATGTTTGTACTGGATGGAGATCGAATGGGTCTACAGTTCGTCACTCTTTTTTTTGTTTATATAACACGCGTTATAAGTCCACTGCTAGTAATGGGCCTCCCCAAAAAGGGGGGGGTACCCAAAATTGCCGCGCTAGGCAAGCGTGTTGGCGACGAGGATGTTGCTGCTCATCCCCGCCCTGTGCATTTGAGATACAGTTTCGGATCGATATACCGCCATCTTTGGCTTCCGGTACCTCAGTCGCCTCTTACGACACCTGGTACAGGGGAGGTACTATTCTACTCTGCCGGTACCCCACGGCAATGTTTGTGTTCAAAAGTCTCAAATGTTTCTGTTTAAACAGGTGGCGAAACCGCCGAGATGCCGTCCATGTACGATGTCGGCAAGTACGACCTGGCCGGGTTCGCGGTGGGCGTGGTGGATAACCTGAAACAGCTGCCGCGCATCAAGGACATCAGGGCGGGAGATGTGGTTCTGGCGCTGCCGTCCACCGGCGTTCACAGCAACGGGTTCAGCCTGGTACAGCGGATCATGGCCGAAACTGGGCACAAGTGAGTCCCGTTTTACTACTGTCTTGTATAGTTGTCGACAGCTGATGCATCAAGGAGTTTAAGGTGGAAGATGAAGACGGAGCATTGAAATCGTGTATGCGAAAGGCAAGGCATTGACGATCTAAAAGTGCTTGTAATGGGCCTACTTGAATAAAGTATATTGGAATTTGACTTTGATACATTTCCAACTCGGCGCGCAGGTACACGGACCGCGCCGCGTTCAGTACGATCCACCGCTCGTATGGCGATGAGTTCCTGGATCCCACCGGCATCTACGTGCGCAACGTGCTGCCCGCGCTCAAGAAGAACATCGTCAAGGCCCTCGCCCACATCACGGGCGGTGGCCTGCTGGACAACGTCCCCCGCATCCTGCCGCCCGGCATCAGGGTCAGGCTGGACGCCACCAAGTTCCAGATAAAGCCGATCTTCGGCTGGCTGCAGGCTAAGGGTGAGAGCAATATGGTATCTGGTGCAGGTGTTTAATTGTGTGTAATCAACTTTGAATGTCATGTTTATTTACATCGAATCAATGGCTTGAAAAATAAGTTTAAAGTTTCTAGTTCCAAAAATAGCGATACTTTCATACAACATCCCCCATTTCGACCCCTCACAACCCTTTTTATGAATTAAAAAATAGCCTATGTCCTTTCTCAGGGTTTATAGATTGTCTGTGCCAAATTTCATCAAAATCGTTTTTGAGGTTTAAGCGGGTAAGCGTAATAGACAGACAGATAGACAGAGTTACTTTCGCATTTATAATATTAGTAGGGATGAAGTACGTATTGAAATTGACACAAGAATAAAAAGTAACATTAAATAAATTATGCAAAAATCATAATAAATTTTGACGACATCTCACGTTGATCTGACTCCGATATAAGTACAGGCTTGTGTTACAGATCAGACAGTCGAGAAATTATAAATGTAATACTTAAATAAATATAAATAATACCCAGACACAAAATAAATACAAATAATCATCATAAATAAATATTTGTCCTGGGTTTAGATATAACCAACAAGATATGAACACTACCATCTGTGCCATTGGGTCCGACAAAACATACATACATATCGCTAAATATTTTAGAGCAAAGAAACTGGACAGTTACCCCTAGTTACCTTCCAAGGCAACACTAAATGCAAGGCTATCTGTTATCTTCCGCTGTGTACAGGAATGGTATCCGACTTCGAGATGCTGCGCACGTTCAACTGCGGCGTGGGCATGGTCCTGATCGTGGACCCGGCGTGCTCGCGCGAACTGCAGGACCTCGTGGCCGGAGACATCCGGGTCATCGGCAAAGTTGAAAACATCGGGAAAGAAGGTGACTACACGCTTACTTAAGGCCTTTGTAGATGTTACATCATTGAAGAGAGATCGAGATAGAACACTACAACAAAAAAAAAATCAGCTATGTTTTCGATAGTTTAAATGGAAGGGCAGTGGATGGATAGAAAAATGTTCCGGTTCAATTCCCGTCTGACAAAAGACAAAATAAATCTTATTGAAATAGCTTATAAAGACGATTATTTGCGGGCTCTTTGTGTTATGCAATATCAATATTATGAGTATCGTATAAACTATAAACTACGCATCACTAACCAAAAAGAATTTTTTAAATTTCCACATGGACACAAACTAAATCAATACATAAATAAACAAATATGCTGAATTACATGCTCATAATTGCCTCGCCGGGAAGGCTTGGTGGCAAACACAGAGCGTAACTTCGTAGGGGGAACGCTACTGCCCATCCCCGCGCTGGTTGCATTCGATTTACTCTATTTCGGTTGGTTCCGGTACCTCAGCCCCTCTTACGACACCTAGTACTTAGAGTAAGTATTATTTTACTCTGCCAGTACCATACGTAGATAAATCTATATATGTATGTATGTATATATAAAAATGAATCCTTATTTCCTTTGGCTAGCCGTTCACGCCATCACGCGTTAACGGCTGGACCGATATCACTATTTTTTTTGTTGTGTTTGATATTGTCAGAAGATGGTTCTTGTCAAAGTTCTTTTTAAATATGCGAAAAATTATAAAATTTGAGAATACTTAACATACATATGTAAAGAAATTAGTTCTTTAATTATTATCTATAGGCCTATCTATGAATAGAGGGCGCGACTGACAGTGCCATCTTAATGACGTTTTTAAAATATGGCGATAGGGTAGATTAATAAAAAGTTTACTAATTGTGATAAAGGAATCGACTAGCTAATTTTTAAATAGTGGCTAAAATTAATAAACTTTAAATGTCGTTTCTTTGTATTTTCAGAGCAACACATTTATTATTGCAAAATTCCTAAATCACTATAAAAACCACTGGAGATTGTCTCTATAGACACTATTGGAGGTTTTGGAGGCACACGGTCAACAAAAAGATACCTGCATCTGCTGGTGGATCATTACACTCGATATGCCTATATACTTACCTCAAAGACTCAAAATGCAAAAGACTTTATTAAACTCATCAGTAACATAGGTAATCATAGTGAAATTGGCATGATTCTGAGCGACCAATATCCTGGAATAAACTCAAAGGAATTTAAATCATTCTTGAGTGAAAAATCCATTCCTTTAATTTTTACCGCAGTGAACTCACCATTTTCAAATGGATTAAATGAGAGGTTGAATCAAACGCTGGTAAATAAGATCCGATGTAAGATTAATGAAGAGAATAATAGAACAGCATGGACAACAATAGCACATTCCTGCGTAGATAAATATAATAATACTGAGCATACAGTCACTGGTTTCGCTCCAAGATACCTTCTAGATGGTACAGAAGTTTCGATACTGCCAGAAGAACTAAAACAATCTAAAACAGTAGATGACTGGATGAGAGATAGACAATTAGCATTTGAAAGCTCTGTAAGGTCGCATAATTATAATAAAAAGATAATAGACAAGAATAGAAATCAGTATAATTTCAATACAGGTGATATGGTTTATGTTGAGAATGGGCATAAACTGAATAGAAGAAAATTAGATGAGGTGAAGATTGGACCTTTTAGAATAGAAGAGAAAATATCTAATATTATATACAAAATAAACACGGGCCATAAGAAGCTAGAATCTAATTTATTTCATATTACGAAGCTTATACCAGTTCCTGTATGGACATAACGTTATATGGCGAAAAATTCTGAGGAGAAAAATTTTCTACCCTGGAGGGGGAGATGTAAAGAAATTAGTTCTTTAATTATTATCTATGGGCCTATCTATGAATAGAGGGCGCGACTGACAGTGCCATCTTAATGACGTTTTTAAAATATGGCGATAGGGTAGATTAATAAAAAGTTTACTAATTGTGATAAAGGAATCGACTAGCTAATTTTTAAATAGTGGCTAAAATTAATAAACTTTAAATGTCGTTTCTTTGTATTTTCAGAGCAACACATTTATTATTGCAAAATTCCTAAATCACTATAAAATTGTCTTATACATATAGTACTGGTTTACCCGACAGGCGTCCTGTCTTAACGATGACTTTTTAATTTAAATTGGTATAATTAAGAAAAAAAAAGTGTATTTATTATGCTTATGCTTTATGATACACAATATTTTTATTTTTTCCTTACGCGTATATAAATAGTTTTGTTGGTTAATAGCAAGTTTACTTGTTAAAGTTAAAAAAATATTCGCTTATTTTTTTTATCAGCAAGTAGACTAAGCACCAAAAATTTGATATTTCACAGGCGGCCACCAAGTAGTGGTAGAGAATTTCAAAGAAGCGATGGCTCCGCTAGTGTCGCTATACACCACAGCTGGTCAACCCGCTCCACAGAAATCGCTTTCATACAAAGACAGCGGTGTAGACATCGAGGCTGGGGACTCGCTCGTGTCTCTAATCAAGCCTTTGGCCAGGTAAGAAATAATCTAGAAGAAATTCTCATCATATCAGTTGTAAATTATTTTTATTTAAAATACTGCATGGTTATATAATTTTAATTACTTTTGTTCAAAAATTAAGTTTATGTTTTCTCTCAGATATCCCCGGGTGCCTCTCAATCTCCTTTCCTCTCCCTTACGAAGGACAGTTTTTGGTTCTAATTCCCCGATTCCTAGACTGTGTAAACTTCATAATAGGTATAATAATCGGATTGACTTATTTTAGTACTTAGAATTAAGTGCCAAATTCATCTATTAAACTTAGATTAAATTAGTATTATACGGATTTACTATTTTCATCTACTATTTTTATCACAACATCATGTTATTACTCTTGTTACTTTTAGAACTGTGTTTTTTCAATGTTAACTTGGTCCTAAAACTTAACGTATTTTGTAAAAAATAAAAAAAAATGTGACAAAGGATGAGATCCTAAATTTGATTGACGAAATCATGAAATTAGTGTATCGCCCTTAAAGGTTGACCCCTTAAGCCTAGTGGAACATAGGTACTATTCTACCCTGCCAGGCATCTAACAGAGACGTTAGATAAATTAATTAATTTCGTTAAAATTATTACTATAATTATGTCTATATTAACAATTGACTTTGTTTTTTCTATCTTAGATCCACATCTCGTTCAGGAGTCCTGGGTGGGCTTGGAGGCTTCGGAGGTTGCTTCCAGTTGAAAGCTATCGAACAAGAATATAAGGTGAGACTTCTACATGCGTACATACACATACATAACGCCTACATTAATCTTGGGAAATAACATAGTTACTGCATCAGAATTGCTCATTAAAATTAATTGGATTTTAAGTATCCTTTGTTAAAAAATAACAAATACTTTCTTATACCTCAAACATAAATACAATAACCACAAAGTACAATGGCGGCCTTATCGCAAATAGCGATGTCTTCTATTCCGCCTTCCGGATTTTCGGGTGAAAAGACCGAATGAAACTAAAAAGTTAGTATGAGGTGTAAATAAGATAGATATAAAGAAACATAAAATAATATATAAATATATGTATATTTATATGTTAATGGAGTTTACATAAGGAAATGTAATTTAATATATCTATAATGGAAAAAAGTGATCCTTCACCAACCGTTTCAACACATGGTAGTCCAACTTTTTTGACGTAGACCTCATACAAAAGGTTGTCAGCATTGGTCTACTATCACCTATTTCTACCGCCAAATAGCAGTGTTGTGGGGTCATTGCAGTGGGATGGGTCTGAAGGGTGAAAAAGGCTGTGAATTTACTTGGAAATGTGGCATAATATTCTCAAGTCACAAGGTCGGCAGCGCGTTAGTGATATCCTGTGATATCACGAGCATCTATAGGCTTCAGTGACGCTTATTATTACGCGGACTGCATGCTTGTTTGTCGACTTGGTCTCATCTTTGAAGGAAAATAATTATCGGTTTACCCAGTCCTCTGTGTGTACTTAGAGCAATTTGTGACGGGGCGGATCCATTCAACGGGAGTACAATAATATATTGTTCGATGGCAGGACCCGGTCCTGGTGCTGGCCGCGGACGGCGTGGGCACGAAGCTGAAGATCGCGCAGAACATCAACCAGCACAGCACCATCGGCATCGACTTGGTGGCCATGTGCGTCAACGACATCCTCTGCAACGGCGCCAGCCCGCTCACCTTCCTGGACTACTTCGCGTGCGGCACGCTGGACGTCAGCGTGGCCAGAAATGTGGTCTCCGGCGTGGCCGAGGGCTGCCGGCAGGCCGCGGCCGCTCTCATCGGTGAGACAGCATTCGTATTTCAGAGGTCTACGCCCGGCAATAGATTTCTCCGTACACAGGCCAATAAAAAAAACATTAGTCGAAAGTCAGGCTGAGATATTATTATTTAGAAGAAATCTTCAACATCTTCATATCAGCCACTGGAAGTCCACTGTTGGACACACGCTGCCCAGGAAGGGGGAATGTCGGCCATAATTAAGGAGTGTGCGTGTGTGGCAGGCGGCGAGACGGCGGAGATGCCGGGCATGTACGCGGCGGGCGCGTACGACATCGCCGGCTTCGCGCTCGGCGTCGTGGAGCGCACGCACGTGCTGCCCAAGATCAACGACATCACCGTCAGTACCGCTTACTCTCTGCTCGGACCACCCGGCACTTCGCCTGCATTTGTCTGATATATTGAATTCTCGTGTCCTCTTAAACGGCTTGACCGATTCTTATATTGTCTGTATCTGTAGGTCTGTGAATCGGCTCCTATCTATTTTACATACCTAAGTGTTATCCAACTATGTAAGGATTATCCATATCTAACCCAATTATTTTTAAATTTAGTATTTTTTTTATTATGTAGCATTAAAAAACAGACATCCCTAAATGTTCACCCTTCTATCACCGACCCCAATTTTTTCAGTCATTTTAGTAATTTTATATAATTTTATTGGCTGATTAAGGTTTGAAGGGACAGCTAGTACCTTTTTAAATATACCTGCTAATACCGGATATAACAAACCGGAAGTTTGTATGTGTTAAGTTTGTATGTATTGATGGATGGATGTTTATTAACTGATATATAGGCCAATTTTGCAAAAAAAAACAGGTGTTTTTGGATTTATTATTTAAAAAAATACGGTACCAAAATGATTTCAATCATTTGTACGTTACTAGCCGGTTTTAAAAATGCCGTGGTGTTGTACGTTCTAAATTCAAATTTTCATTTGAGGCTCGTTTTTACAGAAAACCACTTTTTATCCTACATTTTTGGTGCGAAGTTCCAAAAGATAATATCGGTTTTCATAACTTTTAGTATTCATAAAAATTGAATTTATTTCATATTCTTAATTTTCGAAGCTTCATTTATTGCTGTTTAACTGTTTCAATAATGTTAGAGAAAGTGGTAAAAGCTACCAAAATTATTGCGCTACTCGAAGAGGGTTGCAGCCAATGCTTCGTGGTTTAGAGGCTAAGTGTGAGTCGGTCGACGGTTCAAAGGACCTGGCAGCGGTATCAAGACACCGGTTCCGTCGTAAGAAGGCCTGGTTCTGGAAGAAAACCATCTGTTATGTTTTAGGCAGGAATAAATTCAATGGATCGTACAGAGTTAGTCTTCATTGAAAACGGCTCACTGACTGGACATCGATACATAATGGAAGTTCTAATTCCTCGTGCACAACCCGCATTGGCCGCTTTAGGCGAAGACTTAATTTTTATGGACGACAACGCTCGCGCCCACCGGTCTGGCGATGTGGAATCGAATGCCGACCTCTTGCATATACGCATATGTAAGAGATCGGCATTCGAAGTATCCGGGATATCCTCGCTAGCATACCCAGACGTATTCAAGCTGTGATTTCAGCTAGAGGGGGTCACAATCGATACTAAACATTTATCTGCTTTTACTTTATTAAAGAAAACACAAACAAAAATCTTTGTTAACTTTTACTTCACGAGCATATGCACTACTAGCGAGCATACACTACTAGTGAACTTTAGCATTAAAACCCATAAATATTATCAATTTTTTTGATAATACTGACAAAAACGATTATTTGCTCATTAATTTACAAAATTGTGAAGGTAAAACTACCTATAATTATCAAACAAACCAATAGTAACATTTGAAATGGTTCATTGCTTAGGTGCCCGTTTTTTTTTCAAATGAGTGTATAACAATATTATACATTAATATCATTATATCGTGGTAAATAAAAATATTTAAATGTAGGTGGGCGACATAATCATCGGTCTCCCGTCCAACGGCGTGCACAGCAACGGATTCAGCTTGATTCATAAACTTATGAAGAAGACCGGCCTCACTCTGCACGACAAGGCACCTTTCAGTAAAGAGGGACTTACACTAGGTGAGTTACTTAGTAGTTAGAGATAGTAACTAATGATTTAGAATTCCGTTCTCTAATGTCGTCCATTCTTACATACATACAATCGTGTCTATACTACACGTGTAATTTACTTTTAGAATACCTAAAAAAATACAGGGTAGAATATATAGGATAGTACTGTTTGTAGTCGACAGCGTCGCACCCTTGAATTGACGTCTAAGTAGGCCAGCTTTAGATTCTTCGAATGCGATGTCGACTTCTCCATTCAGTATTCATTGTAATAGTGAATATTTTGAACACGGTTATAATCGTACATCAGTTTTGTAATGTCATAGTACGATATAATAAACTTGTAACTTGGACATTAATGTGACGTAATTTCTGTGACGGCTAGGCGAAGAGCTGATCAAGTCGACCCGCATCTACGTGCGCGCCGTGCTGCCGGCGATCCAGGCGGGCCGCGTGAAGGCGGTCGCGCACGTCACGGGCGGCGGCCTGCTCGACAACATCCCGCGCGTCATCCCCAGCTCCGTGCGCGCGCGTCTCGACGCGCACTGCTGGAACGTGCACCCGGTCAGTGCCCCGCCCCCCCACAGCGCCCGCCCGCACCCCGCGCGGCAACCCCAGCTCCGTGCGCGCGCGCCTCGACGCGCAATGCTGGAAGTGCCCCCGCGTCCCCATGGAGTATGGTATACTTTCTAACATAATCTGCCCCCCGTTCCGCTTCGTTACTTTTCGGTAAGTCTTGAAATACATAAGTAAATAATAAATTTACACAACATCTCATATATTAAGATATTTGTGTTTCTATCTATCTTACTACCTCTTAGTGTCATTCAGTCTTTCCATCCAAAGGTTGTCTAGTAGACATCGCTGTTTGCGATAAAACCGCTTATTGCACTCTGTGATCACTATTATTGTCTCATATTTTTGTGTTTGGTGTACAACAAACAATTTACTATTATTATTTTTTAACATTCTTTCGTATACGAAATATCGCATAGTGATGAAGTTATGAACCTATCACAGGCCAACGCCAAGTGGGTCGGTTTATTGTGTAACGCTGAAGGGTTTTGCGTGGTGGATGTGAAATTCGCCGAACTATGGAACATTTATTGATAATGACTGATTTTTGTAATTTAATTTATATATTTTTGTGTAAGCCTATTTCTTGGAGTGATGTGTGTACGGATTTTGGGATGATGGGACATTATTATTATTATAAATATCCGCAGGTGTTCGCGTGGATCGCGGACGCGGGCGCGGTGTCGGACGACGAGATGCTGCGCACCTTCAACTGCGGCATCGGCATGGTGCTCATAGTCTCTCCTGAAGACCAGGCCGAGGTAACTTATACTGCTTCTGTCTTATTTTTGCGATGCCAGCGCCATCTGATCCATGACTGTTTGTACTTCGTACCACCTAAATCAGTAGGGGAGTAGAGATGCTCACACTACCTGGTTCCTCTTTGTTGGATCCTGTTTCCTTTTTATTGGATATAATGGTGGGATTTGGACATCTTTTCCTTGCCGAAGTACTGCACTATGGTTAAGCTCCCGAGCCTTAATAGACACGACTAATTTTTTTTGGCTTGTTTTTGTGCTGAGTACCTAATTAGTAAATATTATTTTAAATATAAAGTTCAACATTCAAGTTATGCATTGAATAAAACCCGGTTGGGTGTTGGTTATGTCGAATTCTCACAATGTTTGAATATTAAATTGTGAAATAAGTAATTTGTCCAATTCGCACGTTGACAAAATCTCAAATTGTCCAATCACCAAGATTTAATTAATTGCTCAATTTGCGAATTGAATCAGAATATACAAATGGACCAATTCAAATAACAGTTTCTAATTGTTATACACCTTTTATTACAAGTAGTTAATATGTGTACCAAGCTGATTTGTTAAAAACCCCATGGACCTGTTAGGTAAAGGGCTTATTATTTCTTTGTATAGAAATGGGTTTTTGTTTAATTTAGATTTTTCTTTATATGATATTTTTATAAACATTAACCGTATAAATTAAAAAGATAATATTTATTAATAGATGGGGTAGGTAATTATATAATAAATCTGAATGTCATTTTTGTAGAACCTTTTGTTAAACAAAGGAATATGATATTGTCGATAATTTTAAAATACCGGCCTAGAAGTGCCTAGTGTGAATATGTTTTAAAGCAAGTAACAATTAACTAAGAGTTTGCTTTTATTGAAAATCAGAGGGGAACGTTGAGTTTGATTCGCAATTACCGGTATAATCTTATTGTGGTCTTGCATTAATCGTAAAATATTTTAAATATGGACCACCCTAATTGCCAACTGGACCAATCGAGCATTGGACTGTTGGACTTTTTGCGAACTGGACCAATCAAGAATTGGACTGTTGGACATTTTGCGAACGGGATCAATCGAGCATTGGACAGTTGGACATTTTGCGAACTGGAACAATCGAGCATTAGACAGTTGGAAATTTTGCGAACTCGACCAATCGAGCATTGGACAGTTAGACATTTTGCGAACTGGGTCAATCGAGCATTGGACAGTTGGACATTTTGCGAACTGGAACAATCAAGCATTGGACAGTTGGACATTTTACAAACTGGACCAATTGATCATTGGACAGTTGGAAAATTTGCAAACTGGACCAATCGAGTATTGTACAGTTGGACACTTTACGAATTGGGCAATGCGCCCAACCAGTCTAAAATTAAATTTATAATTAAAGTTATTTTACCATTGTTGCAGGTGATGAACACGACCCGTTCGTGGGGCGCCATGGTGATAGGCAGCATACAGGCTCGGCCTCCAGGTGGCGCGCGCGTCGTCGTCGACAACTTTGGCTCGTCCATCGATTTCACCAGGCGCATGCCGCTCATGCCCAAGAAGAAGGTAATTACGGTGCAAGTATTTGTTAATACAAATACGAAAAATAACACAGTGGCTCGTAGAAGCTATAGGCAATTTTATGTACTTTTAAATAAATTCACGTAGTATAACCTAACTCCGAGATAAGTCGCTTAAAGCATTTGTTATGTAGACAACAGATAAATCATAAATATAATACTTAAATATTTGATAGGCAGAGACAGTAACGCTAATATTAATCTGTATACATTATTAAGGAGAAGCTGACCGACTGACATACCAACGCAGGGCCTAAACTATAGGTTAGAAACTAGAAATTTTGCACAGGTTCCTTTTATAACTCGAGGAAGTAGTAAGAAAAGCATTTTGCAAAAGTCACACTAACTTTGTACTCCCGTTTAACCCACTTAGGGTTTAACCCACTTTAACCCTAAGTGGGTTAAACGTGAGAGCAAAGTTAGTGTCACACTTCGTTATTCTTAACGAAGCAAATGCAGGTTTATTATTGTAAGTGATGAAACACATGTAAAATATTTTTTGAAAAATCATCTCTTGAGAGGGGTAAAAGGGGGATGCAAATCTAGTATGCAAGTTCTACGGCTTAATGCGGGTAAAACCGCGTGGCGCTGCTAATCATATATATTTGTCCTAGATAGGGTACCGGCAGAGTAGAATAGTAACTCCCCCTGTACCAGGTGTTGTAAGAGGCTAATTAGTTACCAGAACCGACAGATGACGGTATATCCATAACAGTGTACCACAAATGCACAGGGTGGGGATGGGCTAAAATTACCCCTTTCTTGGGGAGACCTATGTCCAGCACTGGACTTCCAATGGCTGACATGATGAGGAACACTACATAATTCACCATCGGGCCTCGTCAAAAATGTGTATCAATTGAACTTTTTACTATACATTTTTTTATAATAGTTCAACTCATTTCTTTTATGAAATCCTACTAGCATAGTAGTAGTAGATTTTGAAATCTGCATTAACGCTACTTATAACAACTTCACCTCTCATTGTCCATATGAGGAATATTACTAAGGATGTCCAAAATATTTATAGTTTACAAATGGTTTCTGTGAAAATATAAAGGAACTACATTTAAAGTTCTCTTATATTGCCCTTACTTATATATTCCAATGCTGTGTACCGGTTTGAAAGGTGAGAGAGGCAGTGAAATTACTGGGGGAATACTTTGTATCTTCAGTTCAGAAGGTTGGCAACACGCCAGTGATATTTTTATGGTCACTCAAGTATCTATAGGCTGCAGTCGCATTTAACACCAAGCGGACCGTTTACTAGTTTGCTGACTTTATTTTATATAAAAAAGTCAATCTACCATTGAATTACGCGTTGCTCTCAGATGCGTCCTCTATTGACTTCCATTTAAATATTTTAAAATGTAAAATAATTGAATGTAATTTCACATTACATCTATACTAGTTTTTAACTTACTAACTAGTTCTTAGCCTCAAACGTTGTCTGGATAAGATTATAATTTATTAGTTATAATATGTATTTCACGTGAGCAGAAAGTATTTCCTTTTGACAAACTCAGCGAATATAATCTATCTACCCTTTGGTCCTTCGAGCTGGATAAAATTTTATTAGCGACCTACGAATACTATTGTAGTCGTATAGGTAATTCGACTTGCATTTAGTGAATTTGCTGGCACCGCAGTTTGTTTGTTTGTCGCTAAGTTTGTAAAACGGGAAGATCTTTTGCGGAAATTTGTGGTCAGACTCGAAGACCTAGCCCCGATAGGAGTCGGGGATTTGCATGCATTCGAAGCGTCAAGTTGCAAGTAAGCGCGATAAACATTGTAAATGCGATGCTGGAGTTTGTGGTTATCGTCCATTGCGTTACTACTTGCGTCTGCTTTTTGACGCTTGAAGTTATCATCATCATAATATCAGACGTCGGAACTCCACTGCTGGACATGACCACCCCAAGAATCGGGGAATTTTGCACATCATTGCTGCGAGGGCAAGTGTATTAGCAATCGCAACGCGCAGCTTTCGCGTCGGGGTTGATGCTGCCTATCCCCGCCCTGTGCATTTGAGCAACACTATATCGGATGGATATACCGCCATCTATCGGTTCTGGTACCTCTGCCGACTCTTACGACACCTGGTACAGGGGTAGGTAGTGTTCTACTTTGCCGGTACCCGACGGGTGTGGTTACTATAAATTAAATTCACGCAACATTTTATACATTGTTCGGACTCGTCGCTTAAAACATAAATAGTATTTTAATAGTCATTTTAACACAGAACAAACTATTTTTATCATTAAATGTTTGTACTCGTGGGAATCGAACCCAAGATTCGGCGCACGAGATTAGGACACTACCATCTGCGCCATCGGGCCAGTCAATGTATTACTATGTGTGCGATGGTGTGCGGGTTTCTATATGTCTCGCCGGTGCGACCCCAGGTGGCGGTGCTGGTGTCGGGCGACGGCAGCAACCTGCAGGCGCTGCTGGACAACACGAGGGACCCGGCGCAGTGCATGTGCGCGGACGTGGCGCTGGTGATCAGCAACAAGAGCGACGCCTACGCGCTGCAGCGCGCCGCCGCCGCCGGCGTGCCCGCGCTGGTACGTACTCTAGTCCGATGACTCGCAAACTTTTAAGCCATGTTTTAGTCTATGAATCCCCTATTTATAAAAATATTACACACTTATTTTTAGTGATAATTTAAAATAAAATCCTTTTTTGGCAGTATTGTCTATTCTTTCTCAAGATAAGGGTGTAGAATAAATGACAAATTTAACACTTTTGGGGCGTAGTTACTACGGACACTAATATAGCTGCGAAATATAAAGATGGTATGGATACAACAAACTATATATACCGATATTTTGGGTTTTCGTTTTTAAAGGATGATTTATATCAGGCGTTATTGTCGCGTTTTTAATATTATTTTTCACTTGTTTTTGGCCGCAGTTTTGTCCTCGTGGAGTTAATGTCTTTTGTCTTTCTCAGGGTCTAAGCCTTTGTTCTTTCTTAAGACTTCAACCATATACCCATTTTTTATAGATTGCCTTTATATGGGCTACGGAACAGCGAGTTTGTTCTTAGTGATATTTGGTTACAGTGCAATAAATTTTTAAATACTGTTAAAGCCAAATATGTTTCTTTTTGGAAAACTTGTTTTTTGTTACTATTCTGTGGAGAGAATTTTATTTAATCTTGTTTATTAATGTCAATTAAGAACACTTGATTTCTCTCGAATATATTTGCTTACCTGTGATAATTAAATAGAAGCATAAAAGCAACATTTTTTACTATTTTCTTCGTCAAATAATATATAACACTATGTGGTATACAGGTGTTCAACCATAAAGAGTACGCGTCCCGCGAGGAGTTTGACCGCGCGGTGTCGGCTGCGCTGGAGTCGCACCGCATCGACATCGTGTGCCTCGCCGGCTATATGCGGATCCTTTCCGCCGAGTTCGTCAGCAAGTGAGTACACTGCCTAACTCAGCCCGATAACCGCTTGATTGTAACTTTACATGAGGCAGATTTCATACAATGCTCGTCTGCATTGGAACCTCACTCCCACCTATTTCTACCGCCAAACAGCTGTGTTCCAGTTTGAAGATTGAGAGAGGCTGTGAAATTATTGGGTAATGTGACATAATATCTTCATCTTTGTTATTCATCATCATCATCATATCAGCTATTGGAAGTCCACTGTTGGACATAATCCTTTCCTCAATTAAAAAGATGTATACACTCTCCTTTGCAAAAAAACGGGAGGGTTTGATTTTAATTCTTCTTTAAAAAATACGGTACTAAAATGATTTCAATCATTCGTACACGGTACTGGCTGGTTTTAAAAATGCCGTGGTGTTTAAAACAGTACGTTCTAAATTCAAATTTTCGTTTGATGCTCGTTTTTACAGAAAACCACTCTATTTCACTTCGTTATAAAAAAATTTAGTCTAATGTATTTCAAAAGCGTGTTTTTTAGTTTTTTTTAACTATATTTTTTACATAGATGACAGTTACGTTGCTGCAACTTCATTCTTTTATCGTCTTCATTTTTTTATCGTCTTAAAGCTCTGAACTGGATATGGGAGCAAACTTGAAGATGTATTGAGATATATGTGAGCTAATGTTCTCCTCATTGTCAGTGTTGATAAATTGTATTGCATTACTAGATGGAAAGGTCGCCTGATTAACATCCACCCGTCGCTGCTCCCGCGCCATCCCGGTCTCAAGGCGCAGCAACAGTGCCTCGATGCCGGCGACCGCGAAACTGGCTGCACGGTGCACTTTGTCGACGTGAGTATATCCCAGAGTAAATTAGACAAAGGGACAAACGGTAGAAATAAATCGAATCTTAATTTTGAGTTCCACCGTCTTCTTAATATCGGTGCAGCAAAAGGTGACTTCGTCCGCGTAGAAAAGTTAATTTGGGGAGTATAGTAGCCTTCTTCGATAAATGGACTATCTAATACTGATAGAATTTTTTGAATCAGAGATTAGCGCGTTTAAACAAATTTTTCAGCTCTATAATATTATAGTATACATTATATTTCGATTGTCTTGATATTAATCCGTTTTCTATAACGTTGAATAGTAAAGGAAATAGGGTTTCGGGAAATAGTGTCCACCAGTAATCGTCTGATTACAACAGATCGGATGCTAGTCGAAAAATACGCATTTACAGATCACAAGATTTGAAAGCAAACAAAAAGCTGCGCTAGAGACGCCGGGGCTTAAAAATAAATGTTAACAATTTACATCGTTAGATTCTTACATTTCAAATTTCGAAAGTTCTGACGCTCCAAACATAGCAATGTAACATAAAACGAAAACGGAGCGTGGCTCTACAAGCGACCGAGCGGCCGAACGACGTAAATAAACGCTCTCCCTGCGCGCAGGAGGGCGTGGACACGGGCCCGGTCATCACGCAGGAGCGCGTGCCGGTGCTGAAGGACGACAGCGTGGACGCGCTCGCCGCGCGCATCCACCACGCCGAGCACCGCGCCTACCCGCGCGCGCTGCGCCTGCTCGCCTCCGGCCGCGTGCGCCTCTCCGCGCACGGCGCGCTCGTGTGGCACTCCTAGCGCGCCCTCGCGCCGTCTACTCCCGATACTCTCCAGTGAAGGTTCTCTCCACATTACATTCCAACGAATACAGAAATGGTGACGCCAAACCTCAGTTATAACCTGTTTTAGCATGTTGATCTGCGTGAAGATCTGGTCATCCCTATGTTTGTAGTATATAGAAAATTCCTTTCATTTGCATGTATTTTAAAAATTATGTAATATACGAAGAATCCGTATAAATTAGAGGTCTGACGCAAATTGCGCACAGAAGTACACATTCTGCGTCAGACCCTTAATTAGTATTTAACTTTAAAACTTAATCAGTTATTTTTTATTTTTATAAGAGATCCATATCGTGATAAAATGTTCATATCAGCATTTGGAAAATACATTCCTTGCGTATAGCATTCTCAATGCAATTTGCAGTAATTTGTAAAGACTGTAAGGCATTTGTATCTGAAATCTCTTGACAATAAATAAACATCACATACAATTTTGTTAATAAAGTATATTCTGATACATACCTGCCTAACTAATTATCTTAAATAATATTGCTAAAATAATGTAATGCAAAGGGAAACTAAGATATTATTAATTTAAAATTTCTCCTCTTTTCAAATCTAAATTGTAGCTTTTATAATTAGTCATCGAAGTGAGTATGCCATAATTTTACGTCAAAATGTATTTTGTGTACATATGTGGTTAGTGCACATTAGATTACCTATTAATTGTTATGTTAGATATAAAGAGCTACATGTCTTGTTGTTTTTAGAAATGTTAGATTTATAAATAGTTATTTTTATATTAAATACTTTATTTTTTATCAATTTAAGGTAAAATTAATAGTTCTCAAATATTTTAGTGTTTTATTTCTAAAAAAATAATTCGTATAATAGTTATCACAGAGTATTTTATGATCACACATAATGAACCTACTGATTAACCCCACAGACATTGTTTGGCTTAACTCTAAGCATATGTTTATCATGAAAAATATATTGTGACTATAAATTGAGATATAAACGATCTCTCAAATTGGATCAAACTTTACTTAGTAAGTCAAGAAATATTAATATTGGTTTAGTAGCTCAGTAGTTATACCCAGACAAGTAGTGAGACAAAATTATTATATACAATAAAGATTTATTTTATTATAAAGATCCTAATGTGACCTAAAACTAGTAAAACCACCTCTTAATCTCTATACAAGGTAATTTTCATATTAAATGAAATAGGTCACAATTATTTAGTTAAAAGTTAATAAAGATATGAATGGAAAGGTCAATTTCTAAACATTTCCTTTTTTTTTCTTTTCCTTGTTGTTAAAAACCTCCTCAAAGGCTTTGAAAAACAAACTTATTAAATCATATTCACCAACAACATATGTTTGAACTGGCTGCTTCTTTTCTTCAGTGACAACCTCTACAGAATGTTTACCATTCTTTAAAACATCCTCCAGTATTCTATCAATTTCAACGTAAAACTTCTGTTTGTTCAGTAATGGTACTATCAAATTGTACTTATTGATTTTACTATTGATTGATTTCACTAGATCTTTATTTGATTGGCAAATACGGTGCCACTTGTTGGCATCTTCTTCATTCAAAGGGTATGGTCCAAGGACCATTCTTTCATTTTGTATTTGTTCTTTCAAGTGCTCTATATCTTGGTCAATCTCCTTGTTCATTGTGATCCATTCTGGTGTAAAACCATTGTTTATAAGTACCTGTAATATCGTAAATAGTATATATTACTATATTTGCTTATAAAATTTATTTTGATACTAGCAGGACAACAAAAACTAAAAAAAAATAATTTTGGATTTGTAAATAGGCACTTCAAGCTGTGAGGTATTGGCAAAGCAGAATAGTACTTTCCCTGTACTAGGTGTCATAAGAGGCGACTACCAGCACCAACAGATGGCGGTATATCCATCCGAAACAGTGCAGCTCAAATGCACAAGGCGGGATTGGGCAGTAGCTGCCCGTCTCAAATAAAACTCAAGTGACATTTGGCCTATCTTAAGCTCTAGATACTTATTTTAAATCACAGGTTCAATTCATCTTTGAACATGACACATCAGGACTTGTGCAATGTTTGGGAAATATTTGGTTTTATTGATTGCCAGTTCAAAAAAGTTTTGTAAGAACAAATTCATCACAAAAGATCCCACCTCATTTAATTTATGTGTTGTAAAATCAACGTATGGATTTGTGTTCTGATCCTTCAATGGTTTTCCTTTTCCACTTAAATTCTCAAATTCACCTTTGGATATTGATTCCTGTATTAAGTCTTCTACCAGTCTATCAAAACCATATTTGGTTTTGATGTCATGTTTTTTGCCATATTGACCTTTTTTCATGAGTGTGTTTTCAGAAGCCACTGCCTTTGACATTCGGTGCTCCATGACATTTATGGCAGCTCTTTGGGCTCGTGCTTGGGTCCATTGTTTTTGACGTTGAAATGGTGTACCATGACCAACTCCTTCAAAACTTAAGTACTGTCGATGTTGAGGAGCAGTGTGCTGTTAGAGAAAACATAAGCGATCATAAATCCAATTGTCTTAAGGAACAATATGCAGGTTTACAGGAAGAACAAAAAAGAAAATAAAAGCAATTACTTTGTTATTTGAAAATCTATTCTTAACTATGTTTAAGCTGTTTTCGGCAATTATTATTAAAATCCTCTTTTATCTGAAACTATTAACAAAAGTCAGAAATAAATAAATACATTTTTTTACCCATATATCCTTTTGCCAATTGAATTTCTGACTGTCGATATACATACACAAGTAAAGGCAACACAGCAACAATAGCTTTAAAGCAGCTTCAATTTAAAATGGTAATTTTCTAATTGTATATAAACTGGAAACTTACTTTAATATCATAAACAATTTTTTCAATCTCTTCATTGTTTGATGCACCAGTGTTATATTTTGTCAGGGTTCGAAAAGCATTTTCAACAGCAACAAACTTATCCATATCAGCCTCTGGGGAGCCAGAATCAGGGTGATACTTCTTGGCCAATTCTAGGAAGGCTTTGCGAACTACATCTTGTTTTGAGTCTACTGGCAAATTAAGCATTTTGTAACATTCCTGTTTAGCAATCAAAATAAATAGTTAAAATAGTGCTAAATAGTATATAAAAGAGAACATCTATTTTGATATTTTGAACTTACTTGAATATGTTTTTCTTTTGATTGTTTTGAAGAAATATTTCGTACAGTTTGAAACAAACAGCCTCGCTGGTGCAAACTAATAAATCTAAAAAATGAATTGTAATGGTTTGTAACACTCATATCTGTAATTACTGATGATAAAATAAAATCAAGTCAAATTTCATTCCATTTCCACATTTTTTATTACGTAAAAAAAAACTACAAATTATTCAAAATATTATCATCTTTTCCTTGTTAAATGTCACTGTCACCAACTAAAACGACGATTATGACAGCGCCTATGTATGTATAATTTTTTGCGTTTAATTTTACGATATAACTGAAAAAAGAACACAATATCAGCAGAGCTATATCAATTTATTCCCATATCCATTGTAATTCAACAATATGTATTGTTTATATTTTTAATAATTAGTATTTAGTACGATTTTGAGCGTTATAGTGATAGAATCGACAGCTAAATAATCGTTCATAATCCAACTAATATCTATCTTCTTACATTTAAATACAAATTCTATCGAAATGTTTCTGCATAGCTTTAAATATGATCTTATAACAAAAATTGTAGTATTTTATAATAAAATCCATACATATTTGATATTAAGTGTTGCCAACATTCAATCCATTACATTAAATTATCACACGGGCTTAATTTTTATATTCCAATCTAATAACATTTCAGAACGGTTTGACATTAAACATTTTTGCGAGAAATGGACAGCGGAAAATAATTAATAAAATTGGCAATTAAGACATTTATAATCGCCAGAAGTGTTACTCAGATTAGTGCTATAGTGTTATATATGATTAATGTGTTTGAACTCATAAGTCTGCAATAAACTTGTTTGATAATACTATGACTTTAACCGCTGCTGAAGTGTCCCGACTCTATCCAATACATTGGCTTGTTTGGAATAACGAGCATGAAGAGTTACAGTCTGCACTGGACGCTAATAAGGTAAAAATAAGATCTTAGGATATCATCACAATTATATGCAGTACTTTTAATGCAAAATGTAGGTTAGAGAGATATGTATGATTTTTTAAGTTTTCTTCCTATTTATTGACAAATAATTTATTTATTGGACTGATTATAAATCAGACCATCTATGCTATTTACAGGTAAGAACAATGGTGAGTTTACATTGGTATAAAAGTAATAATTGAACTTCCTATGGACTCTTATGTGATAATAAAATGAGTCACCTTTTGTTTTGAGTTAGATTACTTGGCTAACCATGAAATATATACTTTTCTATTGTATCTATAAATAGGTTTAGTGAATTTGAAATTCTTAACCAAAGTATTTATTTGATTGAATATTAGGGAAATATACATACTATACTACATATTTGCTATTAATTTTCTTAATGGATAAATAATTCATGTCACTTTTGTCCAGCATAAACTTCTAAACTACACACAGATGGTTATGATCATATCTTGTGCTCTAAGTATTGCAGGTTTTATCCCCACCCACTACAAATATTTATGCATTAAATATCAATTATCTGATATTGGGAGTTAAATAGGTAATTAGGTATTATTTTTCTGATATCCTTAACATAAGTGTATTTAGCGACTTTTTGGAGTCAGGTCAATTTATGTGAAGTTATGTGAATATTTAGTTAAGACAGGATAATTTGTGTCGGGTTAGATAATAGTAGTTATCTATAGATAAGTGGAGATCCATAGTCTGCCTATCCTGATGGGACATAGGCTTTATATGTATGTAGGAATATTATTGAGGATTTTCAAAATAAACCACAAATTGTTTCCCTAAGTAATACCAAGAATCAACATTTAAAGTTCAATCATATAGCCTCTTCAATTATTTTATTATAATAAAGATTTTATATAATAATTATAATACACATCAATCTAATTTTTAAATGGCCTCTGTAATTATATCCTTTATAGTAAGATTTTATTATATATAAATACACAAATCTTTCTAAGTGTTCTATCACTTCTTTAATTATATGCTATTTTTTGAGGTTTTATAATATTAAATTCACAAATCAGTCTAAACATCAATTCGCCATTGAATGCTTTCCAAATGCGTTTCCTATTGACTTTTATACAAAGCTTTTGAAGTAATTAAATTAAATATATTTAAACTATATTTAACAAACAAAAAATTAAGACTTTTTCTTTAAGAATATTATATAAAATTCAGGTTTAAATGTAAATTGGAAAAGTCTTAAACTCAATTTTATGTGTCCTGAAAATGTAGTTATATATACAGAGCTTGTACAAGATTATAAATATAAGAGAGCTGTGTGTTAAAAAATATGCCAACTTATTAAGGAATTGCGGGGGAGGCAAAAACCAAAAATATTATGTAGTTAATATACATTTACATCCATACATATTAATATGTTTTGGTATAATGAAACCATTATTGAGATCATGTTGTACTGTATTTTCTCATGGTGATGATGGAAGCCAGACAATCAATGTCCACTTATAACAAGTGAAAATAATCCAATTACAAACAAGAAGCCATAGTACACGAGGTAGCAGCTTAGGGAATTAAGTATCATTGCCAAATATAACTTAATGAATTGGAAAGACTAACTGACATTATATCTTAGAATACATAAATTATTATTTCATACATATTTAGATTTTTTTTTCAGAAAGTCACACAAATACTACTTTTGAATATGTGGAAATAAGAGTTCCCAAAGGGACTTAATGCTAAAATAAAGTATGTACATGATAAACAAGTCACATCCGGAGTGCTTCTTTTGTCACACAATGTTTTGACGTTAATCCTTGACACACTTGACAGTATGGAAAAGGATATGTTGCATGTTTCATCTGATTATTAGGAGAATTGAGAAAATTTAAAAGGATTTTTGTATGCATGAAATTCGTACATTTTAAGATTATAAAGGCTTGTCACCGAAATTGGGGCACTTGCTTGATACAGATTTTTTATATATAACAAGGAAACAATGTTATTCTCAAATTTCATTATTATCATGTCAGTTTTAACCTGCTATGATGATAATGGCCTCCCCAAGTGATTTTAAATAAGTGGCTTTCCCTCGAGGGTGCCTCTCCCGGACCACGGTTCGAGTGATGGTTGTTCAGGCTGATAGTTAGTCATTGTTTGCAAAAGACAAAGTCTGAGTGAGCCGCACAGGGCCATCCAGTAAATATCGACCACACTAGCGCTGTCGGTATTCACTCGAGGGGCAGAAATTGCACTCGAACGCGACGTATTGCTCTGCAAAAAGAATATGTGAAGTGAGAGGACGACTACTTATGCTATCGAGCGTGGGCTTAGCGCGAGCGACGTGTTTAAATAAGTCAAGCCACAAGGTTGGCTACGCGATAGTGATATCCATGTGATATTACGAGCGGCTATAGGCTGCGGTGACGCTTGTTATCACGCGGACTGTATGTGTGTTTGTCGATCTGATCAAATAAATATAAAAAGAAGTAAAACAAGCTATATTCTATATTTTATTCTCAAGGGAGCGGGAACTACTTGACAGACACCGCGGTGCACTGCTATTTTTTATAAGTTATGGTCTATAAGTTATACCTATGTATGAACTATATTATTGCCAAGTTTTATTAATACCAATTCAGTATTATATTGTGTGATTTTTTTATCTATTTTTTTATCTCTCATCGACAGTAAGTGCTATAGCTGTATCACCATCATACCAGCCATTGAAAGTCCACTACTGGATGTAGGCCTCTCTAAGAAAGGAGGTTTTTGTTCATAATTGCCGTGCTTGGTAATCGTGTTGGCAATCGCAGCGCGCAGCCTCCGCGACGCGGATGCTGCTGCCCACCCCCGCCCTGTGCAATTGAGTTGCACTGTTTTGGATGGATATACCGCCATCTGTCGGTTCTGGTACCTTAGTCGCCTCTAACTACACCTGGTGCAGTGGGCGGTACTATTCTAATCTGCCGGTACCTCACGTATTATGTTATATCACCCAGTAATTTCACTCCCTCCCTTACCCTTTAACCCGAACCACAGCAATTCAAACACTGCTGTATTGTGGTAGAAATAGTCAACAATTAGTAGTTCGTAAAAAATCAACAGATGGCGCTGTACGCTGTTACATCGCGCTAACGGCATTTACATGCGTTCGTGTATAAGCTCTAGTACTACGGTATTTAATAATAATCTTATAGTTCAGGCTATATTGTTGTGGTTTAATTTTATTACTACCCAAATACAATTATATTCAGCATCCAGGTCAATTAGGTAAAATTAGGTCACTTAACAGAGAGGTTTTAAGACCTTTGTGTGAGGTCTACTGCACGTGAATGAATGTCATGATTATTTTTACTAAATGTATGCGGTTCAAATATTAGTAGAAAGGCGCATTGTACGCAGTTTGCAGCTTTCCACTTGTAGACTCATTACTTAGTAAAATTACTGGCTTGTTTAACACTCGTCGTTGAGTTTATTACTGTTTTGCTCTATGAACTCAGCCAGCGGACAGTTCCATTCACAGCTAGCTCAGTAAACACAAAGTTTACACTGAAATAGATCCTTTGCCTCGTACACTAACCAACGGGAAACCCAAAAAATAAAAAATGTACTGTCTATTTTGATCTTAATAGCTTGCACTTAAAGATCAATGTCGAATGCGAAAATTTTACAGATTTGAGTTACGTTGATCGAGCTCTTTGCTGTGTGCATATGTTTACATGGAAACAACAATTTTTACCGAGAAAGAGCTCGCATTAATTCGATTTGAAGGGTAGTGATATGACGCGTTATTAGGTGATGTCATATCTTCGGTTCTCTGGGTTGGCGACGCGCTAATATCCTTGCGATAACACGAGCGGTAACGTGGACCATAATTATACATGAGCTATGTTTTATCCTAGTTGTATTATCGGAACGGGTATTACTAGGGCGCTGACTGACCGGAATGAAGGAGGTATGAATAAAAGGAACCCCTTCCTATTGTTCATACCTCCGGACAAGGAAGGAATTAAGATTGCAAAGCAAGGTAATTAAAGATTTTAAAGGGAAAACTAATTTAAAGAAAAAAAGATGGGCTCATTGGCGCAGATGGTAGCGACCTTATCTGGTGCGCCAAAGGTCGTAGGCTCGATCCCCACTCAGCACAAATATTTATACGTTATTCCTTAATATATCAAAATATTTGTCATATAGCCATTCACCTAACCTTTTTTAAAAATAAGAAGCTATATATATATAAACTTCTTAAGTTTTAATTCATTTGGGATCTTGTTACATATTCAATCGCACATTGCAACACAACTTTTATTATATTTTCATCTTGTTGCATTTCTTGAGACTACATAGTTTACATTTATTTCTGCGCACTTTAGTATTTTTATATTATGTCTTGAGGTATCGGCAGAGTAGATTAGTATCCCCCTCTGTATCAGGTGTCGTAAGAGGCACTGAGGTACCAGAACTGACAAATGGCGGTATATCCATCCGAATCAGTGTAGCTTAAATGCACAGGGCGGAGATGGGTAGCAGTATTCTCACCGCGAAGGCTGCGCTCTGCGATTGCCAACACGCTTGCCCAGCGCGGCAATTATGGGCCAAATTCCCTCTGACTTGGGGAGGCCTATGTCCAGCAGTGGTCTTCTAATGGTCGATACGATGATTCCAGTATTATGTGCATCACATGCTTCAGCCAACAGATCATAATGTTGATGGACTAACTGACAAACCTCATACAACTAAAGCCACGGCAGGGGCAACAGCCCTATGTTTTTCAATATAGATTTGCAGGATTATTCAGGTGAAATTCCACAAATGGCTCTAAAGCACTATTTTTGTGCCGTAACAGTGTAACAGTATTCGACATAGGTCTAGTAGATTTGATTCCAAGCGTACAAAAATACAAATCTCAATTATATGATTCCATTTAAAATAGATGTTTTTTTTTATAAATAACATATTGTTACTAACGTTACTTAAAAATTTAGATTTATCAAAATCTGTTAAAGAGTTTTTGAGGTTATACGTAACATACATACAAATGTTTCCTCTTTATAATAATAGCGTGTATGTATGATATAAGGTTATTTTGGTGGCTCGCGTAATGAACCTGCTATAAACTTAGTTATAAGACTCGTCTGGTGTTGGCAGACTTGTATTAAAGTAGGACACTCAATGACATATTTGTTTAAATAACTCTTATAACACTAGTTGTAAAATTGTAATTAGCAAATCTATACTCACAGATTTTTGGCGATTTGAAAGTCCCTACGATAGGCCTATTTAAATAAAGATATATTTGACTTTGAGATTATGGACTGACATTACCATAGCTGGTTTTTGTATGCGATGTTCAATGCGCATGACTCTCGCTTCCACCATTTCATTTGTAGTCAAATGGCCTTGTTATCTTAACAAATAATTATGTGAAAGTGTGTGGTACTTTTTGCTGGCTTCACTTGTTACTTGTGAAAACTTGCTTACAATGTATGGGCGTGAGAGATTTACGTTTTAAATTATTCCGTGTACTCAAATTGAATCTGTGCAGAGTTAAAAAATTAAGGTCTTGACTAAAGATAAAAAAATTAAGGTCTTGACTAAAGATAACAAAATTAAGGTCTTGACTAAAGATAACAAAATTAAGGTCTTGACTAAATATGTACCGAAGTGTATATGGTAGCTACAACACGAGGTGAATAAATATTTTTGTCCTGTCTGTTTTTTCTGGCTTATCTCTGATGCTAGACAAAACTGGGTAAATAAAAAGTATAATGGCTACTTATACCTATACTAGAAAAAAAAATTGAGTGTCGCGCCAAAATATAAGTTTTTTTTCTACATGACTCCGAGATAAGTCGCTAAAGCACATGGGTTACGAACAAGCAAAAAAGGAATAAAAAATATAATACTTAAATACATATTTTACACATAGACACAGAACATACACAACAATCCATCATACAAAGGTTGCCCTGGATTGGGATCGAATCCACGACCCTTAGCGCACAAGACATGCAGACTACTATCTAAGTCCGTATTATAGGCAGTTTTTACATGAGGTAGACCTGGTCGTCGACATCGAAAGGTCATGTCTTGCATGCGTATGTATTGGTAATTCAAATCACACCGATTTCTACCGCAATAGCAGTGTTATCATTGCTGTGCTCCGGTTTTAGGGGTGAGAGAGGCAGTGAAATTACTGGGTAATGTGACGATATCTTCAAGCATTTATTAGACCAGTTTGACAAACAAGCCCAGAGTCCATGTAATTGTAAGCGTCATAGTAACCTATAGACGCTCGTGGTATTACAAGGTTGGCAACGCGCTAGCAAACTATGTAAGTATATATAGAATATATGTCCTAAGAACGGGATATTTTTTTTCATGGACACGGATAAAGCCTGTGTGGGCTGCTAGTTTGATATGTATGTACTTTCAGTTCACGGCCGAAGAATTGGAGCAAAAAGACCCCCGGGGCCGGACGCCATTGCTATTGGGTGTGACCCTGGGCCACATCGAGGTGGTGCGCATCCTCATCGACACCGGTGCTGATATCAACTGTGAGAAGGATGGATGGACCGGTAATAATAATGATCCTCATTCGACTGCTCTCCATTACAAAAGTTCATCCTGGCTGTAATTTTTATCAATCGATAAGGGTCTAGAGTTCAAAATTGACTGCAGTCTTATCAAATTAAATAAAATCAAATACTCTTTATTCAGGTAGGCCCATAACAAGCACTTTCGAATCGTCAAAAATAATTAATAAAATAATTGAATTCATAAGATGTAAGAGTCGTCTTACATTAAGGCCTAACTTATACTTGTCTGTCGGCACTAGGCAGGTCTTAAAACTAAGGTAAATGCATAATCATTGCACGACCTATTACCTATTTATAACCTGTTCGTTAGATCAATTTATGGTTAATAAATCCCCAAATATAATTATAAAGAATGAATACACGTATTTTATGAAGTTCATAAAATATGTGTATGGAGAATCCTTTGAATGAAAGTAGTTCTTTTACAGATAATATACATACATACATACATCACGCCTGTGTCTCATCGGGGTAGGTAGAGACTATGGATCTCCTCTTGTTACGATCTTGGCATACCTCTTTTACTTCCCTTACTGGCATTAGTCTTTTCACACACGTACGTTTTTTCTTGGTCTTTCTGACCTGGCCCTGATTTAATACCTTTTGTACCTGGTTAAAATATGTTCGCCTCGGTCGTCATACACAACCCTTCCATTTACCATTCCCAGTCATTCTACTTTCATCCATCCTTTCTACATGTTTAAACCATTTAACATTCCTTTCTCTATTGTCTCACATCATCTTTTACAGCACACCGGTCTCTTATCATACTATTCTTTAATATATCCCTCAAACTCACACCATACATATTCCGAAGTGTTTTCATTTCAACAGCATTTGTTCTACTCGTGTGCTTTTTCTGCCATACCAAACTTTTATTATCACTTCAGTGTTGGAACCAACACACCTCTATGAACAGCCAGTCTTGCCGTTTTGGGACACATCTTGTCTGCCCACGAATGCATATTATACAAATAATATTGGTCCATATTATTGTTTTCGATATGTAATTGTTAATATTTTTATCCGAGTTAGACTTGGAGTTTCTAGTACTCTGTACTGAATACAGTTTTTCTTGACCTATTTTGATCTATATTACTCATCAGCCGTGCACGAAGCTACAGCCAGCGGTGATGCAGAACTGCTCTCGTTGGTACTATCGCGGCGAGATTACCAACGGCACGTGGTCCGAGCTGGTGGTATACCGGATCTGTTGCGGCGGCTGAGTCTCGCGCCGGACTTCTACGTTGAGATGAAGTGGGAGTTCACTAGTTGGGGTAAGGATACTGCTATACGTGTGCAGGTACCATCAAATTGGGTGGGAAGCTACAGCAACCAGTGATTCTTTCATTCATTCATTCATCTATACCTTCATTCATTCGTTCATCTATTCATTCGTCCATTCACTCATCTGTTCATTCATCCATTCATTAATCTATTTAATCATCCATTCATTAATATATTCATTCATCCATTCATTCTTCCACTCATTTATATTTTCATTCGTCTATTCATTCGCCCATTCATTCATATATTCATTCGCCTATTCGTTCTACCATTCATTTATCCATTATTTATCTAATCATTCAACCATTCATTCACCTATTCTCTCTTCCATTACTTCATTGATTTTTTTTTTGATGATTTTAAACTAATTATTGTTTATTACTTTTGACTTTGCGTGTAGTGCACGACATTAACAAACATAATTAGTATGTTTTTAAATAAAAAATATATATATGCAATGAATTTATATAAAGGTCGCCTGCATTCGTACCTCTCACCTGTTTCTATCGCCGACGAAAAACAGTACAGTATTCGCATTGCTGTGTTCCGGTTTGAAGGGTGAGAGAGAAAGCGAGCGAAAGATATTGAGAATCACTGCAGCCCATAGACGCTCGTAAAATCACAAGGATGTCTACTAGCGCGTTGTCAACCTTGTGACTGACAAATATTATCCATTAATATCACTGCCTATCTGACTCTTCAAACTGGAACACAACACTGCTATTTGGCGGTGAGTGAGTGAGATACCATTGTGACGCTCTTTGTATGAGATCAACCTAGAGTAGACTAGTACCTACTTCATTCTGTATTAGTGTGTCGTTAGAAGCGATTTAGGAGCCAGTCCAAAACATCGTAGCTCAAAAGTTATAGGGCGGGGCTGAAGAGCAACCTTCTAGGCTCGAAGGAGTGGAGTTGTTTGGTCTTTGGGAAGACCTATGTTTATCAGGGGCTATCGAAGCCTGCATGATGATGATGATGATATATTTTCAGTGCCCCTGGTATCCCGCATGTGTCCGTTCGACACATACAAAGTGTACAAGCGCGGCGGCAACGTCCGCGTCGACACCACACTCGTCGGCTTCGAGAACAACCGCTGGCAGCGCGGCGATAGAACATACATCTTCAGGGGGCAGGGTGAGTTACTCTCAACATGTGAGCCTATTTATAATGATAATATCTATTGCTCGCTAGATGGTGATATTATCGCTTTTTCGTGAAGCAAGCCCGCAATGTATGCGCATAACCACATATAATCGCAATAAGTTTTTTGGGTAGACATTGGTCCGGTGCAGCAAGTCTTATCATCTCAAAGGTTTGCCAGGTCAATTGTTTATGTAATTCGAATAATGAGTATAGTAGGTTGGATTGTAACTGTACCTGTATGACCAGGCAGTGCAGCAAGCCTGGTAGAGCTGGACCATGAAGCGGGAACAGCATGGCGGGAATACATGGAGCCGTCCACGAGCCAGCAATGGCCTCCGCCCCACCCGCGCCTCATCGCCCAGCGGCTCGCCTCCCCGCTCGCTATTAACTACCTCGACACTGACAAGATCTGCTTCGAGAGGTACGTGTCCTTTACTAGGTAGACCAGGAGTCGTCCAGCAATCAGGGGTAGTTAGCGGGAGATAGGTATTCTCAAGTGCCACTCCTATGAGAAAATTTGACTTCGATTTGGTATATGAACGCGCCCGATGGTGCAGTTGGTAGTATTGCTATATTGTGAACCAATGGTCGGGGGTTCCACTCCCAGGATAAACATTTATACGGTGAATATTTGTGTTTATTGTGTCGAAGTGTTTAATGTGTTTTTAATATTATATTTGTGATTCATCTGCAGTCTGAAATCCGGACATCGAGTGCTTTATGTGACTTATTTCAGAGTTAGTTCATCATATCAGCTATTGGAAGTCCACGGCAGGACATAAGTGATCCCAAAAAAGGGGGATTTTGTAATTGCAGCGCGCAACTTACGCGACGTGGATGCTGCTGCCCATCCTCGCCGCAGTGCATTTGTGCTGTTCGAATCTATATACCTTAGTCGCCTGTGACGACAGCTGTTACTGGGGGAGGTACTATTCTAATCTGCCGATACCGGAGTCACCGTTATATCATGATGATATAATAATTTGTGTCACAGAAGCAAAAGTGGCATATGGGGATGGCGGCAGGACAAGACGGAGAACGTGAACGGGTACGAGTGCAAGGTGTTCAGCGCCAACAACGTGGAGCTGGTTTCCAAGACGCGCACGGAGCACCTGCCGCGCGGCGCGCGCGCCGCCCGCGCCGCGCGCGCCGCGCCGCTCGCCGGCC
>JACJUM010002525.1:2328495-2430082 GCA_020976665.1 Heortia vitessoides | reverse complement strand
CAGGTAGAAATTTTATGAATTTTTGTGGTACCATTTTATGTACTGGTATGATTACGAGCACGATATGGGATTGCCAATAAATATGAAGATGACAATCAAGAGGTGAAGGAATGCTTCATGTTGCAAAAAGAAAAATGTACCTAAAAGTTTAGGTATAAGGCTGATATTTGTTTGCTTCTTAGTAAACTTTATAGAAGGACCGCAGCATTTGATAGTATTTATATTCTATAAGTATATGCTGGACAATGGAAGTTATAAAAACTGGCGACTATAATAAGGTCTTTATTGAGCATTTTCTACAGTTTTTGATTGTCTTCTTCGTATGAATAGACGCTTCAGAATTAGGATGATAGTGATAAGACATTAATGACGACTTACTTAGAGAATAAGCGGGTCTGCTCTATGGACTCACGCCCGCATTCACTCCGATACTTATGTCAAAGTGACCTTCAATGGGGTTGCCGCCATTCTAGTAGCGTAACCTAAATCACAAATATTATGTGAAAATTATATTGATACATAGATGGATAAAAAAAGAATTAAACATTTAAATTATATCAAATAGATTGCTAAGATTTTTCAGTTAAGAACCTAAAAAGGCGCTATGAGAGAAACTGTTGTTTATTTATTTAATTATCGCTTTTAAGAATAGCTTTAAAAATGCACATGTTAATAATAGTTATCATGCCCAATATGATGTATCTGAGAGTATAAAAAATAATTGTAATAATATTTTACCACTTAAAATTTTCTGTATTCAAAGAACGTTGGCAACCCTATTACTAACTGCCACTTATTGACCTCTCTTTCATAGGTTCAATGATGACAGTGATAGATATATCAAATAATCGCGTGGAGTCGAGTATCGTTTGTAGATACGGGCGTGAGGCTGGCAGCGGTATATTTAATCTTCCCTATCTCTTCCCAATGAAATTGAATCTTCCGTCATTGGAATACGGCTCGATTCGGCACGGATATTTTTGTAAGCAAAGTATTATGTGATCTCAGTATCTTAAAGTTACTGGTTATATATACTATCCGTTATGTATTCGATGCAATAATGTGTTAACACAAGTTAGTAGCGTGGTTTTGTCCAATATGTATATTATATGTAGGTAATCTATAATTAATAATGCTATTAAGAATTTGTAACGGTATATATGGAATATGTAAATAAATGGATTCGACAATTGTTCGTGTATATCGATATATAAATATACCTATATGTTATTCAAGGTACGTTTTATATTATAGAATTGCTTATTGCAATGCTGTAGCGGTTCTTTTTTCAGTGTTTTAGTTATTATTTTAAAGGTGCACCCTCACCATGCATTCTCTTGTATTACGCTTTATTGGACTATATATATGTATTTAACACACGTGCTTTAAGCGACTTATATCGGAGTTAGGATAACAAATGAGATGTTGGGTGAATTTTTAATTGCCACATGCCTAATTTCATTAAAATTTGTTCACCATTTAAGCATTGAATAACACTCACGCAGATGTTAAACGTGATTATATTCTATAGGAACAAGGAAAAAGCTATGTCACAGTACGAGCTGATTTTGCTTAACATCAATGTCCGAGTTTGGTTATCGATGCTTGTTAGAAATATGAATCTGTCGTGCTACTATAGTCCTTAAGGTATATGATATATCCGGTCCTTTATCCACCTATAATCTCCATTTGTAATTCAGACTAGCAATACGAGATTGAGTGAGGAGCCGAGTGTTTAAATTTGTACCTGAGACATTGAATATTGTAATTCTTAATGGAATATTAAGAATAAACCGTTCCGGTGAGAATAATGAATGATAAAAGTAACCTAAGTTATTCTTCATAACATCAGCTATCTGCCAGTGAAACTATCTTTGAAATCGGTGCGGCAGTTTCAGAGATTAACGGGAACAAATACACAGCTTTTTTATATTCAGTTGGTGAAAAAGCCGTCTATTCGGAATTACAAACGGAAACTGCAATTTTTTTTATATGTATAATTACAGACGAATGTTCCCGAGGGAGCGACATGGAAATAATGAAATACTGTAATGTAACACCTAGTAACCTTTACCGCTTCAGCAGTCCAACGGGTGGGGCGATATCGGGTCTGCACCCGTTCGCCTCTCATAATTCGCCCCGCATACATAAATAGATACGGGTTACTTTAGCTGTTAATGGCAACTTCCACATTTCTAATGTTCACTGTTCCAGGCTTAATTTTGTCTTATTTAAGTTTAGTACTGTTTTTGTAATAATCTGTGTGTGATAGAGAATTAATTATTACAATGAGTACGCAAAACGTTTAAGTACTGTTGTACCGTGTCCTGTGAGCCAAAGTTAGCCGTTACGGTCAAAATATCCCGTATTTATTGTTCCAAAGGAGAAATAGTTAGCCGTAATTGATAAAATGTACTCTCGGACTATACAAACAATAAACACATAATGTATAGACAATTTTATATTATATAGTCTACGTAGGATGTATATTAAATTTTTTTGGATTACTATGTACATTTAACGCACTCCCTTTGTAAAATTAGTACAGATAAGTCTAGGCGAGGTGAAACCTATGGGGCAAATCCGTTGGCCTCTTTAGTATTATTATATTTTCAAATAACTACGCCTTCACTACTCATAACACAACTACATTTAACGGCTCTATAACGCGGTTTATTTAAATTTTACATTTGTAGTAAATTGGAATTAAAAATATATAATTTATGTAAACCGCGTTAAAAAATACTCCTAAGTAGTGTTAATTGATACGCTGAAGCGGTAATTGGCGACTATATTAGTATGGATGCGATCTTACCTTATTAATTTTGGTGCGGAAACTGTGCTATTGTATTTAACAAACAGACTATGTGTTAGAATTTCTTATAAGTGAAGATATGAAATGTATAACACTTCCATTTTGTTGATTGTATTTATCCTGGATAACTTATTGTGGCACGGGAGACCGTAGTCGGGTAACGTTATTCAAAAATTCTTACGTAAACATAAAGCCATAGTATATCATCATCATCATATCAGCTATAAGACGTCCACTTCTGGACACAGGCCTCCCCATTAACCTCCAATAGGATTTGAAGGTTTTGTATGCGGCCTGTGTCCAGCGCGATCCTGCGGTTTTAGTCAGATCGTCTGTCCATCTTGCGGGTGGACGCCCTACACTGCGCTTGCCGGTACGTGGTCTCCATTCCAGAACCTTGCGACTCCATCCAGCCCACTGACACTCTAACTTATAGTATATATTGTCCTTGAATTATAGGGTATATTTTATTAAGATAGTTGTGTCTCCACTTGTTACGATCTTGAAATACCTCTCTCGCTTTCCTTACTCGCATTATGCCCGTATATTGTTGGTACTTCTGACCTGGCCCTTCTTTAATACTTCTTTTACCTAGTTAAGATATGTTCGCCTAGATCGTCCTATACCAACTCTTCAAAACCTTCACCTTCAAAAGTTGTTATTGTGATTAGATTGAATTAGATGCCGCGTATAGCCAACTCTGTAATCTATACCTACTATGTAATTTTCTTAATGAGAGAGAAAAATGTCTAGAGGTAGATCGGATATAAAGCTCGTCTGCATTAGTACTCACTTTCACCTATTTCTACCGCTAAATATAGCAGTATCCGATTTTAAGGGTGAAAGAGGCAGTGTAATTAAAAGGTAATGTGACATTATATCTACAAGATTGAAGTTTGGCAATGCGCTAGTGATATCCTTAAGGTAGTATGAGCGACCTGCGTACCCCGCGGTCGCGGCCGCAAAGCTCGCGAGGTCTGAGCGGGACCGACGGTGATCGCCCGAGGGCGCCTCTATGTCTATGCATGTGCAGTGTCAACGATCGTGTTGTGCCAGTGAGAGGGCGGTGAAGGGCTGTGTGTTTTGCGGTAATCCTATCGGGCGGAGATATCCACGTACAGTAGAATTATATATAAAGAAAAAAAGGCCTTTAGGATCGAATGATGGAGCATGAGCTGTCATGATTATATTAGCTGAATGCTTGTCTGATCTTTGATCTGATGGTTTCCATGATGCGTTTAATGAGCGTCACAGTATGAGAGTTTTGGTGTAGTAATGAGTTGCTGTTAGTTGATGCGCTGGTGAGGTTCTGGAATGGTGACCACGCGCCGGCAAGCGCAGCGTAGACAGAACAGAATGCAGGCCACATGTAACACTGGGCTAATCGCACCAATACCTTACGCCTGATGTTACGATGATGATCACACCGTTTGCCGACCAATGGTCTTGACCTTTGAGTCATGTATCCTGGTTTCTAAAGAAATGTACGATTTCCACTAAACGGGCTGAGTCTATGAAGGAAATAGACGTGTCGCTATCAAAAGTAAGGTACTTGTATGGATATTCCTTGCGTCCAGCTATCGTGCGGAAGAATTATAAAATTCAATGTCATATGGACTCAGTAGTGGCCTTATACATTAACGACATTTTAACGGCTTTGAAACGCGGATTTTAACGTAACGTCGAACAGAAAATGTTAAATGTAAAAAGTTAAATGAACCGCGTTTTAGAGCCGATGAGAGTTATTAGATCTTTGATAAGTCGCAGTTCTTTGCAATGTATGTAAATTGAAGGTACTTCTGATGATGAGATGTAAATAACTGCTTCTTGAAGTTTCTGTTAGTGCAAGATTCCTGGTGATTGCCCTGTTCGCATCCCGTTAAGGCCACCACTGAGTTCTTCACAATCTCCTTCAAGACTGTGCAAGTTGAGTGCAAGTCGGTCACGAGGCTGTGGTTCTCCTGAGTCACAATATTGTTTCTTACAATAATCACGATAGTATTCCCGAAGCGCGACTTACGATTGAGTGTATGGTTCTATACCCAGCTGTGATCCTACTATAATCTTGTGCCGGATGCTCACGCGCACCATGATACTGTTCAGAAAAACTAAATTTATATATTTATTAAGTCAAAATTACAGTGTTTGTTTATTGACCTGACCATGACAAAAGTTGGAATTAAATATGTTCGCAGAATCTGGATGTTAATAGACGTGTCACCAATGTTATTTATACCAGATTTCTTTTTATACCAGAACCATGAATACCGAGTCGTAAGAAATTGAAACAGTACAGTGCCGGACTTAATGGATGAAGTGTAAGAATTAATTTGCCGAATATTATATACATTTGGGTACATGTTATAAATGTGTAATGTAAGAAAATTAATAAATTTGGAGGAAAGGTTCCATAACTATGCCCCCTCTCTAACGAGAAGAAAGACAAAAATAAAAGTTCTTCGTCTTCCTTTGCCTAAAATATTAGTCGTGATTTATCGAAAACTCTTTTCAAGTTTGTATTAATTGGTGCTGGACGTAAATAATGTGTCAATAAGGTCCTTTAATGATATGAGTAACCTGCCCTCTGGGGTGCCTGCATCCACTTAGGTAGCTCGCCCCCCACTTTGAAACCTTTGTTTAAGAGGATACTGCATCATTGATATTGCACGAGTATCTTTTAGTAAAAGTCGCGCAGAGCAAGAAAGATATTATCAGGTTTAAAGTTGCTCCTTTATCCTACACTTGCGGTGCCGTTGGAACTCTTGGTTCAATACTCATCCCTAAAAATCGAGTAAAACCGAATACCTACTAAGCACGAGTCAATATTGTGCCTTGAGGTACCGGCAGAGTAGAATAGTACCTCCCTCTGTGCCAGGGTCGTAAGAGGCAATTAAGGCGTCGACTCTGGTAGCGATAGATGGCGGTATATCCATCCGAGACAGTGTAGCTTAAATGCATAGGTTGCGGATGGGCAGCAGCATCCCCATCGCGAAAGCTGCGCTCTACAATTGATAACACACTTGGCCAGCGCGGCAATTATGGGCAAAATTCCCCCTTTATTGGGGAGGCCTATGTCCAGCACTGGACCTCCAAGATGATGATAATGAAGCACGAGTGTGTAATACTGGAAACGTCTCTCAAATACTATACAAGTCAAATTAATTGTTACTGCGTTCGCTTGTCTCACTGTGTTATATTCATTAACATTCGCTTATTTGTTGGTTCACTGTTAACATCGACGTGTGTAGTGTGTTCCATATGATGCAGGTACTGTTATCGGTCTGAGATTTTTCATTTAAATGTTCCAATTTGTTATGTGATTGTAAATTTTACATAAAATTTATTTGTCTATATTTAAATAGATAACACTTCAAACTTTACAATGACAGAAGAAAAAATAAAAAGAAAGAAACGAGAAAATAATATGAAAAGAAATAATAATGTTCCGTATAACACAATTATTAAAAGTAATGGTGCCATGAATTTATTAGGTATAATGACCCTATATAGGTATAATACCCCTGTCAGCCTTTTTTTAATGGAGCTTGAGTGTTGACATTTCTTATGTAATATATATCAAAGAAATAAACAATATTATATTTTGTGAGCAATTACTTTGTCACTTCCAGAGTGAATTAAAAATTTTGTTGGTAAAAAAATATTTTAACGACGCTAAACGTAACCTAATTACAAAACAAACGTTTCTGTTGATATTGTTTCTTAGGAAAGTTACCATGAAACCAACCAAACGTGTATTAATTAGATTTTTACATAATGCAAAACAGAAATGAGGGGAGAGGTGGTCTGCCGATACAATTCTTTCATACTTTATAGGGTTGGGGTAGAAAATTTGCAAAAATCGCCGTACGTTATGAATTTATTGCGCCCTTTGTGAACTTTTTAAAAATAACGAAGTTTGGAAAACATATTCGAATTAGAAAATCTTTAACTATCCTTAAGATACAATTCTCTGCCTCTAGTTTATTCCATGCATGTATATATATATACCCTGCAGCAGATTTACTGCCCATAAAGTTCTTGTTAACATTTACCAACCAATCTATGTCAGTAAGAATGTGTCGCTAAATGTTGTTGTTGCTAAGCGCGAAACGCGAGAACGGGAGAACAGATGTGATTGTGGTTCTGTGCCGGTTAGCATGATTGTTTTGAAATGTTTATATGACGGGCCCAATGGCGCAGATGTCAGTGATCCTATCATGTGCGCCAAGGGTCGCGGATTCGATCCCCACCCAAGACACAAATATTTAAATGATAATATTTCTCTTTGTTCTGTATCTGAATGTTTTATACTTATTTGTATTTAAGTAGTATATTTGATGATTCTTCTGTTGTCTGACGTCCTGAAGTGTATTACGCGATTTATCACTATTTGAGATGTGTGAAAAAAAGTAATATATTGACCAATTGACCAATTTGCTCGGGTTGATACCCAGATAAGCCTAGTTAATACCCCCCACTTCACCATATGTCGTAAGAGGCGACTAAGGTACCAGAACCGACAGTTGGCGGTATATCCATCCGAGACAGTGTAGCTTTAATGCATACGGCGGAGATAGGCAGCAGCATCTCCGTCAACACGCTTGCCCAGCACGGCAATTATGGATAAAATTCCCACTTTCTTGGAGAGGCCTATGTCCAGCAGTGGACTTCCAATGGCTGTAATGATGATGATACCTAGTTATATAATATAATAAATTTACTTCTAGTTTCAGTATAAAAATAATTGTGGCAGATGGTGTTTTGTTGTCACACATAGGTTCACGTAATGTAACGCCTAGGCCAACACCTAACGACAGCTAGTTCCCGTAGGTACATTTGAGTTGCACAACAGGATATGCCCCCTCATGCGGTGCAGTTGTTTGCAATAAAGATGTGGCCACGTCGCTCCGCTAATAAAATGTATCAATCATTCAATCAATTGTGCACGACTTGTCCTTGCGAACCGAGCCTTTATAGAGTTTAACTAGAACCGGATTGAACCGGTTCGGCCAAATGGCACTACGTACGTTCGCGCGCAATTGGCCAATGTGTGCACGTGCAAGGATAAATGCCAGTTGTATGTCAACGTGATGCTAATAATTATACACCACGATCGTTTAACACTTATAGACAATATATAGCACCCCTAGACGCACACAGCAACAGCTCAAAGGTGTAATTTTTAATAGATAGTTTTTAAATTGACGTAAAACATCGCATTATGGGCTACGATTTGACAAAATAGTAAAATTTTTCTTTTTCTTAGCATGTCTGATGAAATATTCCTGTAAGAATTTGACGTTTCTCAACGAAATTTGAAAATAAACGGCCATAATTCTAGAATTGTGGTAAATATTTCATTTTGACTTGATGCAGTCTTTATTTGGGGGTGCAATATATCAAAATTAGAAAGAAGATAAACAAAGAAAGTACTTGTTTCTTTCGAATTACTATCTAATTATATATATACGAAAGGTTGTGGGTTAACACAAAAGAAAGGGATGGATAATATAAACTGACGTCATTTAGTGTAGTGCGTACGAACAGAATTGAGACATTCGCAGTCTAAGCCAATAATAACTTCCTTTTTTTACCACGTCAACTGCGATGATCGCCTTGCATACATTATTTCCTGATCCTAAGCTATTTACACGCGCGCTGCTCCAAAATTTACTACTAATTTATGAGTATATTTTTACATCTCTTATTCCGTATTGCGATGAAAAAGGTTACTTTAATAACTTCACAATTTGAACATAAATATAAAGTTATGGTCGAAATCATCATAACAGCCATTACTGGACACAGGTCTCCCCAAAAAAAGAGGGAATTTTACCCATAATTGCCGCGTTGGGAAGCGTATTGACAATCGCAGAGCGCAGCTTTCGCTTTCGGTTTCGGATGGAGGTACAGTCGCCTCTTACAACACCTGGTACAGAAGAATTCTAGCGATAGATATCTACTTAATTCTAAAACGTACAACACGTTCTGTTAATGTGTTTTGATACTTAACCCTATCTGGTTATGGTTGATATTACAATTTTTTTGGCTTTATAAGTAGTGTTACAGTGTTCACTGAGCATCCGACACTTTAGTAATTACATATTTATATACAAAATATAAACCTATTACCTACGATAATGTACAAAGCTACTGTACGCTCATTTCCAATGTATCGATGTTAACAACCCTAATGTATATTATTTAGTTGTAATTATATTTCTGTATATGGAATTTGTATATGTTTGTTTTATTACCCGGTGTCACCTGCGTGATTAAAGTGTCCATGATAGTTTCTTAAATCAGAATTTCGCACGAGCCCGATGGCGCTGATGGTAATGATCCTATCTTATGTGCTAAGAGCACCCGGGAGAAATGTTTATATTATGATATTTGTGTTTGTTCTGTAGCTGGCTGTTAAAAATATGTATTTTTTTATTTGTAATTCCTCTATTTTCTGATATCCGTAACACTAGTGCTTTAAGCGACTTACCACGATGTCACGTCAATCAATGTATGAGATGTGTTAGCAAATAATCCACCTTGTCTACTCTTCCGGTAAATTGACATCTTGATAGTCCAAAAAAATAAAAATAACAAAGAGCGACGCTTCTAGTTTATTTAGTTTGAGCAGTATCATTACATTCAAACCGGAGAAACAGGATTAATGTTTACAGGTGACCAACCATAACCGAGTTTATATTTTATTCTCAATTTCTTTATGTTAGGGAAACAGACGGTTATTACTACACGAATATCACATAAACCAATAAAGTCTAGATTCAACTAAGCAATTCCGCTAAAAAATATTAACAAGTTCCAAATAACAGTTTATTGTGCTGCAATAAACGTATAGGTACATGTATTTATTTTTAGACATTAGGTGAGCAACAATTCAGAAACAATAATTAATAATCATAACCGGGGACTCTTTTCTTTAATATTAATTTATAATAGCGGAAAGTATTGTTAAACATATCAAGATCACAGGACTCATTATTGAATATACAGTGGACCTCCGGTAATCCGACATGGTCTGTAAGTATGATTTGTACTTCAGAGTACATATATGTACATATGTATATATAATATGTATAGAGAATCTTATCATTGGCCCTGTAATTGTCGGAATACAAGATACTCTTTTGTAAAAAATTCCGGACTATAGGGGGTCTTAGGCAGTACTCTATAATCCGAAGAATTCGATAGTTCGACACAGCCCTGCAAAATATTTGTCGGACTACCGGGGGTCCACTGTATTACAATGTTGTAGTAGGGGCATTCCATGACAAGCGGCCAGGTAAAAAATGTTGATGCTTCAGATATCAACAATAGTTTAGTATGTTATAGGTTATATAAGTTCTCAACCTAGACAATAAATAATTTTACTCTGTGATATATAGTTATAGATTTAGAGGCTAATAAAGTTTTGAACGCAAAAACTCGATTTTCTCAAACTTGGACCACTTCCATTTTCTTTTTCAAAAATAGCTCATAGTAATGATATTAGATGTTGATAATCCTTGCCGAGTCTCATAATTGGCTCGAGAGTAGTTCAGGAGCTAGACCAGTTACAAGGCCGGAGCGCAGCGGTGGGCGCCGAGCCGCGCCTGCTGCCCGTTAGTAACAGTTTGCAGAAACATTTGAATCTATGATTAGCTAGATTTGAAAAAAAAAATTTGAGTGGTTCAAGTTTGAGTAAAAATAAGAATATATATTTTTTAAAAAAAGCCACTTTCTTAAAATTTCACAAAAAAGCCCGATAACCAAACTACAATTCATGTATTAATTTTATTGTTTTTACATTTTAAATATTGTTTATTGGGACTGCAAATAGTGCATTTATGCTATAGTGTCAAAACTTCATTAGCCTCTAAATCGATAACTATAACTATATCACAGAGTAAAACTATTTATTATCTAGGATGAGGGCCTATATAGGTATAACATACTAAAATATTATTGAAATCTGAAGTATCATCATGTTTAACCTGTCCGCTTGGCATGGAATGCCTCAGTAGTCAGCGGTATGCTAAACATTGAATTGCAACGGGAATTTAGGCATCTGAAGTTTATTTTACTTCATAAAAATGATGAATACTAAATTATTTGGAACTTTAAAATGAAATAGCTGGTCCCTTACCTTATTATCTATACTAGACAATGTCATCCAGTTCAAGAATTTGTTTCATTGACCGAAATAAACGCTGACACTAACAATTGAATAATATCTATGTTTTAAATAGTCCGTTTATTATAAAGGTTATATTCTATATAACACCATGTTACAGCCAAGGCACTCCGCCCCCTGACAATAAACAATGAAAAATTGGAAAAACATATTTCTTTGAAGAGTTGCGTGTGCCCGATAACATATTGCGTAAACAAACGGTGGATACTCATAAACTATGAATTAAAGAATTAATCGCAATCCAAAACTCTAAAAATAATGCGCGATAAAATATATTAGTCTTTTCAGACTCTGTTCTTGGGTATCCAAAAAAATAATCTAAAACTTTATGTTTTATAGGAATATATAGAAATTTTGTCCTAAAGTAATGCATTATTTGGGAATGTGTTAAAATATATAATAATAATAATTTTCCAAGTAATGTTTCGGTAGATTTTTCTTTAAATTAACATGGGGTCAACAATTAACATAGTATATCTATGTTGAATGAGACACGATTCGATATTGTTTATTGATTGTTTTAGCATCTTAATAATCCTAATTTAAGGTATTAAAAATGAGGGAGTATACCAAATGTTATTCGAGAAAGGTATGTTGTGATATAGGTGCTCTCTACGGAAAGTACTTTATTTGTAAAACTATCGACATACTCGCACAATATACTCCTTAATAAAATGGATTAGGCACCATTATATGCATATCTGAAGTAAGTACATGTGAAATTTCGTCAGTTATCAAAAATGCAGCATTCGTGTGGCGAAGTTACGCTCTACGATTGCTATTGTTTGATTGTAGGTGCAATTGCACCTGTTCAGCAAGGCGACTTAGCAAATTTTCCCCTTTTCTGGGAAGCCCTATGGAAGCAGTGACGGGCCTGATGGCACGGTAGTAATCCTATCTTGTGCGCCATGGGTCGTGGGTTCGAACCCCAACCAAGACAAATATTTTCATAATGAACATTTGCGTTTGTTCTGTGTCTGTGTGTTAAATATTATATTTTTGGTACTGTTGTCTGACGTCGGTTTGTTGACGACAAGTTCTATAAGCGACTTGGATGGGTGTCAGGTCAATGTACGAGATGTTGTTTGAATTTATAAGCAGTAGATGTTCTACCGTAACATCGTAATCAGATTAATTAATAGACAGGTTAATGGTTGGTTAAGCGACAATTTATGACGATTAAATTGTGAATGCCGACGACTATAAATCTTATAATGAAACAGCTATTTATCGACTTTAAACGCGGTTCGTTTATCTTTTACATTTATGTCCGTTACCGTTAAGAGGTAACTTATATCTTGTAACCATGCATCGATTGCCGTGGGGTACCGGCAGAGTAGAATAGAACCCCTTTCGGTATCAGTGATAAGAGGCGACTGCGGTACCGGCACCGACAGGTGGCGGTATATTCATCCAAAACAGCGTAACTCAAATGCTTCAGGGGGGGGATGAGGAAATTTCGCCCTTTTTGGGGGGGTCCTTGTCCGGCAGTGGATGTTCTGCGGCTGTTATGATGATAGTGCTGATATGTTCTACGACGAAATTTACGATTCCAAATGAGGAGTGGAGAGGAGACAGTCATGAAAAATCCGTAAGATCGTCAAAGAATTTATCACTCAAAATGACTCTGCATTCCACAAGCTTCTATAGTAAAACAGAATCAGAACAGTTCAAGCTGATTGTTTGTAGAATGCGCTCCCCCTTGAAGTGAGATCTGCTTGTTCTCTCTCTATTTTTAGGAGAATGCTAAAGGAGTAAAAGATTTTGGTTTTTGATTCTGTCACTTTCCTTGTTCTGTACCTTTATCTTTCATATGAGTTTGAATGTGTGTGTATTAAATGTATATATGTTTGTTTATTATTATGTATGTATGTACTAAATGCACCTCAAACTTCCACCAGCTTTAACATTATTTCTATCCAAAGGTTGCCTGTAAGAAATTGCATTAAGCGATAAGGCCGCCTCTTGTACCTACTGTTCCATGTTTTTGTGATGTTCTTGTGTTGTTTTCATTGGTATACAATAAAGAGTATATTATTATTATTATTAACTATAACTATAGTATTAGTATTTAATTTGTATTATTTCTATGAAATAGTAGGACACATCGGAATACTCGATCACATTTTCTAAGTCCAAAGGTTACCTGGAAGGGATCGCTCTCAGCGAGAGTCGCCAATTGTATTATAATTTCAAAGTTTTTATTTCTTTATCTATTTTTTTTTGTGTACAGTTAAGAGTATATTATTATTGCTTCATATATTAACTTATACCGTACGTAATATATTTTATTTTACCCTATTGATTAGGGTAAAATACAATAAATTACGTAAGAGACAAAATTTTTCTGAGTGTTTAAAATAACTTAGTGGATGCATGTCTAGAAGTTAAAAACTGTTAATTAGTTATTGTGCATACTGTTTCAGCTCGCCATTGCTTTATAAGTTCAATGGTCAGTCAGGTCTTTATATTTGATTAGTTTTTCTGTGTATGTGGATAAAAATTATATTATGTGTGTTAGCTATTGCAATTTCTATGATATATACAATTTTATTTTGTTTATCATGTTTAACGGTCTATTGCATGCTATTGTTTTATCTTTTATAATAGTTCTAACCCAGTAAATTGTATGACTTCGATTCTCTAGTATGGATTGAGGAGTATATTTGTAATATGGAACTTTATCTGTGATGAAATTGTATTTGTTAGCTAGGTGTTAGTGGACTATTAAAGCTACTTGGTCATGTCTGTGATGTCATGAACCGTTTATCTCTGTATATGTGTTTTTTTTAATAAAATTGCAATATTCTAATAGGATCTGATTGTTGAGAAATTGGTCAACAGGAAATTACTAAGCTGGATTTATTTAAAAGGAGTTACATTAAACGGTTACCCATTTTTCAACACTGACCAATTCACAAAGCCACTAAACCGTAAAAAAAATGATTTTTAATAGAAAAAAACGAAAGTGCTAGCGGCATTTTTCTTTCAGATTTCAGCAGTCCTGAACTGCAGCATGCATGAAATGGCATTTATATTCATTGCCCACATTGATTAGTGTCTCATTCCACACATACGTATTAAAAATTCTGTGTGAACGAGGTCGCGTTCAACAGCTTGAATTGTGAATTAACCAGTTGGACCCTTTAGTTACTTTTAGCTGCATTATAGCACATAGCACGGTTATAAGGTATTTTCCTTTGTAATTGAGTTATTACCGCTATTCTTACGTAGGTACGTTCTCTTTGAGCCTGCAAAATCAATTACATCTAGCAACGTCCCGGGATTTCCCGGGTAATCCCGGTAATCTAGATGTAATCCCGGGAAAGTGTAGTTTGCGTTCCCGGAAGAAAACGGGAACTAAATAAAGTTTAGGTTATTTTTTCATAATGTAGCCTTCCATCCATTTTTTTAAATTACTGCAGTATATTTAGAGTTATATTGTTACAAACGTACAAAAATACAAATCTTGTTTACATTACTTCCGGTTATCCTTAATCAATTTTTTTAATATTCTATAATCGGTTATACTCAATGAAGATGTCGTTTTTTAATGAGGTTCTATTCGTGAGTTGGTAATTAATCAGAAATTTCCTACATACATACATCACGTCTGTGTCCCATCGGGGTAGGCAGAGACTATGGATCTCCACTTACAATCATGGCATACCTCCCTTTCTCGCATTGGTTCTTTCATACTCGTTCATTTATTCTTGGTATTTTTGACCTGCCCCTTTTTTAATAGGTGTTAAATTAGACTTAGGCTTATGTTCGCTTAGGTCGTCCTATACCAACTCTTTCATTCACTTTCGCACTATATATTTGTGCAGTCATTCTACTTTCATCCTTGTGTCAGCACACGGATATTACAAGTGCCGCGCCGCTAACTTGTGCCCTGACTATAATGAGACACATTTCAGAGTTTCTTCTCCTATAGAGATAAAGGCTTTTTTGTAGGCAGTATTGAATTTTATACCATTTAATATTAACGATAAAATTGACATCTAATAACCTATTATATGTATAAATGTGTGCAAATTGCACCTGAATGTTAAATGCGTATTTAAATATTATATTAGTAATTCCTCAGTTGTTTGATATTCGTAATACAAGTGCGTTAAGCTAAATATCTTGGAGGCAGGTTAATGTACAAGATGTTGGTGAATTTATTTATATCTACTTATTTGTTTTTAACAGTTTTTTTATATTTTTCATGACATATTTATGATATGTAAATGAAGATTGTAGCTTTAAGTCACTACTTGTTTAAAAAGCTGAAAGCCTTCATGGAAAAAAATAATTACATCACCCAATAATGCTTCTCTCACACTTTCAATCGGAACACAGCTACCGTTTGCAGGTAAAATCAAAAGAGATAAAGAAGGTCACGTCTTTCTCAAAATAGTTCCACATTTTGAGTTTTTCCTACCTCATTAAGGTTGTCGGAATTATTAAGAACAGGAACGAGGTGGCAGTTCGAAAACAATTGTATATAAAGGTTACCTATAATTTCCTGGAATGTCATTTCAGATTCAATGATCTTCTTTTATTTAGGTTGTAGAATTTCTGAGAAACAATTAAATTTGTTCCATTATTTTTTTATAATTAAACAATGAGGATAAATGATCTGAAGAGCAAATTAGCCTGAGTAACTCTCTAACATCAGGTCTTTGCTAGAGAAAGTACTATTTAAATCGGTCCAGCCGTTTCAGAGTTTACAGACAAATTAAAAAAAAAATAGTTTGTTATGAATGTATCTCCTTCATTTAGTGAAAACCTGTTAATTTGGAATGACTTACATTTAAATTTTATGTGTATAGATGCACAGAGAATAATGTGTATAGATGTCGACGACTTTGCTCTCATGGAAGAGTTGACGTTCTTTTACTTTTTAACAGACTTCTAAAAGGAGGATGTTCTCAATTACACTGATTTTTTTTGTATGTATCTTACAGACAATCTTTAATAATTGTGAATCGATTTTTGTTCACTTCCTCTTAGAACTAGCTAACTAACTAGGACATACCTATTGGATCGGTAGTTTTAAAAAAAATATTCGTTATATGTAAAGAACAAACGTTGTTTAACAAAGCAACGATTGCTGATTTCATTTTCTTCATGATTTATTTCTTCATAACATCTCATACATTGACCTGACTTCGTGGTAAGTTGCATTTGTGTTACCTACGCCAGACAATAAAGGAATCACAAAAATATATTACTTAAATACATATATTTAACACTCACACACAGAATAAACACAAATATCATAATGTAAATTTTTTCCTGGGTGGGATCGAACCCACGGCCTTTGGCGCACAAGATAGGGTCACAACCATTTGCGCTATCGGGCCCGTTATTTAAAACCTTATAAAACTTATATATATACATATATTTCTATAGACTTAAAAGGCAAAGGTATAGGAAAGGAAAGGCAAAATAATTTGCTACATACAATGTTATCTATGTATTTAAAATTTAATTTTCATTACTTATATACAAATTACAACATTTACTATTATAATAGGTATTAGTTCGTCCTATATTTACACATGTATTAGTACACTTTAGAAGCGTAATTTCATTTATAAATTACATCAGGAAACTTTTGGAATAGTGTACTCACCAATGAGAAATAACCAACAACAATACTTCCGCAACGGGGATCGGTTGGAAACATTCCTTTTATTTAGTTTTAAATTTCAAAAATTGGAAACCGAAATAGTTGCCACATCGAAATAATTTGGCGCGAAAATCGTACGCACGTAATTCGTGTCCGATTAATCAGGTGCGGATCCAATATAATTATGATGTAATTCCCTCCTCTTGTAATTCTGACTTGATTTAGGTTTTGTTTTTTTTTCTAATTTAACATCCGCAACATGATCATTGATGTCAGTGATTTATTACTCTATGGTCAAATTATAATTAACATATTTTTCATTTATTATATATTCTCAACATAGATTGCTCTCTCCTAAACTGAGTACTAGATCCGCGCCTGGAATGTTTTAAAATTACTGTATATTTTACGCATTCTGCCCATAATCTAATTTATTACCCAGTTACCATATATATTATGTTTATAGCTTAGACTAGAGATGTTGGCGTGTAGCACATATTTCGGTCATACTATCCAACTCCCAACACTAATGTAACCGGAATAGAAAAATGGGATTATACACTAGAAATGGAATAATAAATATATTGAATAGTGACGTCATCGAATCGATCCCCGCCTTACAAACTGCATGATAAAATGTACTTACTAATTCTAAAAATCGATAAAGATTCCCAAGGAAAGTAACGAGAACAATTAAAATCATCGAAAACTTAAAAAATAACGAAATAAATAGTTTTTTTTCTTTAATTAATAAAAAAGTAATTTATGGTTGATCTAGAGCTTTATGATGACATCATGTTTGTCGAGTATTCATTAGTCTAGATAACATTTAATCGATCACGGAACGGCACTATACAATTCAATTAATTATTATTCAATTGAATGACACACTTCCATTTAGACTTCATTATTTTTGGTATTATGTATTTCAATTTTGTTTTGAGGCCAGTTCCACCGTGCCTAATTAATTAATCAACCGTTCTGCTAATTACAGCTTGAAAACAATATCCAACTTGATAAATGAAGGGTGTTTTTGAAGGTATTATTTCATGATTATCATAAAAACTCACGTCAACCAACTATTATGACTAACACTGACATAACCGGGTAAAGCGAGAGAAGCGTTCTCTATTTCATGTGACTACATAAATAAGAGATCAGTATGATCGCCTGTCTCGCTTTAACCGGGCGATTCAAGTCGACGACTACTAACCATCGGTTAATTTGACCATCGATTAGTAATTACAAAATTGAATATAGATTACGGTAAATGTACTGGCAAATTGCTTTTGCACTTAATGAATGCGTATATTTATCTATAAAATATTATTTCACTATGCTTAAAGTATGTAGTATGAAAAATACGTAATGTATAATTGTTTTGTCCCACACAATTAAAGGTACTCTTTTATAAATACTCATAATATCGTCATGGTCAATATAGATAAGTGAAAATTGCGAAAAAATAAATGTACGTTTCATTAGCTGCACTGCACAAATACAATTAAAGTATACAAATGTGTTTTCCTCCAATAAGTCATTCAAGTTTCTATCTAGTAGAAATAGCAATTAATAATCTAATGTTTTGCCAACTGGTTTAGGAGTCGTCGGCCCGTAACCAACGATTAAATATAAAGGACAATGCAGGTTGATTATGTAATCAATTGCAGCAAAACTAAATGCAGGGTGGATATTGTGTGGCTTTATTGGTTTAAATGGCGTGCATGCTATTTATACTTAATTATAACTGCTTTAGTATTTTTGCGGGCTCTGTGGCAACACTAATTTATTTAAACATTAAAGATAAATAAATAAATAAATACATTTATTATATTAATTACACGTAAAAACATTTCATAACCAGTATATATCAATTATAAAAACGGCAATTATTTTGTAAACATAATTAAATTTTGTTGCGACAGAATCTCCATAAATGTAATTTTAAACACTATATTAATAATATTTACAATTGTATAGACTTAAAAACACTTAATGTTGTACAGATCATTTCACAGTTCTTGTCTGCAACTTAATGTATAATGTATGAAGATTACGTGCAAACGAATGTATTATTAGAATTACAAATCAGACCTGCATCAGTCCGCATAAATTAAATGCATCAAACTGCCCCTTAACTTCACTAGCTACTATAATGTACAGTCCAACGTCATTGCACTCATTTGGAACTAACATTCCTCATATATATCACAACTAATCAATTAAATATGTTTGCATATAGTCACTGCACCCTTTAACTCACTCCTTATATTTAGGGATATGGTATTTTAACATCTACGGTGATGTACCGACCGATCGTGAAACCACGAAGGTAACAATTCCCTCAAGTGTGGGTACATAGTGTGTGAACTTATCTGTATAGGGTTGCCAGTTGCGTTAAACATGCGACGGTGTTGCCAACATTCGCGGCTGTATCGTATCATTTTTATGTTCGAACATGACTCTGGATTGTTTGTGGTTCTGTTGAATCGATATCGATGTATGTAGACAAATATTTTGTATATCCAATTGTTGCAGATAACATAGTATTTCTCCAGCAACACACCAAAACGTACAGTCATAATACTTGAACGTCCGATCATGGCAACCCGTACTAATGTGAATATTATAACAAAATATGTACTTTACAAAGTCTTGGCTTAAAGCTTGCGCTTGTTGGCATGTTCATAAGATAGTCGCCCCCAGATCAGTTCACGTGCTATGCGGGTGTGACAGACAGCGACGCTGCGAGCGCGCGGGCCTAGCATCTCCGGACGGATCGTTACACCTTCGGGGCAGGCAGCTGGTCGAGGGATCGCTACAACTGGCTTTAGTTTTCCTCGTATATACTTTTACATAACGTAGGATTATGTATAAGTAGTATATCTACACCGTCCTATGGTCTCCGGACGAGACCGTGTCTAACGTTTGTTTCTTCAGACTGGGGGACAGATGAAATCTGTTCTAACACGGCATAATTCAATTAGTTCAATGGCTTTGAGCTGGGAGGACTGCAAGATTTCCTGATATCTATGGCGTGTTTTCACACAAAACTACAAATGGTAACCAGTAATTAACGGAGTTGAATAAATTATATTATGTCTTCAAATGTTAAACAGAAATGCAAAATAAATCGCCTTTAAATTACGTAGATTATAAACACGTCGTTGTCAGATATGTAATATAAGAATTTATCTAAGCAAATGGAACTTTTATATGAATTCGAGCACTTATTTAAAATCCTTTACTCCATTCTAAAACCTTCTTTCAATGAGATTCAGATCAGCAGATTAATTTAGAGATAGTAATGAGAAGTTGACAGAAAGACATCACAATGTATTTTCTTAGAGTTGGGAATATATTCGTGACAGAGCGCCAAATATGGCACAAAAGAGTGGCGCAGAGTGAAAGTAGACCAGAATTCTCCCACGTTGGGAGTGTATGTAATTTAGAATCCTGAGAATATTACTTTACAATTAAGTCTATATCATATATGACTGTTAGTTGAAGATCGACTCGTGTGATATATTACAATGGAAACTCATGGGCGTTTGTAGGTGATATATAACTGAAAACTGCATTATATCAATTAAGAAAGCGGTTCAGAATTAGAAGATAACAGGAATACTATGAGACTTGCAGTTACTAAAGTTTTATCTGGTCACGAACTCGTGTTTACAAATTTTCTGCCACATAACGATTGGTAGTAATGGAAGGCTCTTGATCAACTAAAATTCTCCGCTAATGGAACACCCGTAACAGTCAACAAACGTCTCATGTTTTATATTGAGTCGTTATGTCACCGGTAGCCGCTGCAGCCCTCGTCTGTGCGGCTTCTAACGGATATTACCACCTCAAGCCGCCGACAAGGCCTCAGTAAAGAGCTTGCAAGCACCAAGTTACCAGCAGACATCAAACGTTATTTTATCACGGGTGACTCATAAGAAGACATTAAAGTACGCGATAAGAAGGCGAAGGCGACATATGAGGAGCAACCTCGGAGTCCTGCGTATACATCAAGTAGCCCCAATCACAAGGTTAACACTATGATTGGATCTCATCAATGACATTAGGCCTTTACGACACCTGCACCCCGTTTTGTCAGATACTATCAATGCTGTGTTTAGTGTAGCCAGGTGTAGCGAGTCCCTCCCCGCGCGTGCCCCGCACCGCTCCCGCCCCGCGCTGCTCACTGCGGGTGCGCGGGCGCCGGCCCGCGCGGCGCTCGGGGTCAGTCACCCGTCGCAGTCACCGTCGTCCAACTCCACGGGCTGTTGTAGCTTTTTTGGCTGGAAAGAGAGAAAAGAGTGCTGTTAGCTACGTACTCCAACGGATAGGAGGGTCAGACAGAAAATATGTTTAAATCATCTATGCCTTTCAAAATATTTTCTTTTTATTACATACATACATTATATGCATACATTTGAATGTCGAATTTTGTCGTGCATTTGGGTGTCTAGTGTGAATGTGAAAGCTATTTCTATTTATTTATTGAATGTAATTATGTTATATTATTTTTATAAAATAAATAACTGGCTGTAGTTACTGTTCTGCTGTAATCTTTTACATTACATATTTGTGTTCAACGACAATAGGTAAAAACAAATTTATATTTTTCATAGTTCTCCAACTGTTTACACAGAAAGTCAACTCTGGTCCAAAAAATAATTTACTCAATGTCTGGCAGTTTGTTAAAATATTAGCATACAAACCAAACGAATGACGCAAGTATTTACAATGGTTACAATTCTTTATTTTTTTGTATAATATTATAACTTAGTATCATGTATTTTTCACACATTTTCCATGAAAAGGTTGCCTGCAAGAAATCGCTCTATGCGGTTTGTGCAAATATCACATAGAGTGTGTCAAATTAATTTTATAATTATTATTTCTTAGAGACAGATAATGCGATGCATGAGCAATTACTCCCCCCCCCCCCCCCCCCTCCAACCTCAATCTGATTTACTTCAAAATCTGAACGACTTTATGACTTTACTTTGTTCGTAGTAGTAGACGTCAATTCCAGCGCCACCGGAGGAACGGATGAAGTGCTGAACCCTGAACCCTGTGCCCGATTTCACCTGCGTACCTGCGCTGGGCGAACGCGCGTTTGTCTACAGATTCCCGATCGATCACCCGAGGGCGCCTCTAAGGCTCGACCTCGGCTCGGGTGGCCATCGCTGGGAATTAAGTTTTGCAAAAGAGGACTGAATGTGTCCGGCCGCACTGCGGTCAGTAATCGCAAGAGGGAGCAGAAACTGCACGCGTTCGCCGGCGATCTCGGTGTATTACGCTACGAAATAAATTTGTGTAAAGCGTATTTGATTATGGAGTGCCGGTGAGAGGGCGACGGAGGGAGGCATTTATAGAGGTTATGCTATCGGGAGGGGAGTATATGGGACATAACCTTTTAATGGATTTTATATAAGCGGCGCCCCGCGGTTTCATCCGCGTGGTTACCTAGTTGCCTAAGTTACCACCTTATAATATCGGCTGTATGCCACCGGAAGTGCCGTTAAAATCGGTACAGCCGTTTCGGAGTACCTCAAACAGACAGACAAACAATTTAAACAGTTTTTATATAAATGACGTAAAAAAGTTTTATACGCCCATTTTAAGAAGCTGTTTTTTTTGATATTACAAACACACTTAAATTTTATTAATATGCATAGATTTATAACGTTTTATTTTGCCGGCAGAGTAGAATAGTAACTCCTACTGCGCCAGGTGGCGTAAGAGGCGACTAAGGTACCAGAACCGACAGATGGTGGTATATCCATCCGAGATAATGCAGCTCAAATGCATAGGGCGGGGACGGCAGTAACATCTCCATCTTGAAAGCTGCGCTCTGCGATGCCAACACGCTTGCCCAGCGCGCCAATTATGGGAAAAAATCCTCCATTCTTTGAGAGGCCTATATCCAGCAGTGGACTTTTAACAGCTGGTAAGATAATAATGATGAATATATTTTAAGAACATTTAGCAGGTGGCATGAGCTAACATTGCCTCTTTCTTCACATGTGTATCTTTAAGCATTTAGTTTTGAATTATATCAAACAACGCTTCCAATGAAGCTGGATTGAGAGCGCAAAACGCCGCGCGGGCAACCAATCGAATCGATAAACAATAGATTGTACATATTTGTATTATATACGCATTCAATGGCTGATAATCTCCGTCTAGACACCGAGCCGCGGGAGTCGGAAGCGGGGCACGAATAAAGCTAATTATTGCGTTCGGGACGAGCAATCCGAGCGGCGTGCATCCGACATCCCTTATTATAACGCTAGGGTTGACGGACTCGGCGTGGACATTTGCAATTGAATAATCGAATTGATTTTTGATATAATCGATTTAAACTTGTATAGATATTCCGAGGAATGTTTGTAAATGAAAAAATACGTTTGTTTGTTACCTATTCAGACTTTATTTACTCAAGCAATCTTGAAGTGATGCAAAGATGTATGTGAGAGCATTTATCTCGAAAAAATATAGTATTCCCGTGGGAAATACAATAAACGAGAATGTTAATACTACAAAAAGTCAATAGATGGCGCTGAGCAACTTTGATACTATATAAAAAATATTTAAATTTAATTCAATTAGGTGGATCTCATATAACTAATATTATACATGCTAAAATGAGTTTGTTTGTTATGTCTTCAAGCTTAATCTACTTACGTTTACGTTTTACTAGGAAGGATATATCGTATATTATCCCCACAAAAGTACTATTTCAAATAGCAGTTAAAACTAGGTAAAAGTCAGTTTCTTATAAACCTAAATACAGTTATTTTTCGGTGCCAATGTCAATTGCTAATAAGAATGCGTATGACGTCATCAATCGAGATGTCGATTCTAACAGTATTGAAAAATTGCTGTAGTAAATGTGGGGTTTAAAATTATATGTAAAAGTGTCGTAGATAATCCAGTGTGAACACGACTGTGTAGACTTCACCTTATATCTTGAGTAAGTTAACCATACGCTAAATTTCATAACGGTTCGTTTACCAGTTATTTCATAGAAAACTTGCAAACAAACAGACGCAATACATAAAATCTATTATTATGAAATAGTAGCATACATACAATCTAATTTGTAATACTTGCCGATAAAGCCGATAATGATAATCTATTAAAGAAATAATTATTCAAATCGAAATAACTTTATTTAACAAACGTACAAAAATACAAATTTTGAGGACATTGTTCCAATTTTGGTAGGTATATCTAAATTTTGATACATAATATAGCCATGTTACTAGGCGAATATATAGCATTCATTATTTTTTAATTATTAAAATCGTTCGAGTAGATTCTCAGTTAAATCGTAACAAAAACTTTTATTTCCTTTTAATAGTTTTTAGATCATTTGTGTTATTATTCATTTACAAAAAGTATGCTCTACAACAATAGACTTATTTAACTAGAGTGATACCCACAAATAGCATAAATATAAAGTTTAATTGTTAAAGAAAAAATATGGTGTATAATGTTGATACACAGTCACAATTCTCTTCATCTTTTCACATTTATGATAATATTAGCAGCGCAACGCGGTTTTATCCGCGTTAAGTTGTAGAACAAACCTAGTGCCATTTATGCTACTCTCTAGTTGATCCTAGAGTGATGATATATATATATATATATATAGCCTAGCCATCCTTAATAATTGGACTATCTAATAATATAAAAAAAAATCGGACCAACGGTCCCTGAGATTAGCGCGTTTAAACGAACAAACTCTTCAGCTTTATTATATTAGTAATAGTATTTAGTATTATAGTATTTAGAATAACACAGACATGAAAATGCCATTACAATTTTGTACCGGTGGTCACCCTGAGTTCGCTAACATTTGCTCGACTAACTGCCAACCCTAGCTAGCAAAAACAATTTAATTGATTCCGTTTGCGCCCCGAGGTATTTGCGCAGACATAACAAACGGGAGAAATGATAAGCTTATTTAATAAGTTTCTATATTAAACAAAAAAAGATAATTAATAAATTCTAGCCGTGAGGTACCGGCAGGGTAGAATTGTACCTCCCTCTATACCAAGTGTCGTAAGAGGTGACTAAGGTACCAGAACCAACAGATGGTATATCCATCCGAAATAATGCAGCTCAAAAGCACAGGGCGAGGATAGGCAGCGGCATCCCCGTCGCGAAAGCTGCGCTCTGCGATTGCCAACACGTTGGCCTAGCGCGGCAATTATGGGCAAAATTCCCCCTTTCTTGGGGAGGCCTATGTACAGCAGTGGACTTTTATTGGTATGATGATGAAGAAGAAATAAATTCACACACCATCTCATAGATTGACATGACTGCGTGATAAGTCGCTTAAAGCACGCCCATGCAATGCATAGATACATATATTCAACATCCAGATAAAGAACAAACACAAATATCATCATGTAAATTTTTGTCCTGGGTGGGGATCGACCGCACAACCTTAGGCGCACAAGAAAGCATCTTTACCATCTGCACTGTCGATGTATCTTTGCTAGCATTAATTCGGAAAGCGGGTTGTTTCCAGAAGCATGAATTTATCTGAAGTGGTCCGTCATCTTTACCAGATACTAGCAGCGCTGTACGGTTTCATTCGCTGTCAGAATAACATCATCATAAGCTCAAGATAAGTCGACTATTGCCCTTAATTACCGCCCTGGGCAGGCGTGGTGGCAATTGCAGAGCGCAGCTTCACGATAATGCTGCTACCCATATAAGCTGCTCTGTTGCGGATGGATATACCGCCATCTGTCGGTTGCGGTACCTTAGTCACCTCTACTCTGCTGGTACCGCACAGCAATCGATGCATGGTTACAAGATATAAGTTACCCCTGTTAGTGTTAAAAAAATATGCGGTAATGAATATAAAATGTAAATGATAATAAAATCACGTTCAAAGTCGATAAATAGCTGTTTCATTATAGGATTTATGATCATCAGCATTCACAATTTAATCGTCATTAATTGTCGATTAACCAACCATTAATTTGAACCTGTCTATTAATTAATCTGATAATGATCATGGATAAATAATTCGTCAAGAAGGATATGTCTCATTTTAACTCCGCAGTTACCATAGACTGTTTGTGCACGCTCGTTGCCTGTCCATATTCGGAATACAAGCATGTAAATTAAATGCTCATTAAAGATGCAACATTTAACATACATAACAAATATGCGTCCTCAATTATGCGGATTAATATTATGATAACCGGTTCCAGTTATCTTTAAGAAAATGTTAACAATAAAATGTGTGGTAATGCCTGAAATGTCTTTTGTTATATTTAACCGACAAATCCTAAACGCAACAATCAGATATGCTGAAGATTTCTGCATAAGGTAGATCTCACACAAAGGCCGTCTGCATTAGTACCTCACGCTCACCAATTTCTACCACCAAATAGCAGTGTTCGCTATGGAATATCCTTGTGGTATTACAATCGTCTGTATGCTAGTTAGTCTACCTGGTCGAATAAAAAAATGCACTAGCATCCAGCCTGTGAGGAGTCCATATCATCCTTGAGGAACAACTGTTTCTTTTCGGAAAGAAGTCTATGGCGCTCTCTGACAGACTGTGCAAAAAATAGTCCCGATAGATTAGACATAGTTAATAAGCCTGATCTGTTCCACTCGAGCATGTCTTCGGAATACAAAGTAGCTTATGTTGTTCCAGTGTCAATAATCTCTGCGCCAAATTTTATCTATCAGCTGCTCCGGCTTGTTCTGGCGTAACATCCATCCATACAAAATCCTGAGATTAGTATGTTCAAACATACACACAAACTCTTTAGCTTTATAATATTAGTATTTGCAATATTTCTTGAATTATGTCGTAAAGGTAATATATGTTTTTTATATCATCAATTATGGGCAAAATTACCTCCTTTTTGGGAAAGTCTATGGCCCGCAGTGGACTTCGAATGGCTGCAATAATGATGATGAACTACTGCGCCTGTTCCACAAAGAATTGAGGACGAAATATTTTACAGAATAGTTAGTTAGTAAATAGTTTTTATACAAACCTTTTCACATTAAAACTTTTAGAACAACTGTCTATCATTTGAGGAACGAAAGTAGAGTAGAACATACCTTGACCAAGTAAAAAAGGTAAAAAGGGGCCAGATTAGAAGTACCAAAAATAAACAAGCGTGTATACAGACTAATGCGAGGAAAGGAAGCGAGGGATGTATGCCACGAACATAGCAAGTGGATATCCATAGTCTCTCCCGCCCGATAAAATTACCGCGAAAATCGCAGCCCTTTCCCGCCCTCTCACTTGCACAACACGATTATTGACACTGCACATGCATTCGTATAATAGACAAGTACACCGCGTACGCCGGCGGACGCGTGCAGTCCCTGCTCCTACGAGCGATAACCGGCAGTCCTAGAGCAGCCGGGCTCACTACGTCCTTCCTCTTTTGCTGAATTTCATGATTAAATTCACCCCAACTCGGGCCGCCCGAGCCTAGGTCGAGCCTCTAGAGGCGCCCTCGGGCAGTCGTCGTCGATCCCGCTCAGATCCCGTGAGCCTTGCGGGCGCGACCGTAGCTAAACGCACGGTCGCGGCCACGGGGTATGCAGAATAATAACGGGCATCGGACCTCTCACTATGAGAGGCGCCGCCCTCTTTTCCGGTGGGGCTGGAATTGATGTCTGACGTGTCCAACAATAGGTTCGTCCAAAACGAAACCATACCACCGTCTCTGCTTACCCCGATGCGATATAGGCGTATATGTTAGTGTCTTTTTTTTATTAAACAAAAGTACAGATAATTCTCGACCCTTGTTAGCAGATTAATAAATGGCTTCCATAAACACAGTTTACGTGGGCACAAACATGGTATGCACAACTTTATATGTATTTACGATCCATAAATATGAAGCACATATTTAATTAAAACATTCTACGCCGGCGATCAAGCTATATCAATTAATGATTGACGATCATTAATTTGTGTCACGACCATTTACAAGCGCGACTTGAAATCATCATTATCATACCAGCCATAGAAAGTCCACTGTTGAACATAGGCCTACCCAAGATAGGATGAATTTTGTCCATAATTGCCGCGCTGGGCAAGCGTGGTGGCAATCGCAGAGCGCAACATTCCTGACGGAGGTGCTGCTGCCCATCTCCACCCTGTAGTATTTAAGTTCAGCTGTTTCGGATTGTACTCCGCCGGTATTATTCTACTCCGCCGGTACCCCACGGTAAGAAAAAAATCAATCATCTCACGACTTGTAAGGTTTCAATTAATTATAACATACGTGTTTAACAGTATCTGTTAACTGCCTGCATTTTCGGTGACGGTAGTTTTGTTTTGGTTTTAATGGCGCGAATTCGGTAGAACGTGCCAACTAACCACCCAAATAAATTTTTATGTGATGAGCAACCAGAGAGATAAAAAATGTATTTGAGTATTATATTTCATCATTACAGCTATTGGAAGTCCACTGCTGGACATAGGCCTCCCCAAAAAGGAGGAAGTTTACGCTAAGCAAACGTGTAGGCATTTGCAGAGTGCAGCTTTCGCGACGGGGATGCTGCTGCTCATCCCCGTCCCGTGCATTAGAGCTACACTGTATCAGATGAATATACCGCCATCTATCGGTTCTGGAACCTTAGTCGCCTCTAACGACACCTTATACCAGAAAGGTACTATTAGTACTACACTGCCGGTACCTCACGGTAAGAAAAAAATTCACTTGTCATTGTGTTCTTAATTGTGCTGAGAAAAGTCTCGGTAGCACAACGGTAGTGCAGTCGCCTGGCATCGGAAAGATGCAGGTTCAAGTCCCACTTGAAGCCTTAGACAAATAGATTTTTTAGTAAATATTATCTTAGAAATATATTTGAAATCGACTCGGTACTTGTTGAGTTTATTCATTACAAACGTACGAAATTACGAACCTTGCTTATATTGCATTAATAGGCAGAGATATTTTTGAAAATATAACATAACCTATGTTAGTTAGTGGAGGTGTGTTTTTCTATTGACAGAATTCGTTAGTTTTTTCTAGTTAAATCACAACAAACAAACAAACAAACAAAAATGTAAACGTAATTTAGTTTTTGTTCATGTAATACAAAAATCCCGAAACACTTCTGACATGTCCGCCTCAATAGAGTTGTCAATCTAGCGAAAAATAAGCAATGACGTCCAATTTGCAGAATCAGCTTTTTACTGGCACTAAGATTTTTTTTGAGTATTTGCTTTTGACGGCTAATTAGAGCTAGCTAGCAATACTAAACCTAGGTAATTTCCGATTAAATATTTTCTGAAAAATTACCCAGTGCGGCAGTTATGGGCTAAATTCCCATTTTTGGGGGAAGGTCTGTCAAGCAGCGAACATTCTGAGGCTACTGCCAAATTTCTTCAATATTAGTTTCTCGGTCAGGTTGTGAAAGTGTACCAAAGACACACTTTCATATCTATAAAAATCAGCACCGAGATGTTTAGATGAAGTAAGAGTACAGGTGAAGTTGAGCACATGTTTAAGTCCTTGCAAAACTATCACTAAAGGTATACACTCTTACAAAGGTCGTTTGCAATGGTACCTCACTACACCTATTTCTACCGCTTAACAGTAGTGTTCGCATTGCTGTGTTCCGGTTTGAAGGTGAGAGAAGCTGTGAAATTACTGGGTAAATGGGACATTGTATCAGTTCACAAGGTCGGTGATACACTAGTGATGTATTTGTGATGACACTTGCGTCTATAGGCTGCAGTCACTATCATCATGTATGTTTATTTGCTGACATCATATTAAACAGTAAATATAAACTTTGCCTCAATATATACCATCAATGAATTCGATCAATATATTAATAAAATTACCATTGGCATTTCAAACTGTTATTCTAATATCGTTGTCCTGTGTGAAGGAGTCAAATTCTAAATTTTAAATTAGTTCCAAATGTCACCGACCGACCGACGGATGGGGTAATATAGAAATCAATAAGCAGACTAGTGCTGCCATCTGTTGACATTTTCGTCACATTAATACAAACAAGTCTGGATGTTATTGTAATTCTAAGGAAATAGTATTCAGGATGTTGATTTATTTTTAACTCGTTTCTTATTCTTCTTTGATTTTAGACACGTCGTCTTCGTTAAGGTTTTTTTTTAAAGCCGCATTAACGTTCAAGCCTGGCTGGCCACAAATTGTCGAACACCACTCAACTTTAAGAGGATTAGAGTAGACACGGAAACATAAGCTCCTTATGTATGTGATCTTCTTATTATATTCTTGTACCCATATACCTGGAAGCTTTTTATAAAAATAAACTGAAAGCTGTCAGTACGAAGAAGTTTTGCTTTTCATATATGAGATTTTATATATGCAGTAAATTTATTCTAATAATACAAACGGGACAGTAAATCTGTCTGTCTATACGTTTTGACGTCTTAAAGGTAAATTCACACATAACATACATTGACCTGACTCCGTGGTAAGCCACTTAAAGCACTTGTGTTACGGACATCAGACAGTAAAGTAATTACAAATATAATACTTAAATACATATAAATACAAATATTTGTTCTGGGTGGGGATCGAATCTACGACTCTTGACACATACGATAGGATCACTACCATCTGCGCCAACGGGCCCGTCAGTCGTCGTCTTACCTGTACTGCTGAGATTTAATAACTTAATAGTATAAACGTTAGGGAACGTCATGAGCTACATTTAATCCAAATGCCTCCTCTACACTACTCGCGAAGTTGAACAAAGTCGGCGCCTTATACCGAATGAGCTCATCGCGAAGTTGAGCGAGCGTATAGTGTCGCACTTCGGTCTATTGTCAAAGTATCTCTAGTACTTCGCCGAGGAACTCCGCGAGTAATGTATAAGCATAAGAATGGAAGCGGAAAATAGCAAAGTCTTCGAGAAGTCACTAGAGGTATACCTCATACAAATGTCGCCTGCATTGGTACCTCACACAAAAAGTTAAATAGGTGTGCAATACTGGGTGATATAATATCATCAAGTCACCAGGTTGGCAACGCGCTGGTGATATCTTTGTGATAATACGAGCGTCTGTAGGCTGCGGCGATGTTTCCTATCGGATATCACGGACCGACCAGACAAGCACGTTTGTCGAATTAGATGCTGGCGGAAAAATAGTAAGTAATTTGAAACTACCGATTCGAAAGTAGACTATAATTTAAATCAACTTGTGTATTATCTTGTCGTGTTTATTTTTTTATCATGTCGATACACAGCCGGTAAAAACAACGTAAATCAAAATAGTTGTGTTGCGTGCGCGCAATATTACTTTTTAATGTGCGCGTGCGCACCGCGCCGCTCCGCAAGATCAACGCACGCGAATTTGACCCACTTGTTGAGTTATGAATTATTTACCGAATGTCTAATGCACGATACGTTTCTGCATACACTCTGTGAGATGGCCTAAGTGATAGACTGATTGATAAATGTATCATCATCATCATACCAGCCATTGAAAGTCCACTGCTGGACATAGGCCTCTCTAAGAATGGAGAATTGTTTGCCCATAATTGCCGCGCTGGGATGCTACTGCCCATCTCCGCCCTATACATTCAAGTTGCACTGTTTCGGATGGATTTACCGCCATCGGTTGGTTCTGGTACCTTAGTCGCTTTTTACGACACCTGGTACAGAGGGAGGTACTATTCTACTCAGCTAGTACCTCACGGCAAGATAAAGGTATCCTTTTTACCAAATCGAGGAGTTAACACATTTTCGTGTCACAATGTTCGTTCCCATACTACGTATTACGGAGGTGCAAAGTTAGTATCAAATTTGCTATTTTTGATGTTATCCGAATGGAATTCAGTATGAAGATTCTTCATTGAAAGTCATAAAACACGAATAAAATATTTTTTTCGAAATCATGCCTCAAAAGGTTAAAAGGAGTATATACTATTTTTTAAATATCAGTCAGTTTCATCATTGATCTTATATATATTTAGATCGTCAAAAGGCTGCGGTGATGGTGGTTATTATCACGGGAAGCGTACACCTGTTTGTCGACTTCATCATCATCATTACACCAGCCTTAGAACATCCACTGCTGGACATAGGCGTTCTTAAAGAGGGAATTTAGCCCATAGGCGTATATATTGGGTCAGTGCCAACCCCTAGATGGTTTATTGCCCACCCCTGGATGGTCTACTGCCCAACCCTGGATGGTCTATTGCCCACCCCAGAATGTCAGGCTAACGATTCGAATAGTTGTACTACATTAAGTGTGAGTTCGTCATCGCATCGGCTATGGCAAGTCAGGGTCTAGGAAAATTAACCCTAGATAAGTAAATGTACCTCAGTCGCCTTTTACTACAACTGGTTTACGGGAGGTATTATTCTACTGTGCCGGTACCCCACGGCCATTGTCAACTTATATAATATAATATACAATATGAATATAATATAATGTACAATATTAAATTCCACAACATTTCATACATTGACCTGATTCGATGATAAGTTGCTCGAAGCACTTGTGTTACGGACATCAGACAACAGAGAAATCACAAAAAAATTTAACACCCAGACACAGAACAAATACAAATATCATAATAAAAATATTTGTCACTACTATCTACGCCATCGGACCCATCTTAAATAAAATAAATGTTTTGTTGTTGAAATGTTGAGCATTCACAGTACTCACACCACTTTCGAAGATTACACAGATTAAAAAAAGTGTGAAACGACATACGCATTAAGTTTTATACGCGGGCGGTAGAAATCACGCATGGACAGCAAAAACGCGACGATGCGCTGATGTACGGTCTAATTAGGATTTATTCTTGTTACTGATTGATCTATTAACGTGGTTGGAGCGGCGAGCGTGTTGGTTGTAGTTGGAGGTTGATTGTTAACTTGATGTATGGACTTACAGCGATAGCCGAACACTAATCTCGTGAACTACATTAAAAATTTGTTATGGACTATATTCTTTTAATGTTTTTCGATTAAGGATGTATAAAAGTTTCTCCCGATGGGATTATTTAGATATAATTGAAACAATTTTTCAAGATATCAGCTATTAGAAGTCAGTCATCACTGCTGAACATAGGCCTTCCCAAGAAAAGGGGAATTTTGTATATAATTGCATCGCTGTCCGCTTCGAACTGCTGCCCATTCCCGCGCTGTGCATTTAAACAACACTGTTTCAGATATATATACCGCCATCTGTCGGTTCTGGTACCTTAGTCACCTCTTACGACACCTGGTACAAGGGTACTATTCTGCTCTGCCGGTACCTCACGACTATTACACTTATTCACTCAATAATTGCTTAAAGGTTCTGAAAAAAAATTGCCACATCCTTTGATGACGTAGGTCTACTGTTGTTATTTGTTGTCTTATACGTTGACCTGACTTAGAGATGAGTAGCTTAAAGCAATTAAGTTACGGATATCAGACAACACAGAAATTAAAAATATAATATTGAGATACATAATAAACACTTTTTAATTATTTTTTTAATTTACACCTAAACTCAGAACAAATACAAATATTCTTCAAAAAAAATTTTGCTCTATGTGGGATCGAACACACGACTTCTGACGCACAAAACAGGATCTCTACCATCTGCACCACCAGGCCTGACTCTGTCTCTTTAGATCTGATGTCAAAGGTTTCCATGGGATATCACAACATTGCATCATCATTAGTACAGGTGCCATTTCATAGAAGATAGAAAAAAAATCAAATCAATTGTCACAGGAATCAATCTACAGACTTACTGTGTCGCAAGGCTGAACTCTACTAGAGCGTCAATGCCGTTTAATAAAAGCCAATAGTTAAAGGTCGTAAGGAATTCCAAGTATTCAAGTCGGTGCGCAGTTGTATATTTTAGCGGATGGAGCACACCCTGTGGCATTTCACGCTAATGTCATATTAAAGTCTAGGGGTCAGGTTAGGGTTGCCGCGAGTGTTGGGTGCGGGTGGTCGAACTCGGCAGTTGCTACTCGCATTGAGGAACGCTACGCCATACTGACGGACCCAATGGTGCAGATGGTAGTGATCCTGTCTTGTGCACCAGGGGTCGTGGGTTCGATTCCCACCCAGAGCAAATATTTATATGATATTTGTGTTTGCTCTGTGTATGGGTGTAAAATATATGTATTTAAGTAGTATATTTGTGATTCCTCTTTTGTCTGGCGTCCGTAACACAAGTGCTTTAAGCGACTTACCACGGAGTCAGGTCAATGTATGAGATGTTATGGGAATTATTATTATTATTATTATTATACTATTCTACTCTGCAGAGACCACACATATGGTCTCGGCAGAGTAGAATAGTACCTCCCCTTGTAGAAGGTGTCGTAAGAGGCGATTGAGTTACCGGAACTCTCAGAGGGCGGTGTATCTAACAAAAGCAGTGTAGCTTAAATGCAACAGGTCGGGATAGGCAGTTGTCTTCGGTTTTACGGCTGCTATGATGATGATGAGTTGGATGTGGGGGTTGTGATGTTGGAGACCTTACACTACATAAATTTGCTGCTTTTGTGTTAATTGTTATGTGCTTTGCTTGTGTTACAAATATCAGATTACAGAGGAATACCAAATAAAGTACATATAAATAACACCCAGACACAGAACAAATACAGATATTTGTCATATAAATATTTGTCCTGGGTGGAATTTCTGGCGCACAAGATAGGATCACGATCGTGTGCACCGTCGGGTTCGTCGGAACCTGACTGTAGACAGGTTGTTATTATAACGATTTTAACAAAACCTCCACGAAAACAAATTCAATAAAAACAATAGGTTAAAAAAAAGTATTTGTGTTTTTGTCAAAGCAGCCCTAGGCACGCGGCGCGAACTAGGCGCCTGGGTAGGTCTAGAATTTGTGCAAGAACTGATAGCCTACTGAATGCAGTGCAGTGAGTAATAATAGAGAAATCTAAGCTGAATGTAAATATTTGTTACGACGGATGTTTCTTAATCGTATTGAACATCATCATCATACCAGCCATTAGAAGTCCACTGCTGGGCATAAGCCTCTTCAATAATGCAGGTTTTATGCCCATAATTGCCGCGCTAAGCAAGCGTGTTGGTATTCGCAGAGCGCAGCAATCGCTACGTGGATGCTGCTGCCCATCCCTGCCCTGTGTATTTGAGCTGCACTGTTCCGCGGATATACCGCCATCTGTCGGTTCTGGTCGCCTCTTACGACACCTGGTACCGGAGGAGGTACGATTTTACAGTATCTCTTTTCACTTCGAGTAAAAAGAGATACTGAGTAAAATAAGGCATTATTTCTCCCAAAAAGTAAAAGATAAAGAAATGTTTATTAAGGGTTACCTCTAAGAGATAGACATGTACCATCTCGGACTTATTTGTAGACTTTTTTAGGGTGTACAATACTGTACTACATTATTTTAATCTATCTCGTCGTGTTCAGCCAGCGTTTGCTATGTTAGCATAAAAAATGTGTTTATATATAACATTAAAACAGGAAGATCCAATATTATCAGTGTTTCTATAAAAAAATTATGTTTATTATACATACAAACCTTCCTCTTCAAACACTATCGATTAAAAAGCTACATCAAAATCCGTTGCATAGTTCTGAAGATTTAAGCATACATAGGGACAGGCAGAAAGCGGAAAGCTACTTTGTTTTATACTTTGTAAAGATTATATAGATTGACCTGACTCAAGAAATATAAAATATGTATTGAACTTGAACTTTCAAAATACTGACGCGATTTAAATAAATTTTGTAACTGTGTAACTGTATACTGTTTGATCTATGAGAGATATGATAGTTTATGTCTCAAATTATAGTCACAATTTTTTCGTCATGGTTAACATATAAGTATAGTTAAAAAAGGATAGCGTCAGTTTGCGAGTATATCTCTATGAGGTAGACCTCATACAAAAGGTCGCCTGCATTAGTACCTCACATCACCTATTTCTACGGCCAAATAGCAGTGTTTTCATTAGTGTTTGAAGGGTGAGAGAGGCAGTGAAATTACTGGGTTATGTTACATGATGTCTTCAAGCCGCAAGGTTGGCAACGCACTAATGATATCCTCGTGATGATGACCAGCGTATATGGTCTGCGGTGATGATAAAACACACGGACCATATGCTTGTTTTTGTTTACGATCCGGGAACGCATGTTTCAAGTCTTATATTTATTTTGATGTTGTCTTGTAATAAACTTGAAATCGCACGTAACGATAAAAAATACTGTATGATTTATATCGCAGCTATTAACTTAAAAATTTTAAGTACGTAATAACATAAACCGCGCAGTAAGTGGCCATAATAATGGTAAGTAAGCACTTAGCTACTGACGTCTTAAACCGGTGGACAATGTAACCGCTTTCTTATTCAAGACTATAGAAATGTGTTACCCACCGACGATGATTGCGTTTTTAAATGGCACCATATTTTTTACAATTAAATTCCCACAATATCTCATATATTGACCTGATTCCGTGATAAATCGCTTGAAGCACTTGTTTTCGGACATCTGACAACAGAGGAATCACAAATGTACTACTCAAATACATACATTTAACACCCAGACACAGATAAAACACAAATAGTAAATAATCGGCCTGGGTGGAGATCACACCTACGAATTATCAAACACAAGACAGGATCACTACCATATCGGGCCTGTCATGTCAATTACAAAAATACACTAAAATATGATACCAGGCATCAGAAGTAAAATTAGAAACTTAAAATAAATACAAATCGGTGAACATTATTATTGTAACTTACAACTGACATATTATTGTCAATATTCAGAACAGTGCCGAAAGTTAACCGTAAATAAAGTAAAAAAATAAATAAAGCGCGTTTTAAAGCCTTAATTAAAAAAAGTTGTTATGTAATTGATCATTTTTGTTTGGAAGGTGTATTACTTGAAACTGTTTACTTATGTTTGATGTAAATCAGTAATCGATCCTTGATGGCCGCCACTACAGAACGGCGAAATAAATATAATTTTGACAACTCTTAGTACTCAACTTTAGAATACTATAGGTACTCAGATAAATTTAAAATCCAAGATGGTCGCCTCCATAAAATTGCGATAAAAAATATTTTTGTCTGTGGTTTTTTTTAAATTTTTCATTCATTTTAATATTATTACGCATTTCACTACCCAGGGTATTAACATATTTGCGATTTTTGTATGGATCCAATGTAGAGTCAATTGCGATTCACAGCTGTGTAACATTAAAATAAAAAATACAATTTTAATTTGCTTACATTTTCCTTAACTCATTGTTCATCGTTCAAAAATAAGTAGGTACATACCTTGATTCCTTTTTACGTGATCAATCGTTTGATGGCGTAAAGACGGCAGAACTAAACTCCTTTAGATAGCTTGATAGACTGACCGATGTCAGTGTAATGGCGATGAACGAATTAATTATTTTCATCCATCAAATATTATTTTCTTATCATACGGTTTTATATCTTTGCTAATATTGTTTACATTACAAAGGTTTCACATATATATTATCTACCTATATACATATATAAAAGAAAAAGCTGACTGACTTATCAAAGCAGGGCCGAAACTATGAAGGTTAGAAACTAAAAATTTAACTTTTACTTATAAAGCGTGTATAAAGGGGAGCACTTAGAAATGATTTTTGAAAATTCACCCCCTAAAGGGGTACAATGGGTTAGCAAGAAACTTTGCTGTTTTTAAATTTATCTGAATTGCTGAATTAAGTTCAGTGTGAAGATTTTTCATTGTAAGTCACGAAACAATTTTAAAATATTTTTTGGAAAATCATCCCTTAAGGATACATTCTTAACACGTAAGTTTGACAGCTACCATTCTATTTAAGTTACTGAAATTCATTATCATTATAGTTACTGAAAACAAATTGATATTTTTCTAGTATTTATTATCTTTAATTTGGCAATTTCAAAGCATAATACCTAAAAAACAGTAAAGTATTATTCACTCTTTATCACTTAGGTCTTCTTATTTTTTTTTATTAATGGCAGCATATGTTTTACACAGTTGTGCCAATTTCAAGTAAACGTCGGTTGGCTAAAACTTGCGAAAGTTTGACATTCGAGTGTTCATAGGTCGGTACAAATAGGTTGTTATTAAAGAGATGGTGTTGACTAGGTAAAATTGTATATATATCTTTTAAGGTTTCGGTATTATAAAAGCTGTGCAGTCCTCTAGCAATATCTCGTTGTCTTTTAGTTACATATTTAAAGCCTATCGGCCAATGGCTCAGATAGTCGCGGGGTACCGGCGGAATAGTACCACACAGGGGGAGTCCCCTGTGTAGTAAGAAGCGACTAAGGTACCGGATCCAACAGATGGCGGTATGTCAATCGAAACCCGCATCCTCGTTGCATTCTGCGCTTAGTGATTGCCTAAATACGTACCCATCGCGGTAATAATATTTCGAGGAGGCCTATTATTTTTATTTATATTTCGAATCCCTAATGAAGCCTGCGGCAAGATATTTATTTTTCCAGGTAATACAAGTATCATCTTTAATTTAAAATACAGTATTTTTCAGTGCATATAACCTTTTAACACGCCTGTATTAAGTTGCACCATTTGACACTCAGAAAATAAATCGCCAACGTTGAACATATAATTTTTCCTCCTATAATTGGATTCATTTATTTACTACAACGCGGTACCCTCGATGCATGAATAATAGTGACTGAGCCGCACAGCCTTTGTGTCCTGTGAAGCCAATTAAGAGCGGATCTCCTGTAAATATTTAATTAAATTAATTTAATCCGATACGCCATCCCGTGTCTGACGTCCGCGTTAATAGGCAGTTCTCTGATCGTGTTAGTTTTAAAAAAATGACACTGTCTATATCAATGTAATTTATAATCCACTAAGAATGTTTCGCGGTTTTCAGCCGCTTTAAATTATTAAATTGTTATACCAACTTCCCCCATTTATTAAGATTTAAAAAAAAATTACTTGTTACTGTTACGTGTTAGTTTTCAATGAAGAACCTTAATACTGAGTTTCATTCGAATAACTTTAAAAACAGCAAACTTTGTACTAATTTCCCCTATAAAATAAGTTATCTCCCCCATTTCAGCCACTTAATGAATTTCCAAAAACCCTTTCTTCTCGCTTCCCTACATTGTAAAAAGCACCTTTGTGCAGTTTATGACCCTTATAGTTTAGTCCCTGCGTTTATATGTCAGTTAGTCAACTTTTCCTTCTATATATATATAGATTAAACATAGCTTGAATAGAATGACAGATGTCAATTAGTAGCGTCGCACGAATTATTGACATTGCCATTATGGTATTTGGCATCATAATTGGCACTAATACGCTTTATATTAAAAAGGTTTTACATATAAAACCCGTCATGTAAAATTAAGGCCATTAAAATAATTTAAACACGTTAGTTTGACAGCCGTCATTCCAATCGAGCAATATTTATAGGACTTTAATTTATTACAATGTCATGTTGACGGTAGAATGAAGCTTTTTTAAACGGTTCTGAACGCATTTTTTTTTGTTGACGTCATGTCTATTGTTTCAAGGAATATGACAGTTCTTTTCTCATTCTTACTTTGTAGATTTGCAGAACACTTTTTACGATTAATGTTAATTACAAATGCCTAGAACACAATCGTCAGTGTTTGTTTCTTATTAATCATCAAAATACAAATTTGATATGTATGATGTTTATTTGAGTCAAATCTTATTACAGACTATTTTTTCTCTAAGTTAGTGTTTTATATTATTTATATTTGTATTTTTGTTTGTGTTTTATTTAAGTTGTAAAACAAACCTAGCGTCATTTATGCTTCGCTCTAATTAGTCCTAGCGTGATGTTATATATAGCCTATAGCCTTCCTCGAAAATTGTGCTATCAAAAACTGAAAGAATTTTTCAAATCGGATCAGCAGTTTCTTATATTAGCGCGTTTAAACAAACAAACAAACTCTACAGATTTATAATGTTAGTAGAGATTTAGTAGATGAAGTGTCTTTTTGTGTGTTTGTTACAGTTTTACTGCTTAACACGTGACACGTGACGTGTTTTAGATGGAATTTAGCTAGTAAAAAGCTTAAACCAAAAGAGATAACTTTTGCTTTTCGATCCCTAGGAAGTTCCCACAGGACACAAAAGAACGATGGCCCCGACGTTGCATATACAAAACTAATATATTCATTATTTATGAAAAACATGCGGGCCATATAGAGATTCCAACAAAAAATGCATAGTAGATATTCTTCACAAAAAAATAACTTTATGTATGAAGAACTTATAATAAAAAAAAATACATAGTTACGAGTTCAGGCATATTCATCATAATTTTGCACGCTCGCTATGTAAATTTTTAGTCTTTAATTCCGTATACGGTGCGGAATATACTATGCACGGTGCAATCATTAAAATGTAATTTAACTTTCAATTTAAAACGAAGGAGTTAATGGCTACGTGTAAGTCAACATGAGAGGCTGACATTTGTAATTGGATCTGAATGTTAGCCGTTTAATTGGTCATTTTTTTTATTTTAAATTGTTGTTGTTACACGGAACGGACAATAAAAGTTATTTTTACGAGTTTCGAATGCTTTTAAATTTTTACATTTTAATCATCGACGTTGCTGCCCTCTGTCGGGGAGGTTGGTAACTTAATTGTACTTGCTGAATCAATAAAATACATCGTACTAATGTAATACACGCATAATATTGCAATCAGAAATATTAATGGACTGTATTTTAATGGAACTCGTAAATAATGTAAATAATAATATATTCCTACAACATGCCATACATTGTCCTACCTTCGTAGTAATATACATAAAACCTAGACACAACAAACACATAAATATTTGTCCTGGCAGGAATCGAACCCGCGACTTGGCGCACAAGATTGGATCCTACCATGTGGATAACATCTTATCAGTGAAGGTCTAACTGTGCGTTAGTCTTTTACTTTTCATTAGACCAGGTCGACAAATAAGCATACAGTCTGCGTAATAGAAGCACCATGAGGTCTACATTACTGTGATGTGACGATTAACAGATAATCTTTTCTGTTCTTATTAATATTATAATAGAGAAAGTTTGTAAGAGATGAAACATGTATGAATGTTTGTTTGTAACTCTTTAACGGAGGAAAGCCTGAATAGATCTGGTTGAATTTTCAATAGACATAATTGATAGGCTGTAGTAACACATAGGCTACTTACTATCTATCTATTTATTATCTATTATATATATATATATCTACTATGTGTTTACTATCAATCTTTTCAAACCTTCTTATCCCGAAAACATATTCCCGTTGCATTGATCTGGCCATTTATTTTCAGGACAGATATTTTCGAGGAGTTTCGGAGCGATAGATATTTTCCCGGAACAAGAAATTCTCAGGGATGAGATGTAAGTATAAGATTGTCACAGACAAAGTCACAGGCAGAAAGTTAGTATTTAATTAATTAATTTGAAACACATAGAGGATTTTATTTGAAGTGTCTTTTGAAAGTATTAATATCGCTATTTAACAATAAGTTTGTATGTAGGTATTTTTATAAAAACGGTACACGGTACCATATATTTTCATGCTTTAAATAAAAATTTAATCTTATTTTTATGCATTGTTGCCCCCTAATATCCGTAGGTCGGCAATAATGGAACTATAGAACGTCTCACGGCTCACAGACTATTCGTCAGTCATTGTGATAGGTCTAATGAGTCATATGTTAGACTGACCTTTGTGACCAATTGATATTAATTGGTCAGATAATTTGACCGCGGTTCCTTACGACTTGAGCCGACAAACAAACGGTGTTCTCTATTACGTTGTCAATATAATAATAGCTGTAAGGTACCCCCGAAGTAGAATAGTAAGTACCTCTCTATGTATCAGGTGTCGTAAGAGGCGATTAAGCTACAGAAACCGACAGATAGCGGTATATCCATTTGAAACAGCGCAGCTTAAATACTACAGCGTTGGGATGGACAGCAGCATCCCAGTCACGAAGCTGCACTCTGCGATTGCCACCACGTCTGCCCAACGCGGCAATTGTGGGCAAAAATCTTTCTATCTTGGGGAGGCCTATGTGGAAAGTGGACTTTCTATAGCTAATATAATAATGATGATGATGATAATAATAATTCAGAAAGTAGCTATTATTATCCCCCCCTTAACAATAGGAGGATTATACCAATAATAATTGGTGCGCTGCAAAAGCGCGGTGGCAATAAGACCTTGCATTTGATTTATACTATTTTAGATGGATATACCGCCATCTATCGGCTTTAGTACCCTGTACCCTAGTCGCCTTTTTATCATCTGCTTTAAAAGTACTGCTCTCCTGTACGGTACCCAGGATCTGGCGTGAGAAACTTATATAAAATTATAAACGTGTAGATGTATGTTTGTTACTCTTTAGCACCAGAACGGCTGAACAGTTCTGGGTGAGACTTTGCACAGGAATTAATGGTAGTATGGAGTAATACAAGGGCTATTTTTAAGCCGAAAACATATTCCCGTGGGATAGATCAGGCTTTTAATTTCTCTCTTTAAAATTGACATGACAGTTTAGAAATCAGAGAGCTGGTAGAGATATTTAACAAGTCTAGGGTAACACATAGGCAATCCTTTTAAACCTTTTTATCCGGAAATCATGTTCCCGTGGGATTGATCTGAATTTTTATTTTCATCTATGAAATAAGCACGGCTTGCACAATTTAGTTGTCAGGGAGCGACAGACATCTTTCCGTAAAAACAGGAGATCCTCAGGGATAAGATATAAAGTATAGACTTTGCGGACTAAGTCTTGCTAATATTTAATCATTGTACATATTACATGATATTAATGATTATTTCTTAGATATTAGCTTGGAGATACTATAGACGACGGATCTATTAGCATAACTGGTAGTGCCATCTCGGAAAGGTAAAATTGTGGGTGTAAAGCCTGAGAGAAGTTGTTTAGTTTCTAGTAAATACTTGATTCAACCATCACCATACTATCCGACACTAACCTACACTAAGCGACATATCACCGTGGTACCATGTCACTGAACTCCGTTGAAGGTTGTAGGGCGCGGCCTCCATGACTGGCACTATCTAATCTAAGCTCAGCCAGATGTAGGTGGTAGCGAATCGTGCGAACGAGTTCACACCGATAAACTGAACAAGGCCACGATAGATGGCGCTAGTGTCAATGTGAAGACCTAGAAAAGTTAATTTTACAAAGACCCCAACGTATTTCAGAGTGATAAAATGCTGATAATATAAAGCTGAAGAATTTGTTTGTTTGTTTGAACGCGCTTATCTCAGGAACCGATAGTCCGATTTGAAAAATTCAATCTATGTTGAATAGTCCATTTATCGAGGAAGGCTACTTATTATACCGCCCAATGTCGTAACTTGCTTTTTATCTTATGAAAGTCTATACATAATAGAAATTCATTTTATTGACTAGTATCAAATCTGGTTGTATCAAGGAAACTAATTTTCACATAGCTTCACAATCGGACTAGATATATAGGTACAACCTTTTTTTACCATTTAAAGTAACGCTGCATAACAAAAAAAATGTTTAAAAAGCATAATTATTTTTTACACTTCACTCTAGTACCTTGTCAAAATAACGTCAATTATCAAACATAGTGTTCATGGTCTGATTTTTCACTGTGGCAAGGTACCAAAGAGTAGATTTTTGACGTGGAATTTTTCTACCGCACATATAATATAAGTATTTCTCTACGGCACGAACATGAGAATTTAGCGTAATAAAAAAAATACCGCCTGAAAAAAATGTTGTCTGGGTTCCCCACCCCACCCCCTTCTACGGAGGGTGGGGGAGCCAGGAGAAGGGGGGAGGATGTACGCTCACACGGAGACGTGTGATGTAATTAAAGAACGGACAGTCTGTCTGTCCTAACTTAATATTGTGAGGACATGACGGCCAGTTTGCCAGCGTTAAATATTTGCTATATATATGTACATATACATAACTTTTTGTTAAACATATTTAGTTGAGCGTCCATTATTGTCTTTTTTATTTCATACCCACATCTCTTACATTGACCTGACTCCGTGGTAAGTCGCTCAAAGCACTTGTGTTACAGACACCAGTCATTAAAGGAATTACAAATATAATACTCAAATACATATTTTTAACACCCAGACATAAAACAAACACAAATATCATCATATAAATATTATTCCTGTGTGGGGATCAAACCCACGATCTTTGGCACATAAGATAGGATCACTACCATCAGCGCCATCGGGCCTGACTTTCTTTCTGAATGTGGCAGGAGGTTATAATGTGGCATGAAAAATACATACGATACTAACTTTCCACCCTTCTATCACCAACCCCAATTTTTAATAGTTGCTTTAGTAATTTAATCATTTTATATCATCTATATGGCAGAACAACGTTTGCCGGAACAGCTAGTCTGAAATAACTCAGCATTTTATTCTCTTCATTAATTTTTATCAAGTCAAATTTCAAGTTCTTCCATTCCCGTTATCTCCCAATAAACGTTTACACATTTTTCGCTTCACGTTTTTGTATATTGTACGCAAGAGAAGCTGTGGCAGATCTCTCAATAAATAGTTTTATAGTATCTCATATCTTTCTATTGCCAGTATTGGTACCAAATCTAAATCAACCGACTCCACAGTAAATCAGAAAGTGTTGACTATATGACCTATAAAGTTGTGAAACTCAATGCTTTATATACAACACAGATGTATACTTGTGACAATAGAATGAGAACTTTATTACGAGGTGGTAAACATAATTTTTGCTTGCAACAAAATTGCGCATTCAATAATAACTGACCATAATTTTTCTGGTATTACAACTAGCTAACCGGACAGACTTCGTCCTGTCTTAACTATATTTATATGTTTATCATGAAAGAAATGTTGCGATTATAAATTGAGGAATATATAATCCTACCTCTCAAGTTGAATCAAACTACACAGTAACCAGTATTGCTTAAAATCAACTCAATTGTTTAGAAGTACGGAACAAACACTATGACACGAAATCTTTGTAAATAGAGATGTAAATTGTACGATTAAGTTGTAGAACTTTTATACTAAATTTACACCATAAGTTTACCCACATAAGAAAAGAGAAAATCTTCGAAAAAATATTTTACACGTGCTCCATGACTTTCAATGAAAAACCTTTTCTAAATAATTTACTTGGCAAAATATAATAATCTAATGGTAAAAGAATTTTTAAAATTGTCACAGTACTTTTTGAGTTTAGTCACTACAAACATACACACAGAAAACTACAAATCTTTCCTCTTTATAATATTGGTGTAGTATATCTAACCGGTTTCCGACGTGTAGAGCTGTGAAGCCCTCAAAGCCTTCCAAGCCTTTTTAATAATGTACGTCATATTTCAGTTTTACGAGAGGACATACTTCATACAAAGGTCTTCTGCATTAGTATAAGACGGGCCCGATGGCGCAAATAGTAGTGATCCTATCTTGTGCTTGAAAGGTCGTGGGTTAGATCTCTACCAAGGACAAATATTTATATTATGATATTTATATTTGTTCCGTGTCTGGGTGTTAAACATATGTACGAGTATTTAAGTATTATATTTATGATTCCCCAATTGTTTAATGTCCGTAACACAAGTGATTTAGTAGTAGTATTGCTTTAAGCGACTTATTTATTTATTGAGCTTAATTGCACAAAATATTACAAAATGTACAAATGGCGGACTTAATGCCAGTTGGCATCATCTCCCAGTCAACCATTATACGAAATAGAAAAAAATACACATAGTGGTGCAGACAATATATACACAATAAAGACAAACATTACACACACATTTGTATAAATAAACGCAATAAATACTTATGATATAAATATATATACATATAAAATAACGTACATCAGAATTAGGGTTATAAAGTTAGAGAAGCAGCATCAGTAAATAAAGTACGGAGACAGCGTTTCAGGATAAATTTGTTTAGGGATTGCTTAATATTCAACGGAAGCTCATTTCAGAGCCGTATAGCTGTCACTGTAAAAGAGTTTGTGACAAAACTAGAGTGATGAGAAGGAGTTAAGAGCGAGAGAGTATTAGAAGAACGGAGATTCCGTTCGTGAGAGGAAGATAGGAATTGGAATCTGTCCTTTAGGTAAGTTGGTGCGTACAGATCAAAAAGTATTGAAAATAAAATGGTTAGAACTGGAATTTTGCGACGTTCACGAAGCCAGCCGAGAAGAGAACGGTAAAGAGAACTTATAATGAAATCTGGTTATTTATTAGTATAGTAGCTAACTCTTACATGATTCTACCGCCAAACAGCAGTGTTTGCATTGCTGTGTTCCCGTTTGAAGGTTGAGAGAGACAGTTAAATAACTGTGTAATGAGCATAACATCTTCAAGTCACAAGTTAGGTACCGCGCTAATGATATCTTTGTGACGATACGAGGATCTATAGCTGCAGACGCTTACTATCACACGGACGACTGCTTGTTTGTCGGCTCAGTCATATAGAAAATAGTCAATACACATTGCATTGGAATTACGATATGTCTTTGACACGAATCACGCCATCTATTGCTGAAAATATGTAACACGAAAATTCATTCGGTGTGATATAAACAAAATGTCTGATGTTTCTATTTTATTTTGCATACAAAGCGTGTCTTTGTATACACGGCTTCGAATAAATACTTACGTACTAAGACGAAATATCCTTTAGACAATTGACAAGAATTTTACAACAAATTTTAGGCTTTATATACTAACCCAGAGAGTACATAATCCACAATCAGTAGAGTTGTAACGTACAAAAAATATCATGTTGAAACAGTAGGTATCTTTATGTTTGTTATTTAAATAAAAGCTCGGTAAATATTTTTAAATACACAATATTATGTGTTTAGTATTTCATTTAAAAGTCAAATTCAGAATGTACATTGAATTATGAATAAAAATGAATACACCGAAAAATTTTTTCAACATATAAAACACGCTTTTTAATCAAGCAACAGAACGTACAGAAAGGCGCGTCTACAAAAAACTTACTAATTAGACTCGAAACAACTTCCACGAAAAGAGAAAAAAAAACCGGCTCTGATTCGTACGCACCCGGAGGGTGTTGCCCACCCCTCCGGCCACCCTGTGCCACCCTATGACCTAGTAACACCCCATGCGTACACCCACCCGCGCCCACCTCCGCCCACCGAACATTGTAAACATTACATCTGATTCTGACATGATGGCGATAACAGTTGCATATGACGAAAGCTTTCTTTTATGGTACAAAGCTTTCGTTTTAAAAGTTCACATTTAAATGGAAATAACTGTTTGTTTTTAAAAATAGATAATATATGGCTTACAGACAAATATATTTTTACTTTGTCATACTATATTAGTACCTATCAGGCAATAATGAAAAAAACTGTTGGAATTAATATAACTGATAAATTGTAGTGAATATGTTCCTATTGATGACTTTGAAACCTGTTCAATGTGCTCTGACATTTTACGAAAGCAAATAAAACAAAACTCCAAAGTTTCGAACTAGATGGCGCTAGTTACTAGAAGGGCTTCAATGTTTGTTCAAGTTTGCTGAAGTTTCGTTGTAACTAAGACAGGGCAAAGATAAGTAACACTGGAGGTGTCGAAAAAGTTTAGTATTTGAATTTAGGTATATATTTTTCATATATTAATAATGACTACTAAGTTTCTCGCAATTATTTCTTAAAATATCCGCTAGAGGCGCTTTGGTATTCGATACTTGCTGTTCAAAAGATACAATGTAATAAATAGTTGTAAATGTAACGTATTTGTGAAAATATGTTTTTTTAATAATAAAATTTACATTTGTTGATGAGATTTTCTTCGTTTTTGAGTTTCGTTGATGAGAGGGACTTCTCAGACGTCAATTCTAGCGACACCGAACAAGAATTTAGAAGCATCAAAATTATCAACGGGTTTATTCTTACCATTTTTTATTTCATTTATTACCATGTTAATAAATGAATTTCAGGAAATTACAATTTATCACGAATGAAGATTTACTATTTCAGTAATCCGCGCCGTGAGGTAGCGGCAGTAGAATAGTATCTCTCTAAGGCTAAGGTACCAGAGCCGACAGATGGCGGTATATCCATCCGAAATAGTAAAGCTTGACTGTACAGGGCCGGGGCAGGGCAGCAACATCCCCGCTGCTAAAGCTGCGTTCTGCGAATGCCAACACGCTTACAAAGCGCGGCAATTATGGGCAAAGTTCCCCCTTTTTGTGGAGGCCTATCTATGTCCAACGGTGGACTTACGATGGCTGCAATGATGAATTCTTAAATATAGCTCCAAATTGTTACACTTATTCTTTATTACGTAATATGTTTCAAGAATCTAGTATTCAATATATTTTATAGAACAAATCCACAATTGAAGCGGATACACAAAGGATTACTGTAATCTCTATCAAGCGCTCGCAGTCACCCGATCGCAGACATGAAAAGCCTTCTTCGACAGAGCTTCCACTGTCTACAGTTCTGGATGTGACAGCCGCTCCACAATGAATTACTGAAGTAACATAATCGTTATTAATTAATGTGGAACAATGGCGGAATGTTGCGGTGTTGCCAGCGTGAGTGACGTGTATTGCCAGTGTGATTTCATATTAAATTGGTGTTATATAAAATGGTTTTAACAGTTACAGTTTGATAGGACTTTTTATATCTGAAATTATAGTCGCAATATTATATATTAGTGAAGTTAAAACAGGACGTCTGTCGGGTTAGCTACTGAACAAATATATTTCTAAAAATATCCAAATTATGTGTTTTCTTTAAGATTATAAAGAGAAAAGATTTGCACCTACCTACATCATACGGCATATCTACCTACGGCATACCTACATCAGCCATAGATAGACTGCTGGTTACAGGTCTCTACAAGAAAAGGGGAATTTTGCCCATAATTGCCGCGCTGGTCAAGCGTGTTGGCAATCGGTGAGCGCAGCATTTGCGACGGGAATGCTGCTGCCCATCCCCGCCCCGTGAATTCGAGCTGCACTGTGAAGATAAATATACCTCCATCTGTCGGTTCTGGTGCCTTAGTCGCCTTTTGCGACACCTGGTACAGGGGGAGGTACTTCTACTCTGCCGGTACCTTGCGGTTCGCATAAATATATTAGTAATTAGTTATCTTTTGTCTATACTTGAAATACTTTAACTAGAAGAAAATTACATTCTACTGGCGTAACATAAGCTTCTTACTTTCTACGGGATTTGCATTTTTGTATGTTTGTAACAAACAAACTCAAAAACTACTACGCTGACTTCAAAAACTCTTTCATACATAAAAAAATACATTATCAGCAAGCAATATAAACTATAGTATATTTATATTTACAGAAAAGGGAAGCGGCTTTTACTCAATCAACATTTAGTCAGGCCCGATAGCGCAGATGGTGTCGGTGGATGTCTTTTGCGCGAACAAACCCACGACGGGTTCGATCCCCAACCAGAACAAATATTTATATGATATTTATGTTTGTTCTGTGCCTATAGTAAATTTATGATTCCTCTGTTGTCTGAAGTCCGTAGCACAATGCTACAAGCGACTTATCCTCTCAAGTCAATGTATGAGATGTTGTGGGAATTATTTATTTACTAGCTGTGCCCGAGACTTCATCCGCGTGGAAGAGTTTTTTGGGTACCATACCTCTTTACCTAAGTTATATAAACATTCAATATCATCTTTATTTATATCGAATTAATGGCCTGAAGAATAAGTTTCAAGTTTCTAGCTCTAAAAATAGCAATACTTCCATACAAATTTCCATCTCCCTTTTCGTCGCCTTACAACCCTTATTTCAAATTAAAAAAATAGCCTATGTCCTGTCTCAAGGTCTAAAGATTGTCAGTGACAAATTTCAACACCGGTTGAGAGGTTCATCCGGGAAAGCGTTACAGACAGACAGACAGACAGAGTTACTTTCGCATTTATAATATTAGTAGGGATTATTATTTTAGTTGCTGACTAGATATATGTATTAAAAAAATGTGTTAACAATTTCATATAATCTTATGTGATCTACTAAGTAATATAAGACGGTTCCAATGGTAATCCCTAAGCCGCCTGTAGCGATCAGGTATGGCTCGAGACAATTAAGGCTTCGCAAAAGATAATTAATAATATGCCGGAGCGCAATGCGCGGGATATGCGGTATAATAAGACGGGATTATGGAACGACGCGCGTCTCTGGGAAAGAAGGATCAGTGGTGATCGTAACATGTGAGTTGGCCGCTCTTTAGTTGATAAATCAGAGTGAAATCTTGTTTATAGGATTGATTCATTGAATTGAATCTATATGTATGTGTATCGTGTGATGCTACGCTCTACGATTGCCCGGCGCGGCAATTATGGGCAACATTCTCCATTTATTGGTTTGGCCATGTCAAGCTTTGATGTCTTATGGGTGATGTTATCATATTAGCCATTGGAAGTCCACTGCTGGACATAGAAGAAGCAGTTCTGCGTTTTCAGAGCGCGGTTTTCGCGATCGGGATGCTACTGCCCATCTCCACCCTGTGCTATTGGGTTTGTATATACACTGTTTCGGATGGATATACCGCCATCCGTCGGTTCTGGTACCTTAGTCGCCTCTTACGACACCTGATAAAAAGGGAGGTACTATTCTACTCTGCCGGTATCTCACAGCCACGACTACTGTGATGACGATTGTTTTATGAACAATTTATAAAACATTCAATACATTGACCTGTCTGATACGGACAGCTTCAGCTTCAGACAACTGAGCAATCACAAATATAATACTCGAATTGATATATTCAACACCCAAACATAGAATATGCACAGATATCATCATTTTAATATTTGTCCTGGGTTGTATTGAACCCATGAACATTGGCGCACAAGATAGGATCATTACCATCTGCGCCATCGGGCCTGTCATTGTCGTCGTACTGTTAGACATAGGCTGTCCCGAGAGATTTCCTAAAATACTGCCATCAAGCGAAATCCTGCGGTGACAATTTTGGGGAATATTTCCTTGTAATTGTTACGATGTGTAAGAGAGGCACAAATCGCAGATCGACAGAGATTTCGCTGACCTATTTCGGATGTATATTCTGCGATCTATCGCCTCTTTCGACATCTAGTGATGGTTCTATATTTCATTTCGAAATCATGTGACATCATAATTTGCATTGCTGAACATAGGCCTCCCCAAAAAATGGGGAATGCTCATAATTGCCGCGGTGGGAAAGCGTGTTGGTAATCGCAGAGCGTGAGCGCAGTTTTTTTAAACGTGCTTTTTTTTGCTGCTGCCCATCCCCGCCCTGTGCATTTCAGCTGCACACTGTTATGGATGGATATACCGCCATCTCTCGGTTTTAGTACCTTAGCCGCCTCTTAAGACACCTGGTACAGGGGAAGGTACTATTCTACTCTGCTGGTACCTCGCGGAAAATTTGTAAATTATAACCAAAGGTTTCAAATTTATTGACAACAAATGTCTGTCTGATCAAGAGCTAGCCGTGTTTTATGTTGAGTCATCATTATCATTACCAGCCATTGGAAGCTCACAGCTGGACACAGGCCTTCCTTAGGAAAGGAGGAATTTTGCCCTAAAAAATTATGTACTTAACATAATTTTGGCAACGGTTGGAAAGGGCAGCGGTACCTATGTTTACAATAGGAAATAATACCGCGTAGGTGTATTAATTTAGCTATTGTTATATAATAGCTAAATTAATATACCTACGCGGTATGCTCATAGTTTTATAGCGGCGGAATTGGTATCCGTTTTATACATTACGTGATTACGGTATTGTTGTTAAGATATTAATGTGATGTACGTGACAGGATAATTGTGTAATAAATGTGTTCCAGTACATCTCAAACTTGTACACTGCGTCCCCAGCGTATCCTTACTTATTTCACTTTTTGCAAATAAATAAATTGATATACATATAGGGAATTTAATACAAAGTGGCATTATCTATCAGTCAACCATCGGTACAATAGGAAAGGGACCAAAGCGATACAAAATAAAATGAAAATATATATTATAATATGGCGTGGTGGGATTTATATTAATTATTTTATTAACCAATACCGGCGGGGTATTTTCCTGTGTACCAGGTATCGTAAGAGGCGGCTAAGTTACCGAAACCGACAGATGGCGGTATATCCATCCGACAGCGCAGTTCAAATAAAACAGGGTGGGGATGGATAGCATTCCCGTTACTACGGTTTGGTGTTACCACCACGCCTACCCAGCGTGGCAATTATAGATAGAATCCCCCTTTCTTGGGAAGGCCTTTGTCCAGCAGTGGACTTTCTACGGCTGTTGTAATGCTGGTGACGATAATCAACATCCTTCATATTCTTATTTCATCAAGAGAAATCTTCACCGGGCTAAAAAAACACGTCTAAGTTCTACCGTATGGTTCGAATTATTAGTATCCAAAATATAATTACGCGTGACATTCAGATATACAAATATAAACATCAAATTTGTATTATTTTTTTTGTTGTATTATGTGAATCGCAGTTCCATTTTAACGGGTCCGATGACGAAGATAGTAGTGATCCTATCTTGTGCGCAAGGGATCGCGGGTTCGATTCAAGCAAATGTTTATATGGTGATATCTGTGTTGGTTTGTGTCTGGGTATTAAACATTTTTACTAAAGTATTTGTGATTCCTCTGTTGTCTAGAGTCTGTAACACAAGTGCTTTAAGCGACTTACCACGGAGTCAGGTCAATGTATGAGATGTTGTGGGAATTATTTTAGCTTAAAAAACATCTTAAAACCGAGTGAGCTAAACCATGACTTCGTATTTCAAATTGCCATAATTAAGTAATTATGTAAGTACTATCTATCAAATGGAATTAATTGGGAGCAATTTGACTACTTTTGGCCTTGCCCGTTGTATCTTTAAGAGCTTGTGCCCTTAGTGAGTAATTCTCAAGGGGCCACGTGGAACCGATCCATAATAATAAATGCATGTGCTTGTCCATCTGTCAGTTTGTTACTTTTTCACGATGAAACATCTGAATAGATCTTAATTAAATCTGGCATGTTGATAGCTGTAGGCTTAGAGGAGGACATTGTCTACTTCATATCCCGGAAAATGACTTGCGGGTCAAGTATATTTAAATATCAACTCCTTTTTTTATTAAACTGCTTGGTGGCATTCACGGCCTCGACTATATGTATACGAGGTTTTTTGCCCATAATTGCCACGCTGGGCAAACGTCTTGGCAATCACAGAGCGCAGCTTCCGCAATTTGGATGGTACAGCCAATCCCCACCCTGTGCATTTGAGCTGCACTATTTTGGATGGATATACCGCCATACTTCGGTTCTAGTGCCTTAGTCGTGCCTTTCATGACACCTAGTGTGGTCGAATGTACTATTCTACGCTGCCGATATCTTGCTACCAATCAAGCGAATTGTATAATAGTTATAACAATATTGTAATAATTTTTGTTTTAAATCCGTTGGATTTAATTGATTCTAAACAGAACTATACGTCCATCCAAAACAGAAGTAAGAATATTTTAAAGGGTGATATAGACAGTGAAATTGCTGGGTAATGAGACAATATCAACGGTTGGAAACGCGCTTGTGATCTTATAACGAGCGCATTGGCTATGCGATTGCAATATCTCCTTTATTTTGGGGTAGAATACGACATATTTCAGCAGATGGGGTTCTGCAGCTGATATTTTTTTGGTAAAGAATTTCTTAAGTGGTATAAATTGAGAAACTTTGAGAAACGCTGCCCCGTAACTACAAGTAATGATGATGTAGTATGGGGGATACATCAGTACAATATAATTGCTTAATGAGTAATACAAGGACGACATCGTTGACCTAGAAGCTTTGTTAATATTTTATTAAAGATATACCTACGAACTTCAACAATTATTTTGGCCTTGATTATACAAGATAATTATCTTTGTAAGTATATTATATTATAGAGCTGTGAGATACCGGCAGAGTAGAATAGTACCTCTTCCTATACTAGGTGTCGTAAGAGGCGACTAAGGTACCAGAACCGACAGACGGCGGTATATCCATCCGTAACAGTATAGCTCAAATGCGATTGCCAACACGGTTGCCCAGCGCGGCATTAATGGGCAAAATTCCACCTTTCTTGCAGTGGACTTCCAATGGCTGATATGATAATGATGAAGTATATATTACAAGAACATTTATGTTACTTTGTGGCCTCGATATTATTCAACTTAGGTAGACACACAAAGGTCGTCCATGTTTGTACCTCACTCTCACCTATTTGTATCGCCAAACAGAAGTATACGCATTGGTGTGTTCCGGTTTAAAGGGCGATAATGGCTGTAAATTTACTGGGTAATGCGATTATAGGTAACACTAGGTTGGCAATACGCTAGTGATATCCTTGCAATACTACGAGTTTATAAGCTGCAGTGACGTTTTCTATCACGCGGATTGTTTCTCATTACAAGATTAGCTATCCGCCAGTCAAATTTTGTCTTAACCGTTAGAAGATAACATTACATTACATTTTCTGCCCATCCCCACACTGCCCCAAACCGCAATCTGTTGGATCCGGTACATTAGTCGCATCTTACGACACCTGGTGCAGAGCGAGGTACTATTTTACTCCGCCGGTACCCCACGGCTTGTCTTTAATAATAATAATAAATACTTTATTGCACACCAAACATAAAAATTTGGAGAAAAAACAGTAATTATAAAGTATAATGGGCGGCCTTATCGCAAATAGCGATTTCTTCCAGGCAACCTTTGGATGGAAAGAGTAAATGAAACAAAGAGGTGTTTAATAATGAGAGGTCTCTAATAAATGTTTAGTAACCATGAAGTTCCATGCCAATAAATATAACGATCGAGAGTTGTATATTTTCTCGAGCAAAACAAATAAAAAAATGTATGTGCACGTAATAATTTCAAATGCTATGAAATCCTGTTTCCTGTGCGCACCGTTTTCTGCACGGTGTCTTTGATCGATGCGGGCAGGAAATAAATAATAATTCTTAAGTCGCCTCGCCCCTTTCACTTCCGGGCTGCAGGCTGCTGTATCAAGATATAATACATCGAAGTCGAAATAATGGCCGTAGGACATTCACTGCTAAATATAGGATTATCCAAGATGTCCATCTTGGATAATCCTATATTTCAATGGAGAACTCTTAAATAACTGCCTAAATTTGAATCAAATTTGTACTTTGTACGTTTGTAACGAACAAACATTAGGTAGACCTCATGTTTCTTAGTAGTCTTATTTTCTTTATCTTAAGAGTGACATCTCGCGGAAATTCATAACTCTAGTCTAGTTTAAGTGTTAGATAACATTGAATGTAAATGGTTTACAGTAGCAATAAAAGCAAACGAATTCCTCAGGCTTCCACAGTGTGTGATCTTGTATAACTCCGGACATGATTATACTACACATGAGGTAGACCTCATACAAAAGGTCATCTACATTAGTACCTCACTCTCACCTATTTATACCGCCAAATAGCAGCGCTCGCATTGCCGTGTTGCATCAGAAGGGTGAAAAAGGCAGTGAATTTACTGGGTAATATGGCATAATATCCTCAAGGTTTGGGCAACGGATATCCTTATGTCCTTGTGATATTATGAGCGTTTATAGGCTGCAGTGACGCCTACTATCACACTGACTGTATCGTTGTTTATTGATCTGGTATATTAAAGACTTAATATTCGGTAAACCGATTTCAAAGTAACATAAGCAATATTTTACATTTTATAAACAACTAGCTGTGCCCGCGACTTCGTCCGCGTGGAATAGTTTTATTGGGTACAATATCTCTTTACCTTAACGTATATAAACTTTGAATGTCATGGTTATTTATATCGAATGAATGGCCTGAAAATTAAGTTTCATGCTTCTAGTTCTAAAAATAGCCATACTTTCATTCAACTTTTCATCCCCCTTTTCGACCCCTTACAACCCTTATTTCGAATTAAAAATAGGTCCTTTCTCAGGGTCTAAAGATTGTCTGTGCCAAATTTCATCAAAATCGGTTAAGAGGTTGAAGCGGGAAAGCGTATACCCCCTTTCTTCGTAAGGCCTATGTTCAGCAGTGGACTACCAACCGCTGTAATGAAGACGATGAAACAAACAGACGAAAAATTAAAACAAATGTTGTTTTGTTATATAAACCGTACATGCATAAGCATTTAGTAAAAAGCAGCTATTTTAATAATTACAAACAAGCACGCCAATTGTATTTATATGTATAGATGTAATGATATATGGTGACACGTGCCCGATGTCGCGACTGATGGGCAAACGTGAGCAATACTTGCGCCGCGGAAAATCACAAGTGGGGAGCAGACAATGAACTTTGAGTGGTTCGACATTGTTCGTACATTGTATCAGGCAGCTCTCTCTGGTTCACACGTCAAGGCCAAAGGCATGATGATTATAGGAGTGATTAATGACGTTTATTAAATGACATCTATTAATACAAGAGTTCTACGATGATATTTATGTTTGTTCTGTGTCTGGGTGTTAAATATATGTATTCAAGTTGTATATTTGTGATTCTAATCTTCTGTCCGTAACACAAGTGCTTTAAGCGACTTATCACGGAATCAAGTCAATGTTTAAGATGTTGTGGGAATTTATTATTATTTAACAAAAATTTCTGACCATAATTGTTTTAAATTTGTTTTTTTGCGTAGTCGTTCTTGTAAGAATATGAGGTAGAACAAACAAAGGTCGTCTGCATTGGTACCTCACTCTACCTATTCCTACCAAATAGCCGTATTCACATTGCTGTCGGTTTAAAGGGTGAGAGCGGCAGTGAAATTACTGGGTAATGTGGAATTGTATCTTCAGTTTACAAGGTTGGCGACACACTCGCGATATCTTTGTGATGACACGAGTGTCTACAGGCTGCGGTCAAGTTTATCATCAAGCGACTAAGTAAGACTCATCGTTTGGTACTCGTACTGGTATTTTACACCGAAAGTGTTGCCATGGAGCCTACTCCATGACGACTCATTGATATATAACCGTAAGTTTTAGTGATAAGTGAACGTCATAAACAAAACAAGTATTTTCTGATGTCCGTAACACAAGTGCTTCAAGCGACTTATCACGGAATCAGGTCAATATATGAGATGTTGCGGGCATTTATTATTATAAAAAAATCTGAAGAGCAGACCATAAGAGGCAAGAGTTCGTGTTCTAAGTTAAGCATAAGGACGAAACATCGGTCCAAGGTCACTTCAGAAAGCGATTAGCTATTATTAGGGATGGCTGCGCTTCCTGGAGGAATTGGGCTGGCAAAAGTATGGCCAACATTCGCAAAAAGAAACAAACCTGCCCATGTTAATCGTACGTCTACATGTCTACCCTCGACTAACTATCTCAATTAAAATATGCTTCTGTCATTGGATTACGTATTCTAAACACGGCCATATCTTTTATATATAAACACCTACGATATAAAAGCAGGTATGTAAATAAGAAGGTACGTACATGGTGATTGGTCGATGTATCAACACGGTATCTTATCAACGCCGTATAAGAATTTAATACGAGGTACGATTCACAAACAGTTTTAAAGATACAAGGATAGATCAACGTTAACAAATTCAAAATTTCATGATGACATTTAAACTTTAGAGAGTATAATTGGATATCCCCCTGCACCAGGTATCGTAAGAGACTGAGGTACCTGAACCGACAGATAGCGGTATATCCACCCGGTTGTGTAGCTCAAACGCAACAGTGCGGGGACGAGCAGCAGCATTCCCGCCGCTACGTTTAAGCCCTGTTCCTTGGGGAGGACTATGCCCAGCAGTGGACGTTTTACGGCTGATGATATGATGAATAAAGGCTATATTTCATTTTTATTTCCACTCAAAAAGGGGAACGACACGGGTGAAACTGCAGGGCGCTACTATATTTGGATAACAGCCTGAAATACAAACACATAGATACTCATTCAACATGTATGTATTTATGTTTTACAGAACAAAATATTTTCCATCATAACGGCATTAGTTAGACCCTTGCATTAAGAAACCGATCGACAAAGGCTATATTTCATCCCGAAAAATTAACGGCTCCAATGGGATTACGGCTACAAACGTATTCCACAGGAACCACGAGCCGTTGTGTTATCATTCGGTAGTATCCTGTAAATCAAGGGCCGTGGGTTCGAACCCTAAGACGTATATTAACATGATGAACATGTTTCATCTACGTTTGGATGCTAAACATCAAGTTTTTCCCAGCATTTACGCGTCCATAATAAAATTAATCTAGCAACGGCTTTTATATCAGCCATAAAAAATCCACTGTTGGACATAGGTCTCCCCAAGATAGTGAGATTCTTGCCTATAATATCCGGGCTGGGCAGGCATGGGTCGCAGTGTACAACTTCATGAAGAGATGCTGCTGCCCATTCCCACCCTAGTATTATTAGTGTTTAAGTTGCGCTCTTTCGGATGAATATACCGCCATCAGTCTGTTCTGGTACCTTAGTCGCCTCTTACGATACCTGGTGCGGAGGGAGGTACTATTCTACTCTGCCGGCATCCAACGGCTAATAAAATTTAACTTAATGGCTTTATATTTTATTTATAATACCTCTGTTGTCTTAAATAAGAAATACAAGTGATTAACCTACTGATCTCGGTATCAGGTCAATGTATGAGAATATCATTTAAATAAATAAATTTCCACAACATTTCATACTTTATTGATCTCACTCCTAAGATAGTCGCTTAAAGCACTTGTGTTACGGACGGCAGACAATAGTGGAATCACAAATATACTACTTAAGTACATATATTTAACACCCAGACACAGAGCAACCACAAATATAATCATATAAATATTTTCCCTTGGTAGGAATCGAAACCACGACCCTTGGCGCAAAGGTAAAAAAATTACTACCAGCTGCGCCATCGGGCCCCTCAATCAATTTAAACGATAAATATAATTAATTTAAACAATGTTGCGAGCGACAGCTGATTGATATCCACCGTGGGTCGTCCACTGCTGGACTTAGGCTAAATATTTTCTATATGAATTATCATTAGGAGGTTTCATTATATTCTGTCATTTCCCAACGAATATTGTGTTATAAAAATATAAAGTCGTTGTTTGTTAATGTCAAAGGTTATATGGGTAAGGATTCAGTGTGATTGATGGATAGTGGTCGGTGTGCCACCATTAGGCGACCATTTGTAAAAATAAAACGTAACAGCATAATTCGTTCGGTACAATATGTATATTCATATGTATGTAGTATAAAGTGGTTATTTTAATATTAAAAACAGACACTCTAATTTTATATAAAATTTCTCTACGAATATAGCGTTAAGCGAATGTAGCTGTGAAACCTTTATAGTATATCTTGACCGGAAAGTCTATTGAAGGTAGATCCCATACAAAGATCGCCTGAATTGGTACCGCACTCTCACCTATTTCTACCACCAAACAGCAGTGTCCGCTGAGTTTCGGTTTGATTGTTGAGAGCTGTAAATTAACTAATCTAGGTCATAAGGTTGACAACGTGCTACTCATATCCTTGGGATAATACAAGTGTCTATAGTTTGTGGTGCAGCTTGCTATGACGCGAACCATATGCTGTTTTGAGTCATATATAACGTTCGAGATTAACTAATTCCATACCATTACTGCGTAAGTGTGTCTGTCTGTTTATAACGCTCTCACTGTCTCACTTTATTGTACAACCGATTATGATAAAATTTAGCTTTTTAAGTATACAGTGTAGTCCACGCGGGCAAATTCGAGATAGAAAACATAGAGATTTATAATCACAACTCATTTCTAAAAATAATACGATAAAACTATTTAACTTTAATCAAATTATAAAAACCTAGTAGGAAACAGGTTCAATTATCCAGTGACGCGACAGAATATATTCCACACATTACACTCAAGAGTATAAAATATGCAGTGGGCTCAAAAAAATCCTTCACATCGACGCACGTCGCTCTCAGCTAAATTACAGACATCAAAAACATTTTTCAGCGCGCCAAATACGGCCCTGTAGCAAATTAATCCGACCTCTGTTTGTAGGTCAAAACGACACATGCCAAATTAAAACGTATCCCGCTCGCAATACGAATTACTTTCGCGTGTGCCGCCGCACGTTACATTTGACGTCATTATGTTATAGTATATATCTCTGAGATCGATAAGGCTTGAGACTATACCGTCCTTTATGTATGGAATACAGGCTTAAAGGAAGCGGATGTCATTTGTTATATAGCTACTTGTGCGTGAGGGATTGTGAACCTTAATATTATAGCAATAAGGCGGAGGAAGCGATTGAACAGGTCACAAATGTTATCTTTCTATGTCGATGAGTGAGTATTGTTTGTGCAGGCAACGTTTGCGGTGGTGCTTGCCAAAAGTTCGGTTTCGGGCTTAAAATCTTTCGGTTACGACCGACGTACCTACCGAACTTCGTCCGTTTTGTATTAGGCTCCCACAATAGCGTGTTTACAAGTTTTAGTTTGAAAGCAAAGTAACTGGTTCAAAGAAGGAATTGTTTTGAACAACACAAATGGAGCAACTACTGTTTCTTGTTCAACTAAATTGGACAAGCAATATGAACGTAACATAGCTTCCACATTTATGCAATATATATGCCTTCAGTTATTGCTGTCGTTGTTTTTCCAGGTGAAACTAAGACGAAGTTAGTTCCAGCGCTACCGGTGAGCTAGTCTTTGCATGACCACTCCTCGTTTGCTTACCAAGAATTTCAGACGCATGGAAGCCGCCACAGTGCTGACGGGATTGGAGCGGTATTAGAGTGATCACTTCAGGGGCGCTGGTCCTCGAATTGAGTGGAACTCATTTGGGATGAAAACTAGGAAAACTTTCTTGAAAATGAGGTTTGATACAAGACTGTGCAAGTCAGTAAACCTAACAATTGTTGGAATGATGTTTCCCATTTCATTATATATTGTCAGATATCCATCGATCACACTGCCAATTATTAAAAGAGTAAATTTTATTTTAATAGAACGTTTCCTTAAACATGAACGCATCTATTATAGTTTCTAGTTTTGCTCGCTTAGGGGCACAAATGTCAATTCCTTGTTTTTTTGTCATGTCTAATGTATGTATTGTAAATACGCAATAAATAAGTTTATAAAATAAATTGCACAATTTTCATTAAACTCCAGTTAGAAGTTAAGACCAATTTCCAGAACACATTAATGAATTATACATATAAATTATAAACGATCAACATAAACTACTGCATGTATAGCGAGAACCATATGAAAATCCGATCAGCAGTCTTTGAGCTTATTGCGTTCAGATACACAGACAGATGTAACCCTAAGTAAAGTTTGCTGTCCAATACTAAAACAATTATATCACGAAGCACCCATAGATTATATAATATTAGTGAAACGTCATAATAACGGTGCCAGCTGTGACAAGCAAATTGTTTTATCTATGGTTATACTACTAGTATACGCGGCAATGTTCTTTTACATACACACAGCATCAGATCAATATTAATCTATAAATAGAAGCCATTGAGTTCAAAATTGACTGTAAAAATTTGGGTAGGTTGATCTGTTGCCAACCGTACATTTGACACATCGCGTCTTCCAACGAATATTCCGCGCCATCGTCGATTTTTATCTATGAAAAGACCTAATGCAGAGAACTATTATAATATTTTTGGAAAATACGATCATTTAATCAATTGACTAGTCATTTCAAATCTCTTGGATCTGACTATAGGAAATTCGAATAACGGCCTTACTACAATAATACACATAAGAATAATTTTTATGTGCTTCATATGCTGTAATAATTGGTCAATTCAAATTAATTCAACAAAACACGGTTATTGAATAAAATATCCGACATATACGGACGCACCCATTTAAATCGCTTTAAAAAACCGAATAATCTAAATTGTATCGGTTAATAGTGCGCCCCTCCCCAGCTTCCGTTCGCGCGCAAACGTAAGATGACTTTTTCCTTTTTTCGAATGTGCTTCAGAACCTGGCATTTTATTTATGTTTTAAAAATGAATGGCGTGGGAACACCTCGAGGATGCCGCCGCCGATTTATGGGGACATGGGAGACAATCATGGCAGTAAACATTAATGGAATGAAATAGCACCGAGAAGGAGAAAAAAAGTAACAAATGGATCGCCGCAAATTTATTTATGGGAATTCAAAATTTCAAATTTCTTGTATATTTATTGTAAATTATTGTGGATGTTAGTTATTTTTTTTTAATAATTGCAATACTTGTAACGTTTCGTCATGCAATCTATACCGTAATAAAAAGTTATTTTGGAGAAGTTTTTAATTTAACACTAATATTATAAATACAAAAGTGCATTTCATCGTTAGTCACGCATTCACGTCTTAACCGGAAAACCGATTTTAATTTAAATTGTTATGTTAATAGCTGAAACTAGCTTTTTTTGATCTTGTGAAAATTCCTGTGTTATGAAACACAAAGTGATTTTCATGCGGATAAAGAGACAGACAGAAATCTAGTACTCTATGTTTGTATTATACAATAAGCAGAAAAGATTTGTATTGTCGTTTGTAACGAATACGCTTAAAAAAATACCAATTTTAAAAATTAAATTAAAAAAAATAATAGAAAATTACCATTTACTGGAGTAACAAAGGCAATGTTATATATATATATAGTTATATATAGTCTTGTAATTTTTGAGTTTACTAGTTACAATCTTACAAAAATACTAATACCGGCTGCATATTTCTATTATAGATTTCAACCAACAATAGAAATATGTAGCCCGTATTAGTATTTTTGTAAGTTTGCAACTAGTAAACTCAAAAATTACAAGACAATCCAAAAACGCTTACACTAATAAAAAGTTAAATTATCAGCAAGTAACATAAGCAATGTTTTATTATTTTATTCTTACGGAAAAGTAAACAACGCACGTAAAACCGCAGAGCGCTATTAGTGTCTTATAACATGAGTACGTCCAAACACAGCCTAAAAATTACATGATATTCCGAACAACGAATTCAATTAAGTGCGTTTTACCGACAACCTTTTTCAGAATTTAGAGTACTTTTTATGATAGAAAATGTGCGGTTCATTTGAAAATAGAATCATCGAACGCTGGCTTTCCATAAATTACAAATCCATTTTGTATTCTGTTTATATTTTTTTGGCTATACATATTTATGAGAATAGACATCTGGAGCACGGTAGAATGTAATATAATGATTTTAACGGACACATGGGATCCCTATCAACTGAGGGAGGCGAGGATGCGTGGTTTCAATCTCTATATTGTTCTGAATAGTTTAATACAGTGTTGGTAGCGTTTGTGCATAAGGTCCAAATTTCTCTGAACTTCATTGACAGATTATACTTAGTTGGTTAGGATCTATCCGCGACAATATGGTTTTTATCATCATAATCATAACATTCGCAGAACGTCCTCTTCGGAAAATAGGCCTGCCCAAAAAACTGGAATATTGCGCATAATTTTCAGCGGTAGTCGGTTCTGGTACCTCAGTCGCATCTTACGACACTTGGTTCAGGGGAAGGTACTGTTCTACTTAGCCCTTATTACATATATGACGCCACGGCACTTATTACGTATGTTGTTTTTATGCACTGGCTATTGTCGTTCAAAGTCTATAACCAAAAACTATCAGTCACGACTCTGACTTTACGCTGAATAGGTTGTCTAAGCAGGCTATATGCGTATTTTACAAAGTCACGCGCACACTCAAAGAGTTGTTGAACTCAAATTGTTTCGGAGAAGCCGAGGTTTCAATAGTCCGTATTTAAATATATAATTTGATATATTCAAATAATATAATTTTTAAGGGACATTATTATTTTTCAACTTGCGTCTGTAGTAGATGTCGCAAGGAGCGACTAAAGTACCAGAACGGACAGATGACGGATATCCATCCCGACATGGATGGGCAGTAGCATCTTCGAGGTAATATTCTGCTCTTGGCACTCGCATAAACAGCGTGGCGATGATTGGTCACAATTCCTGAATTAATTCACACAACATTTCATACATTGACCGGACGCCGAGATGAGTCGTTTAAAACACTTGTGTTACGGACATCAGACAACAGAGGAATCACAAATATAATACTTAAATACACTAAGAAAAAACAGAAATATCGTCGTATAAAATTGTCCTGGGTAGGGTCGAACCCACGAACAAGATAGGGCTTCTAGCATCTGAGCTATCAGGCCCGCTTTGATATAAAGGCCTCGTAAACCTTATTGCTTATTATTGTTTATGAACATTCCCCCCCAACTTGGCTCGAGTACGCAAACAGCAGACAAAATTGTTAAAATGGGTTACTTAATTTTCAACTCAATAGCTTGTTCTTAAAGATTAATATTGACAGAAGGGGTACAGGTTAATCTGTACGTTTGTGGTCATCATTATGTTTTTGTTGAGCCCCATTCTTCTTGCGAGTCCTATTCCATTTTTAGATCTCTAACTTATAAACCTCCTGTAATACATTATTTTCATCCGATCCCGTTTATACTAATCGTGATATGAAAGGAGCAATTTTTTTTTATAAGACCTGGTTGACAAACAAACATACAGTCCGCTTGATAGTAAGTGTCACTGCAGCTTGTAGATGCTCGTAATATCACAAGGATATCACTCGCACGTATCCAATTTTGTGTTTAGAGGATATTATGTCACATTACCTAGTAATTTCACTATTTCAATACCTCTGCAATGCAATGCGAACACTGCTATTTGACGGTAACAATAGTGAGTGTGGTACCAACGCAGGCGAGTTTTGTATAAGGTCTATCTATCTCATGTAAATTATAAACACAACAAACAAAGAGTTATTTAATAATACGGTGAAGCACTTCCAGAACTAAATCTAGAGTTATGTGCAGACATACATTTGGATAATTTTTTTTATATAGATCAACATTATCATCATCATTACAGCCCAAGAAAGGATGAATTTTGCCCATAATTGCCGCGCTGGGCAAGCGTGTTGGCATTTGCAGAGCGCAGCTTTCGCAATGGGGATGCTGCTGCTTTTTCCCACACTATGCATTTGAGTTACACTGTCTCGAATGGATATACCGCCATCTTTCGGTTCTGGTACCTTAATTGTATCTTATGACAGCTAGTACAGAGGGAGGTACTATTGTACTCCGCGCGTACCTCACGGCAAATATAGATATATAATCTTATAACCTCCTTCATGCCATATTTCGGAAACTTTATTTTATATAATTATTAAGGTCGATAAAAAGAAAATTATATTAACTAACGAGAACCCGTTTGTATTTCCTTAAACAGATTAGGTTTTCCGCGCCATTATTCAATGTGACATTACCCAGTCGCTTACAGGAGCGAGAAAGGTTATAGATTGTGAACACGCGGCCGGGCCGATCCCACGGGAGCGCGGGATGTGTATGACGGATGCGTGTGTGCGAACACCGGGATTTGTTGATGGAAGGTTGTGCGGCTATTTTGATTTATCGCCGGAGGGTAAATATCGCTTCGTTCTACTGTACGTTATGTGTACACTATTTTAGTTTTTGGAAAAATACGCAGCGCGTTTTGAGTAGACGATACGGCAAACGATCAGCAATATATGTACGAGTATGTGCACACTTTAGGATCTTGCCATAATAAAATAACAGTCAATGAACGCTAGGACTAATAGTTGTCGATACTGTACCAAAAAGCCGTGAGGTACCGGCAGAGTGGAATAGTACCTCCCACTGCACCACGTGTCTTAAAAGGCGACTAAGGTACCAGAACCGACAGATAACGGTATATCCATTCGAAACAATGCAGCTCAAATGCACAGGGCAGGGATGGGCAGCAGCATCCTTGTCGCGAATGGTGCGTAATTCGAATGTAATAATTTAAGTAGTATATTTGTGATTCCACTGTTGTCTGATGTCCGTCACACAAGTTCTTTAAGCGACTTATCACGGAATCAGGCCAATGAATGAGATGTTGTGAGAATTTATTATTAAATTGAATTACATTGAATGGAATTATTATACAGGATTACGTAGTTTTCTCTGGACGTTTATCTTAAGACTATGTGCTTGTGTTGGCATCAGATAAGCTGCTGTGCACTTGTAATATTTCGTAAAGCAATTTATTAAAGATGGCGGCCGTAACGCAAAGTTGCGGCAACGAGCGATAACTGTAATAGTTAGTCGGCTACACTAACTGTAGTCTCGGCTAATGCTCCGATAATAGAACTAGGGTAAACCATTGATGACTCCGTGCGATTTGGTGATGGGTGACCACTTACTATCCATAAATAATATAGTGACTATATACAGAATAGTTATTTCCGACCGGGAAAATTTCCGACTTGTTTTTTCTTTTTTAAATCATACTCTGCTGCTATTAGTTGTGGCATGATGTCATGTAGCCTAAGTTGCTGCCTATTATATCAGCTATCTACCAATTATAGGGGAAAATTTCCTTATTACATTATTTTTGCGTAACCATTTACGCAGCGCACGCAACGAATGCTTTCAAAACGTATGTTTTTAGTTAGTGTTTGACACTTTTTTCATTGATGCCCTGCTTCTATTAGTTGTGCTGTAAAGTCATATAGCCTAAGTTGCTACTTTTTACATCAGCCTTTTCAGAGATTACCTCAAACAAACAGACAGACAAATTTTTAAAATGTTATTTACAAATTTATAAACAGTTATTTTAATATTACAAACAGACGATCCAATTTTATTTTGTTTGCTTTCCTTTTCTTTGTATCGTGTCCCGAATTTTCAACTAACAGACAATCTTTAATCTTACTATTATCATAAACGCGAAAGTTTGATGTATGGATGTTTCTAACTCTTTCATGCGGGAACGGTTGAACAGATTTCTGGATTTGGAAATTTGGATTCGAGTTTCTTGGTAGCCTGTGCACATGCTACTTTTTATTCCGAAAACATGTCCTGCATAATAATGCTGCCTTTTCATCTTTTCATAAGGAATCGGCACATTTTAGCGGGAGTTTATCTGTCAGAGAGCAAATTAAACTTCTTCCCGGAATAACAAGAGTTCATCAGGAATGAGATGCAAATGAAAAGGTTGTGTGCAATAATATTCTAGTCTTGTTAATTGTCGACATATCTCAAGTGTCTCAGGTCCAAAGATTTCAATCAATGTGTGGTAACAGCAAAACGTGGTCTCTTACCATTTGCCTTCTAAGCCAACTCAAAATAGCTTAAAGAGCTATGGAGAGGGCAATGCTCGGGGTCTTGTTGCGCGATCGAATGACGAATAAGAAGATTCGTAACCGGACTAAAGATACCAACATTGCCTAGCAGATCAACAAGTTGAAGGGGTAGTGGGCAGGGCATGGAGTCGTAAGGTTGAGTATTGGAGACCACGTAACGTCAATCACAGTGGAAAGCGACCACTCACAAGATAGACAGACGATCTGACTAAATCCGCTGGATCGTGCTGGACACAGGCTGCATACAACCGGTCCTATTGAAGATTACCTTGAGGAAGGCTATGTCCAGTATTGGACGTCTTATGGCTGATTTCATGATGTATATAATATTAAAGTGATTTATTCTGTGAATGTTATGTTAAACATCATTTAAATAGACACCTCAGCCGGTGCCTCGAGTTGAAAGTCTTCTGCAAATGTTTCTTACTAGTTTATAATATTAACTAGTTGATCCGACAGGTCTTGTTCTGTCTTAACTACATACTTATGTTTATCATGATAAACTATTGCGACTGGAAAATAAGATATGTACTTGAGAGATAGGGATCTCTCAGGTTGGCTCTAACTGTACGCAATAAGAAAACATTGATTGAAGTCGGTTCAGTTAAATTTTTATATTTAAAGATATGCATAGATATTAGAAATGTCTTTCTAATTCACAGTCACGTATTAAGGGTTAACTTCCTTCTCATTCACTTACGCAAACGTGACGAGTAAACAGCAACACGTTCTTAATTGAATATTAATATTTAATATCTCTTATTATCTAATTATGGGATCGAACCCACGACCTGTGGCGCACGAGTTAGGATCAGTACCATCTGTGCCCTTGGGCCCGTCAAAATGTTAATTCTACTTTTACTCCCTCGTGTCATCGCAAAGTTAAATGTATGTCACTTATTTATTTATTTATTTCAACGCCTACAATTCCACAACCTTCCTCACCCTTTCAACAGGAACACAGCAATCCAAGCACTGCTATTTGGTGGTAGGCATAGGTAGGCGGAGAGCGTGGTACCCATGAACACCTTGTTAATGGCGTTCCTCAGAGAGTATAGACCTATGATGAATATAAACAAGTCATAATCATTACATAATCTAATTGACCCTAGTGCGCAGGGTTAGAACCTATCACGCTATGGCAATAAATCTAACGAAAGGGTAAGCACACATCTTTCAAATGCCACTATACGCCATTAGTGGCAAATAAGAGGATTTATTACTCACTTGCCATTCCCCTAAGAGGTCTGATGTATCAATTTAGGTCAATTATATAACTCCTAAGTGCAACCTTAATATGACCATTTTTATTAAACAGTTTTTTGTTGTTATAGCTGTGAGGTACCGGTAGAGTAGAATAGTACCTACCCCTGTACCAGGTGTCGTAAGCGGCGACTAAGGTACCAGAACCGACAGATGGCGGTATATCCATGCAAATAAGTCAGCACAAATGTACAGGGCGGGGATAGGTAGCAATTATGTGCAACATACCCCCTTTCTTAAGGAGGCCTATGTCCGTGCCTATGAAGGTAAGTCAGTATTATTTTTATTTTATACCATTTAGTGTACAAATTTTTAATATACAAGCTAATAGTCTGCAAAATATATTCAAATTCAGTCGGTATTCAGTTTCGTGGCGTGTGCAAATAAGTAAATTTGCAATACATGACATTAAAATACGTCTAGGTCTAATCTAAAAAAGTAATTTCAACAGGGCATAGAACCTTTTGTTGGGACCGTTGGAACACACGAATGTCGATAGATGGCGTAACGACCGCATCAATTTTTATTCTTGAAAAGTCACTGTTGAATACAGGCCTCCCCAAGACTGAGGGAATTTTACCGTTAATTGCCGCGCTGGGCAAGCGTATTGGCAATCGCAGAGGGTAACTTTCACAACGAGTATGCTGCCGCCCATCCCCGACCGGTGTATTTAAGTTAGTATCCATCTGTATTAGCCATCTGTATTAAAATGTAAAACATTTTTAAAATACCTTTTACCGTTTTCGTTTAAATATTCGTTGCTAGTAAATTTGACGTACAAACTGGCTGTAGAGAACGGTCGGAATAATACCTCCGTGCCAAATGTCGTAAGAGCAAACTAAGGTGTATCCATTCGCAATAGCTCAAGTGTAAAAGGACAGAGATTATTAGCAGCATCCCCAAATTAAACGATTGCCACCACGCCTGGCAATTATGGACGAAAACCAAAGACAAAAATGATCTATAGATAAAACTATAGACAGAAAATTGTTTGAAAAAGTCTGAAACATCATTGGAGATCCTACGGTTGATATAATGATGATCACCGCTCTCATATTTGTATCAAGCTGTCATCGTATTTATTGCATTGGATATTGTATAGTTTTTTTAATTAGATCAGGTTGTCAAACAAGCATACAGTCCGCGTGATATTAAACGTCACTGCAGCCTGAAGACGCTCGTAATGTCACGAGGATATCACTAGAACGTTGCTAACCTTGTGACTTAAAGATATTATGCCACTTTACCCAGTAATTGCCTTCCAAACCCTTCAGACCGAAACACAGCTATACGAACATTGATATTGGGTAGTAGATATAGGCGATACTGAAGTACCAACGCAGACGACTTTTTCTATTACATCTCATGTAGATATAATAATAATAATAATAACTTTATTCAACAACAAAAGGTAACTTAAACTAAAATACATTTTGATACTTAGGTACCTAAACTAGGTCTAGCCTGTTCTTATAGGTACCTAGTATAGTACCTATATCACACTCCATGATAAGTCGCTTAAAACACTTGTGTTACAGACATCGGACAACAGAGTAATTACAAACATAATACACTCACAGGCTCAAAACAAACACAAAGATCATCATATAAATATTTATCTCTATTTTATTCTTCTTTCTATTCAATCTGGTTGGGGATCGAACCCACGACCTTTGGCGCACAGGATAGAACCACTACCATTTGCGCCAAAGGATCCTTCGAATTTACTTATATAATACTTGAACATAATAATTCTGCACATCATTAGCTATTGAATTTCCTAATATCCAAAGGAGGACGCTCCGAGAAGAGCCCTATCCACTCGAGTGACTTATCGAGGGCCCTCCAGTCCCCTCTACTCGAGACAAAGGCCTACAAAATTGTTCGTTAGTAAGACCAACAGTTATTAAGTTTTGTCTATGATATTATTGAGCCCCATAACGCAGATTGTGGGAATATTAAATGTAATATGTTATAAATATTGGCCTGAGTGGGGATCAAACCCACGACCTTTGGCGCACTAGATAGGAATTGCGCCATCGGCCCGTCAAGTCTAGTATTATATTTGTGATTCTTCTGTTGTCAGATATCTGCAACACAAGCGATTTAAGCTACTAATTGTCAGGTCGAGACGGGTCAATGCATGACATGTTGTGCGAATAATTTAGTTATTTATAATTATAAAGTCGCATAAGTACACAAAAGACCACAACCAATTATAAACTTAACCTTTAACAGGTAGCCTTTATTATTGTTTGAGAAATTTTATAAATTTGTGTAATGATCTCTGACTAAAAACCAATGAAACATTTCAATCGATATTCAACTCTAACAGCTGGTTATTGAGATCAAAACTCGTTGTGAAATCATAACACATTTGTACGAATATATGTACATATCTTAGCTTACCTATAGATAGTCTAGACTATACGTATTATTTTCATCTAGTCTTCTAGTTTTTAACTGAACGTATTTCCACTTTCCAAGTTGTCTGTCCGCAATCAAGATCCAATCAATGTAATATAGAAGGGCTGCTCTGCTAAATGCCTTCCGCGGAGCACTCAGTGCAACTAGGTTAATAGTAAATAGACATCTAGATTATGAGCAGTAAACCTAGAATGTAATCTGCACTTTCTAGATATTGTTTCACATTGTATCGTGGAAACAACTTATTCGATAATATGGCAACATCAAGGCTTTCTATAATACTACAGTGCTAGCTAAGTAATAGTATTACTTACCGGCAAAGACGAGAGGTACCGGTATACTAGAATAGTACCTTCTTCTGTACCGGGTGTCGTAAGAGGCTACTAAGGTACCAGAACCGACAGACGGCAGAATATGTATCCGAAACAGTGTAGCTCAAATGGGTGGGTATGGGCAGCAGCATTCCCTTCACCAAAAGTCCGCTCTGCGATTGCCAACACGCTTACTCAGTGTGGCATTTATGGCTAAATTTTCCCCATTCTTGGGAAGGCATATGTCCAGCAATGGACTATCAATAGCTGACGATGATGAGAGGATAGCATGAATCCTAGGAACGGATTTGTATGTATTCATCATTATTACAGCCATTGGAAGTCAAGACTAGATGACATAATAGGCCTTCCCAAGAATGGGGAAATTTTACATATAATTGCCGCGCTGGGCAAGCGTGTTGGCAATCGCAGAGCGCAGCTTTCGCGATGGGGATACTGCACATCCTCACAGATATACGATGGATATACCGCCATCTGACGTTTTTGGAGCCTTAGTCTTACGACACCTGGTACAGAGAGGTACTATTCTACTCCTTCTATGCCAATACCTTGAGGTGTCTCTACTGTTATTGAAAATATAGTTTAGCCTTTCTTGATCGGTAAAGATAGCTTTCTAATGGTGAATGATTAAACACTAAACACACACATACACAAATCGTGTAGCAATACAACAAACACTAGTGCGGCTAGGCGTTCTGCCCTCATCATTTTTGTCAAACCTTCCAAAGAATGGCCTCTCGAGCGAGATCTTATAGACGGAGTGCAATTGACATAATCAGCGATATATTGCATCAGAAAACAACGAGACGCCATCTTTTTTTACCAATATTGATTAAGTCAAACAAGCCTACAGTCCGCGTGATAGTAAGCGTCGTTGCAGCGTATAGACGCTCGCATCATCACAAGGATATCACTAGCGAGATACCAAACTTATGACTTGAAGTTGACATTGCCCAGTAATTACACTGTTTCTTTCACCTTTCAAATCGGATTACAACAATGCGAGTACAGCAATGCGTTTTTTAGGTGGGAATAGGTACACACACAAACGACTTTTAAATCAGGTCTACCTCTAATAAAGCTAGTCAAATCCTTCTAAAAGCATGACTAATAAGGAGAGGTAGTATGTACAAATAGCGGTACTCGAAGTACGTGTCTATAGTAGCATTGTGGTAGAATAACTCAGGAGTTTCTTTTTAATTTCACAAAGAGGGACGTGCGACCGCAAATGTATGCGGAGTTATAGCAGAAAGCCTCGGCTGAGCACTCGGACCGTTTATTGCTCAACTGAATTCTTAATATTGGTTCCGTATGGGGTAAATACTAGACGCGCCCCGCGGTTTCATCCGCGTTAAGTTTTACAACATCCTTACTAACTTTCACCCCCTTCAAACCCCTTAAGAGATGATTTTCAAAAAAATGTTTTTTACGTGTTTTATGACCTTCAATGAAGAATCTTTCTAAAGAACCTTTCAAGTGCTCCCTAACGTTATTAAAGGAACCCCTGCGCATAATTTCAAGATTCTAACCCTTATAGTTTAGACAATTAGTTCACTTGACTCCTTTGAATATAGCTTGATGACCAATGTCAATGTAGCTTTGTACGCAGATATTATTCGACCAGATTTCGTGTTATATCGCTTGAAACACTTGTGTTACAGACTTCAGACAACAGAGGAATAACGAACATAATATTAAAATCAATATGTAACGCCCAGACACAAAATAAACACAAATATTATCATATAAACGTCATCGTCATCATAATTTTTTATTAATGTTGTTAACATTTTAAGGTGTCATAACATCCCCGTCGCGAAATCTGTGATCTGCGATTGCCAACACTCTTTCTCAGCGCAGCAATTATGGGCAGTGGACTTCCAATGACTGGTATCATAATGATGACAAAGGTTTCATATAGAATTAACCCAAAATACGAATTAATCATCAAACTATGGTTAAGGAACTATAGTTAGGCCAGAAAAGCATAATTAAATTGCATTCCAAAAATTAATATGGATTTTTTTCTCTTTTATAAGACTTAATAAAAAATCAATAATCTGATGAGCGAGAACAAGAGGAATAGAAAAAAGATTTCTATGAAGCTGTAAGCTTATAATTTAATATGTAAACATGCAGTTAACTCATTAATGTTTGATATTACTAACGTGCCCTACCTCTAGCGAAGGCGAGGGGATAATCGGTAAGGTACCGAATGTAAATTGACAGGAGGACTTGCGTTACGCACGCAGTTGAAGCTATCAAAACGTATATTTTATACCCTTTTTTGCCATATTTTTTATTGATACTCCGCTCCTATGAATCGTAGCATGATGTTTAATATCTAAGTTAATCCTTATTATATCAACTACATGCCAGTGAAAGTCCCATCAAAATCGGTCCAGCTGTTTCAGAGATAACCTCAAACAAACAGACATATGTACCACCCGGTACATATGTCTGTTTGTTTACATACATCATATGCATCATATACATCCATATGCATATTATTATCCATATATATATATCCATATATCCATATATTATTTATCCATATGCATCCATAGCCATATGCATTTAGTAAATAGCAGATATTTTAGTATTACACCAGATACCTACCCCAATTTTATTTATATGTATAAATAAGAGACTATGGAGTATTGTTAACAAAGTCTGGATATAGCCATCTTTATAAAATAGAATGTTTTACTAAAATTAAAGGGTTTTAGTTATTTTATGTGTGTGTTGGCCGCAACTCAAGTCTCTGGAATGAGCTCAAGGTGCGGAAATGTGAATCGCTGTGTATATGCATACACTGTGTGTTAGTAAGACACGTTATGTTACGTTATATATCTAATAGGGCATTGTATGTGATTTTATCTATGGTAATGTTTCTCTAACGGATATATAATCCGGTAATTTTGTGCTCGAAATATTCAAAAAGGTTTTATGTTGGTCGTACTACCCGTTTTAAAAAAGATTAGTTTAGCAGACTGGAAGCCATATTAGATTTGATGTCAAACTTACAACGAACAATTTGTATGTAAATGTTTTATTAAGGAAATAGTAATATATTTACGCACCTAACTAACTAGGTACTTAGTTTTCCAAACCGTGCACTATTTAGGTACCTAAGTCAATCATAACACTGGAAACATCTTAAAAATAAATTAACTTAGCTTACCTAGATTCTATACGTAAATAAACTTCCATTTGCTAATGTGCCATCAACAAAATACAAGCCACAACGTACGAGCTCTAAGTACTCTCGATGGATCGCTCGGCCGGGGTCGACGACCGCGCCCGACTCCATTGCATCACACGTCACAACTCACCACCGACATTTTGTGACGGGCGCAGGGCGTCATGAATGTGACGAATTCGATTTGTGACGAGCGGGGTTCGTTCGGACAATTTTGTCATGCGTTGGAATGTGTTATCACTAAATAGTATAAAAAAGTCACTTCCGGCTGTCTGTCCCTATGTACGCTTAGATCTTTAGAACAATGCACCGGATTTTGATGCGGTTCTTTGTGATCTAGATAGAGTGCTGCGAGAGGAAGGTTTATATATACTATATCGTAGAAAACACTGATAATTTTAGCGTTTTCTAATGTGACGTCGTAAATAAACACATTGCAAACGTTGCTGAATCCGGCAAAATAGATCGTAATAATGTATTTACAGTATAGTACACCTTAAAAAGGTCTACAGAAATGCCCGCGATAACAGTTTATTCTCATTGCAACAGTGCGAAGCCGGGGCGGGTCGGTAGTGTTTTTATAATGGTACATCCCACATATTTTTCATCCTAAGTTTGCCTGGTCGAAATCGATCTCCGTGCCACCACATATGGCGCATATGGCCGCCACTTTATCACACCAGCCATTAAAAGTCCACTGTTGCCCTTGAGACATATGCCTCCCCAAAAATGATATGCGGTATGTTGCCCATAATTGCCGCGCTGGGCAAGCGTGTTGTCGCCGAGCGCAGTTTTGGCGACGGGGAAGCTGCTGCCCATCCCTGTATATTTGAGCTGACTTTTTTGCATAGATATACCGCCATCTGTCGGTTCTGGTAACTTAGTCGCCTCTTACTTCACCTGGTACAGGGTGAGGTAGTATTCTACTTTGCCGGTACCTCACGGATTTTTTATGAGTAGGTATCTACATAAAAATCCGTGAGGTACCGGCATTAATATTATTATGTCTGTTATTTTAAGGTGTTTTTTTGTTATGAAAACAGCTAACAAATATACGATCCGCCTGACGATAAACGTGACCGCAGCCTATGAACACTTGTGTCATCACAAAGATATCACTAATGCGTCGCCAATCTTCACAAGGTTACTGAAGATACAATAACACATTTACCCAGTAATTTCACTGCCTCTCTCACCGTTCAAACCTGAACACAGCAAGGCGGACACAGCTATTTGGCGGTAGAAATAGGTTAGAATGAAGTCTACCTCTAGTAAAGATAAATAAAGTGTATTATTGTTATTGTTTATAAGTATTGTACACATGTAACAGTATGTCGGTGCACATGTTGTTCGAATTGTGAACTTTGGAATTTGTTAAACGTATTGTTGATGCAAGATAACGTTTCTAGAAACGACCTTCAGGTGACATTTAATACGCGTCGCGGACGCATTTGTTCCGGCGCATTTATAGTTAAATCGTAATTGTTCAATTGGTTCTTAACATGGCATTTATTGGACACGAATCTTAGGTTATGTGGTACATGATAACAACTCTATCTGTTAAGCTTTTATGGCTTTTACAGTGAATAGATTTTGATCAAATTAAAGAGATATAATAACGTGAATTGTAGTGAAGTGTAGCGTTTTATATTTTTTTTATTCAAATAGCCAGTTCAATAGCGTACGCATTTATACAACTTTATTTATTCTTGAGTACGAACTAACCTAACCAAATTGTCTTACAAAAAATGGTAACAGTGAAATAAATGGAATCGTTTTATTATGAGCACGCGTAAATATAAGGAAATATTACATTTGAATAGTATTAAATACATATAAAGGGCCGTTGGGTACCGGCTGAGTAGAATAGTACCTCCCCCTGTACTACATAGTTGTCGTAAGAGGAGATTAAGGTATAGCCACCAGGAACATTATAGCTCAAATGGACAGGACAAGGATGGGCAGCAGCATCCCCGTTGCGAAACACGAATGACCAGCGCGGCAATTATGGGCAAAAATCTCGCTTTCTTGGGCAGATCTATGCCCAGCAGTGGACTTACAATGGCTGATATGATGATAATGATAAAAATATATCAGAAATAAATTATTATAAAGAGGAAAGATTACATTTTTTTTATTGTAACGATTTAACTCAAAATCTATTCGGCAGATTGTATAAAAATAAGAAGCTACATTTTGTCCCGATATTCACACGAGATACGTATTTATACATAATCATAATTATGTATAAATATAAAGACCCCGAGGGATTACAAGAGTAACCCGGCATATATATAGGTCATTGAGTTAGGTTCATAATAAACTAGACCGTCAACACTAGACAAGTCTTAAAAATCTCTCATTTGATTAGCATCATCCACGGTCCCCAATTTTAAATCTTATTTCAAATGCCATAGATGTCTCTTTCCCAAAACATCTGCCATCATATTCCCCTATAGCAAAAAGAAAATCCCGAAGAGACGACGGCGTCGCAGAATAGTGAAACATTCTTACAATATTTTAAGCTTCTTGTAACTCTCAATTCCACACCTGTGCCGAGTCAACAATGTGACGAGGCGAAATAAGACGTCGCGGGTCGTTAAAATTTTACGAGTTTTAAAATGGCCGACCACTGGTCATGGTGGGTAATAACTGGGGTCGACCGATGTGCTGCGCGAAATTATAGACGTGCCGAACCCTGTGTTTAAGAACTTCAAAGGTTTATGTGTGAAGACAGGATATTTAAGATTCTTTTCCACTTATTTCTAGAACTGTTTCTAGGAACATAAAAAACCGTTTCATTTATAATTGCTGTTTTAAAAATATAAAAATTAATATATGGATAAATCAACAATTTTTTTGTGTAAATCGTCTAATCAATCTAAATGAGGTAAGTTCACACCTCTTTCTCTTGTTAGATATTGATTATTTATGTTAAATATCATTATGTGTGTTTTAAAACTATTAAATACTAGCTTTCAGTCCGCGATTTTGTCTGCGAAATCTTTACTTAGGTAATATCTTATACCTGAATTTCTCGTGTTATTCCGGGAAAAAGTCTACGTCAATTCCCGACACAAAACTGTGCAGAAAGTCATGGGGATTTCATAGAGATAAATAAAAATGTTTTAATTCCAGACTCTCTGTGCCTCTCTTCCAGATAGTCTCTGTGCCTGTGTTCATCCAGATCTGTAACATACATCACTCGCACCTCCGAACTCCCGACTAAGATAAAGTTGGGAATTTATAACACATACATTCAGCCTCATCTCACTTACGCAGCTGGCCTGGTACGGGCTCACCAGCCGACGGATTACAGACCACAAACTTTTGCATTTATAATATTAGTAAGAATTTAATATAAAAAATTAAAACAGAAAATATTATATAGCAGGCAGTCAACAAATAAATGTTAGTATCAAAATTCCATTTGACTGACAAAATAGCATTTAATATAACAAATAAACGTTTTACATTATAAATTTAAGTACATAACTTCACCGAATTACTTCATAGTGGTCAACACGTAACAGTCCATTCGAAACCGCAGGAACTTTAATTAACACAATTGGCCGAAAAAACGTTTGATCCCGGAAAATACAAAACGTTTTCACCGAATTGCGGAATGTGTCCGAGCACGATTCGCTGGCCGACGTCGCTAGTGGGATGGCAATGATCCACGCACCCTACCGCAAGCGCTGACAGGGCCTGCAGGGTTGCCAGACCATAGACCAATTAAAACCTCACATCTTATCATCGCTATCATATCAGACTTTGAATGTCCCCGCTGGGTGTAGTCTATTTAGATTTGATTATTAAGATGTTTGAGATTTATCGTATTTATAATAAAATTATGCTTAAACGGCTTTAAAGCGGGTTTTATTTAACTATTTTCATTTTTGACCTGACAACGTCTAATAATTCGATGGAGTCGGCTGCACGCATGAAAAAACATAACTCATGCGGCGTTACCTCGCTCTGAGGCGTTCCGTTTAAGGCTTGAAGAGCAAGCGAGAGCGCGGGATGAGCGACAAAGAGGCACAATCGGCCCCGCGTTCGGCAGCGTTCGACATCTGTCTCTCTCGTACTGGAGTGAGCGATACGCCCGCGCAGACAGCTGCTATATAATAATACATTTTTATAAATAAAATTAAATCGTTCTTTTGAAAAATGCAACTATTTCATCAGTATTTTCTTATGACGTTGTCACGTTCAACTATCGTCAGTAAACCGACTTTACAGACAACCGATTTTTTTATTCAACGTTACGTTACAACGGATACCGCGTTTTAGAGCCGTTAGAGAGTACTTTTATTTTGGGTGGTTTGATGCCCATAATTGCAACCAAGAGTATAGTGTTGCAATGGGAATGCTGCCGGTTATCCCTGCCCTGTACTTAAGTATCGTATACGGCACTGGAGTATCGTATACAGATAAAGATATTATTGCAATCTGTCGGCAACTTAGACTACTTTTTATAATAAAAACTTTTTACAGCGTTAGCTATCTTCCAGTGAAGATCCCGTTAAAATTGGTCTAGCTGTTTCACTGAGTCGCCGTAATAAACACACAGAAAACACATTTAACATTTTTTTTGCAAGTACCGTATATACTTTTTTTTTGTTTTTAATGTTATGGAGTCAGCCATCAAGTATACCGTCCGCTTTATGATAAACGTGAACGCAGCCTATAGACACTTGTGTCATCACAAAGATATCACCAGTGTGTCGCCAACCTTGTGAATTAATGATACAATGTCACATTTACCCAGTATTTCCACTGCCTCTCACTCTTTAAACTAGAACACAGCAATGCGAATATTGCTAATTGGTAGAAATAACTGTGAGGTATTAATGTAGTCCACCTCTGTATGAGGTCTACCGCTATTTGTGAAATTCCTCAGTAAAGATATAGAAATAAATCGGAAGAAGGTCTGCCATCAATCACTTTATTATATATATTGTAAATAAAACTATTTATAATTAAAATTAACGACCTTATTTCACATAGGTTTATTTCACATTCACGTCTGCATGTTCGACGCTTCGTTCGACAGTTAATTTTAAATGTTATTACTACACTCGATAATTGTTATTCATAACGTATGAGCACCCATTTAGAAAACTAACTGTCTTATTTATCAGTCTGTTGTATCTACAGCGATTGTTTATTTTGTCCGGTTATTTAAGTTTTTCCACCTGGCAACCTTAGCAGCCTATGGTACGTTTTTCACCGGTTATGTACTTGCGTCCGTTTTATGAGGAAGGCTTTTGTTACAGAGCGTTTTGTTTTATTCAAGTGGAGTTTTGTTTCATTCGAGTGGAAATGTAGTCGCTACCCGCGGTATAATTAGATTTAATCACCGCCATTTAAACGAGCTAAAGATTTTTCATTTGATTATTCTAATTCAAAGCTTCTCAAAGTGGAGTACGCCACTTTATTAGGGTTTGACAAAATGTTTGACGGATTTAAATTTGACAATAGTTATATTAAATGATTTACAAAGATTCTATACCAGATTTAAAATTATCAAAACAATTAGCTGTGTTTTTTTTTGATAATTTTAATAGATATTCATTTGTTAAGTATGGTTACGTTTCAAAGCCGACCCCTAAAATGATCAGTCGATATATAACCATTGTTTAACATACCGTGAGGTACCGGCAGAGTAGAATAGTACCTCCCTCTGTACCAGGTGTCATAAAAGGCGACTAAGGTACCACGACCGACAGATGGCGGTCTATCTATCCGAGACAGTTTAGTTCAAATGCACAGGGGGGGATGAGCAGCAGAATCAACGTCGCGAATGCTGCGCTCTGCGATTGGGCGCACGCGTGCCCAGCGCAGCAATTATGGGAAAAATTCCCTCTTACTTGCGGAGGTCTATGTCCTGCAGTGGGCTTCCAATGGCTTCAATGGTGATGATATTGATTAAGAAGATATGATATTAAGTACTAAATTGTTATGGTACTGAGTTGGCAAACAAGCATACTTTCTGCACGATGATAAGCGTCACAATAACGTATACACACTAAAGGTATCATAAAGATATCACTAACGTGCCACCATATGATCTGAAGATATGTCAAATTTGGTAATGTCAATGCTCCCCTTGCCTTCAAAACAGAGCACAACAATGCTTGCAGAGCTGATAGCAGTAGAAATAGGTGAGAGTGAGGTACCAATACAGGCTACCTTTGTAAGAAATGTCAATCATATTTTTGAATGACTTTAAAACATTGAACTATTTAAGTAGTTTCTGTCCAAAAATGAGATACTAATAAAACATACGATAAGTGTTTGTAGTGGCAAATTTATGTAACCACTAACTGTAGCATGCGGCTCCGCTCGTAAATTGTGCTCAAAGAATATCAGTGCCCGTGAAATTTGCAAGAAACCAATATATAGAGCTTTACAATAATGAGCGATAAGATTTTAGATTTGATTCCGGAGTGCCCGTGAGAACAACTTGCCATGGGAAATGGTAATTACTGAACTAAATAATAAAATTAGTTCAATATTACTGGAAGTTTATTCATTAGAAACAAATAGATATTTATTCTTTGTGTTATTACTGGTGACCCGAGACTTTGGACGCTTGGTCTTAGTTATATAGCAACCATCGGGAACTGCTTTTTATCAGGATCAAAAGTAGTATCTGTCAATTCGCAGGAGTTCAACAGTACATGTGCAAATTTGAATCAAAATCAGTGCATCGGTTAAGCAGTGGAAGCGCAATAAACATACACACTTCGCATCCTTTATCATGATATCATCATACCAGCCATTGGAAGTCCACTGCTGGACATAGGCATCCCCAAGAAAGGGGGAATTTTGCCTATAATTGCCGCGCTGGGCAAGCGTGTTGGCAATTGTTGTGCGCATCTTTGGCGACGGGAATGCTGCTGCCCATCCCCGCCCTGTGCATTTGAGCTGCATGGTTTCGGATGGATATACCGCCATCTTTCGGTTCTGGTGCCTTAGCCGCCTCTAACGACACCTGGTACAGGGGGAAGTACTATTCTAGTATCCTTACATTCTTACAAATATTATTAACGCAAAAATTTCTGAGTGTGGATGTAAGCTTGTTATTCTTTCACGTCTGAACAGTACTAAATAAATTTAGTACAGTGAATACTGATAGTCTGGACTGTGTTAGTCTACTAGTTAGGCTAGTTTTTATCGTGAAAACATGTTCCCATGGGACAGGCTAGGCTTTTAAAGTCATCAACACGACTTTTTGTACAATTTAGCTTGACAAGAGTTCCTCAGGGATGCGTTAAACACAACCCGAATAAACTCGCATGCGAAAGTCGAAAGGCTATATTATGTAAATATTGATGAGTTATATATATGAAGTTGTATATAACTTTATATTAAAACACGTTGTTATTCATGGCATACATATCAATTGAGGGCCAACACGGGCCATTAACATAAATTGTTTTTATTGCGATTTTATTGACAGTTAATTTGAATAAATGCAGTTGTTAGCGTTGGAGACTGTTTTAAAATTATCGTGGAATAAACATTTAGTGATACCGAAGGACATTGTCAATTTTTTCACTATTATTATGCCAAACAGCAGTGTTTGCATTGCCGTATTCCGGTTCAAACCGAGATATTTAGTCAAACTGCTGGGTAAAGTGACATAATATCTTCAAGTCACGAGGTTGGCAACGAGCTAGTGATATCCTTGTGATATTACGAGCGTCTAGGCTGCTGTTACGTTTTCTATTACGACTGGTGGATGATTTTCGACAACGTCCTCTTCTCTTTATATCGCTTCCTCCGGGAAATCATTCGGGATCTAAATTAACCTATATCCTTCCCTGGTGCTCAAGCTATCCATGTGCCAAATTTCATGAATGTTTATTCTGCCGTTTAGTAGTGAAATGGTGACAAACTGACAGACACAATAAGCGTTATGATATCATATAAGTATATTATAATGGATGAGTATACACCAAGGGTCATGGGTTCGATCCCCACCCAGGACAAATATATATAAGATCATGTTTGCGTTGGTCCTGAAATATGTGTTTAAGTAGTATATTTAAGGTACCTCAGTTGTTTGATATCCGTAACACAAGTGCATTAAGCGGCATGCCACGGTGTCAGGTCAATGTATGATATGATATGTAAATTTATTTATTATTTTATTTTGATGGCGTATCGGTTGTTTATGTATTTTTTTTAAGTTAAGTATCAGTTGCCCCGTTTGTTGTGACAGGTCTGATAGCGTATTCAGTAGTGTACCTATCTTGTGCTCCAAAAGTCGTGGGGTTCAATCCCCAAACAGCATAAATATGAAAATGTACATTTGTATTTTTTTTGTCGTTAAATATCATCATTTAATCAAACTGTTATGAATTTCTTTTCTAGACTTTAGTGAACGTACCACGAAAGAAACTACCAAAAGTATTAATTTGCATGATATTGCCGCATCAACTATAACTACACTGAATCTAGCAAAGTAAAAGCGAGTATTGTATTAAAAAAACGCGAAGATATCGCTCGTGACAATGCAGAGATACCACCAAGAACTCTTAAGAATTTCAACTGGAAATATTCTTGGATAACTCACTATTAAGCTCGTATTTATGCATAATCCAGATTCACAATGCATTTGCATAATACATCTGGGTTACAGGTCGCTCACCCCCGTTATGAAATATGCATTGTTTTTTTTTTTTGTAAACGACGCGATAAAAACGGAGTCGTGTCGTTTTTTATACATATTTTTAAATAATAAATGTCGTAACAGGTAAATAAACTTTATAAACCGCATGATTATATTATGGGTTCCTAGAGTACTATGACTGCTATATATAAATACTAAACAATTTTCTACAGTTTACAGGCCGGCGCAGATGGTAGTGATCCTATGTTGTGCGCCAAAGGTCGTGGGTTCGATCCCAGCTCAGGACAAGTATTTATGTCATGGTATTTGTGTTTATTCTGTGTCTGTGTTGAATATATGTATTTGAGTGTTATATTTGTGATTTCTCTGTTGTCTAACACAAGTACTTTAAGCGACTTATTTCGTTGTCAAATTAAATATATAAGAAATTAATTCAGTTTGAGTCGACACAAACAACTGATGTCAACAAATCGGGAGATAGTTTTGGTATTGTTGCTAATCGTTATTTTCCTTATTCTTACTTATATCAAACTCGAAAGTTTGTAAGTATGGATGTATGTTCGTTGCTCTTTCACGCCGGAACGGCTGCACAGGTCTAGATGAAATTTGGCGCACTAATATAGGCTACTTTTTATCCCAAATAGCTTGTTCCCGTGGGGTAGATCAGGCTTTTTATTTACAACTACAATTAGAAGTCAAGAACTACATATACTTCTTTTTGGATTAATAGGGGTTCTTCAGAATCTGGCAGACAAAGTCGGAAAGCTTAACTATATTTTACATCCGACAATACATAAGCGATATCGGTTATCAAAAAGGTATTGGTGAAAAAAAGCAAGTCAGGTCAAGTCAACTCATGTTAGTCAGGCAAAGCAATAGAATAAAACTTTGTGATAAAATGAAAATAACACTTTATATTGACAACGGAATTAAATGCTCGTTATAAATAACGTTGTTTAGTCATTTATCGAAATAAATTTATAGAAGATCCAGCGTAATTGGCAATTATCGTGAAATAACAAGGACATTAATCAGACTGTCGTTAACGATTTTAATATTTTATTTCGATAAATTAATTGTATTTATCTTAGATGGATGGAACAATATTATTTTAGTGAATTACATAGATACAATTCTAGATTGACCTCTGAAAGGTGGTCAGCGGGTACCTCACTTCCGCTCATTTCTACCGCTAAACAGAGGCCCTTCCTTTTGAAGGGTAAGAGAGGTAGTCTTAATGGTGGATGTGCAGAGTTGTCAGATATCAGAGAAAATAAGGCGACATGCGAATAGATTCGGATTAAAAATTTGCGGGTTTCAAGCGGGTACTGTTGAATAGATTGAATTTAGAGTTTATTGATGATCTGGAGTGTCATATTTGCATTTTGTCCCGAAATCATGTCCCTGCGGTACACCGGCCGTACTTTTCATTTATAGTCAGAGAAAGTGACTTGTTATTTGTTATATAAATTATTAATTTTATAATTTTTCAGTCTGAAATCGTTACAGTGACAAATTTAAGTAAACACATTCCGTGCGGTAGCAGCTGTACAAATATGATACAAAAAGGGAATTAAATATCTTCACCATTTGTGCACTTCTCGCTTCTTGAAAAATTGTACAAACTACAATAGTATCGCAATATTCTCTACATTACAAATATTGTAATGAAATTTAGTATTTAATTTAAGTATCCAATGGTTATTTTAGATGTTTTTCATAGTTTTTTTATTAATCCGGGTCGACAAACAAGTATACAGTTAGGATATAGGTTAATTTAGATCCCGAATGATTTCCCGGAAGAAGCGATATAAAGAGAAGTGGACGTTGTCGAAATTCATCCAGCAGTCGTAATAATAGAAAACGTAACAGTAGCCTAGAGACGCTCGTCACACATCACAAGGATATCACTAGCGCGTTGCCAACCTTGTGACTTGAAAATATTATGTCACATCACTCAGTAATGTCAAAACCTCTCTTACGCTTTTACGTTACGTTACGTTACTCTTACGTTACTCGTCACAAAGATATCACTAGCGCATCGCCAACCTTGTGACTTGAAGATAATATATCACATCACCCAGTAATTTCACTACCACTTCACTCCAAACTGGAACAAAGCAATGCGAAAACTGCTAAGGTCAAAACTAAAGAGATTCATAACTTGAATTTTTGCTTAGAGGTTTATTTTTTAACGTAAGCGAGCACTTAGAAAGCATATTTGAAAATTCACCCCTAAGAAGATAAAACGGGGATGCAAAGTTAGTATGAAACTTAACTTTTTTTGAAGTAATTCGTTAAAAATCATGAAACAAGTGTGAAATACTTTTTCGAAAATCATCACTCAAGGGGGTAAAAAGGGAGTGCAAAATTAGTATGACGGTTCTCTGATGTTATTTTAATGAAATGTTATATTTGGGCTATAATCTCCTAATAAAGATTATTGCCGATATATTTTTTGTGAATTCTAACATTTGTACTTTCATTGGCAGAACTATTGTTATAAGGACTAACTTACTACTTTTATTGTATAGGTACTAGCAGTGCCCGCTACTTCGTCCGCGTAAAAAATGACTTTGGAAGGACCTTAGTAATAATACTAATAGTAACCTTCCTCGATAAATGAACTATCCAACACTGTAAAAATGTTTCACTGTAAATATTTATTTAGCGCGTAAATTAGCGCGTTTCAACAAACAAACTCTTCAACTATATAATATTAGTATAGATATTATTCTCGCGGGAACCGGAACTACGCGGGGGATGCCGCGGGGCGCTGCTTGTATTATAAAAAAATATACATTATCCAACGAAAGCGAAATGTCGGTACCTCTAGTGAAGTCCGAGAAAAATGGCGGCCCGCCTTAGGGCAGGACTTTATCAATTTTGCACTGAGATCGGTATCTTGAGAATTCTTTTATAAGGGTCTTCCATTGTAATTGCTTTTGCAATAAAAGGAGATTGTTTACTTTTATAAGTATACACGGTGTTGCGAAATGTTAAGAATGAGTGCGGGCTGTTCAAGATTCATTTAATAAGTCCATGGAGTGGAAAATATGCAAATTAAAATAAAAAAATGATTATATTTTGTAGAATCTATCGTCTTATAAATTCACACAACTTCTTATAGAATCACTGGTATTGTGATGTAAATCCTTAAAATGACTTGTGTTATTGACAACAGACGATGCATAAATATAAGATACATAAATACATATTTAACACCTAAACACAGAACAAACACAAATACACATCATGGCTTGGCTTACAAACTACGACATTTTAGTTTAACATTAGAAGTGACTTTTTCTGGCTTTTTATACTGCATGTATCCGACTATAGGTAGGTAATACATGAACTCGGAAAATAATTTACGATGTAAAATACTATATAACAACTTCCATATATAAAGAAGTTCGCCTACAAATTGGGTATATACTGATAGGGACTAAATAGATACAAACAGAAAACTCTATTACCCACAAGTGACGTCACACTGCATGCTCGCCGTTCTAAATTGAAAAACGAAATTCTCTGCCTAATAGTATAACGTTAAAACCATATGAAAGGAACGTTTTAAATTCAGTAGACAAAACAAAACACGACGCGGAGTTCTTAGAGACAGCCTTGGATTGGTGCCGTTGACCCGAGCCATACATAAATGTATGTCATGTGTATGAACAGGGTGACAGGGCACATGCATGCATATATGTATGGATATATGTAATGTATGTGCAGTTGCATTCACTGCATTACATTATAACAGTTGGTATACTATTTAATATCAAAAACTGCTGTAACTTTACTCCAATAATTTTTACATAAGAATAGCTTTTTATTAAGATACTTTAAGTACGTAAGTACCACATTCTGTTTTATTTATTAGGAAATTTAGTGCGACAGTGACTTAGAGTACCGGCAGTGTACTCGTACAATAATACCTCCCCTTAGGTTATGGGGATTGAGGTACCGGAATCGGAAGATGACGGTTTACCCGAAACAGCGTTGCTCAAATGCAAATTAAAATTTGATATTATAATTTCGTGCTTTTATTACTACTCGTAAATAGCAAAGCCCCGGCGTTTCACACTTAAGAGCATGATTTTCAAAAAAAATTATATACGTATTTCATGTCTTTCAATGAAGAAACCTGTCTACTGAAATTTACTCGAAAAAATTTGCACTCACGTGCACTGAGGAGGTGAATTAAAATAAATTCTTTCTTATTGCTCCCATACGTTATAAAAGGAATCCCTGTGCCAAATTTCATGTTTCTAACCCTTATAGTTTGGGCCCTGCGTTGATATATCAGTCAATCAGTCAGTCACCTTTTCCTTTACTTAGCATAGTATAAATAAGTTTCTTTAAACTGCCACCAACCTGTTCTGTGGTCTAGAACAATAATTGTAACGCGTACTAATAATTTTGTGACCACTTTCTACATAAACAAACAAACAAGAATCTGTACATGGCATGCATCTAGCTCAACGTAAAAACCGTACTAATTACCAAAACTAGCACATTACTAAATAATCACGCGGAATACACTTGGCGTGATAATTGTGCTAAGCACGGCGTAAGTATGAGAGTAATTTTGGTGAAATCACGTCAACAAAAGAAATAGAGCGTGTTCTGTCAATGCGTTTTGTTAATGGATCCGCTGTGGTATGTCCAAGCGATGATGTGGTATGTCGAAGCACTGTTGGTTTTATTCTATTTTAATTATCAGTAATAATTTTTTTATTGGCTCAGAATGACCAGTGTGTGTTTTACTAATGCATCTATAGTGGATTTGTGGACTTTAGGCTTTAACGCGAAAACCGCACTCAATGCTGCCCGTGTTTTCGAGCGCACGTGATAAAATATGCAACGCGTGATTGAATCAAAGCCACGTCTCTGGAATCTTGCGCTCCGTATTCGGTCTTATGGTAATTAATAATTCCTGTTCAACTTGTGAATGTGATTGCTTTGATTCTATGTGGAATATACATTAAAGTATTATTATCTTCCTATTTATTATATAATATATTTCCGTAATATACGGGCAGGCAACATATTTAACGGGCCCGGTGGCGGAGATGGTGGTGATCCTATCTTGTGCACTAAGGGTCGTGGGTTCGATTCTCACCCAGGGCAAATATTTATATGATGATATTTGTGTATTTTCTGTGGCTGGGTATTCTTCTGTTATCCGGCGTCTGTTACACAAGTGGTTTAAGCGACGTACCACGGAGCCAGGACAATGTATAAGATGATGTGGAAATGTATTATTAAAAAAAATATTTATCTTTCAAATTCATAATAGCTAAAGGCATTTTAGAATTGCACTGTTTACCTCATAAAAAGGTCTCTTACTTATTTTAGTTCTTGCTAATTTGCAAATCATTCGCTCTACGAGCACGTTTGTAATGGGCGCTGTAGATAACTGCTAGTTTGTAATCCAAGGCAGGCGGGCAGATAGACATCGGTGATATTTGTGGCCCGGCTAGACAGTTTCCCCACGAACTATTGTCTGGAATTGTAATCATTCCTATACCAGTTGAGATACTGAAAAAGAACACGTTTTCTCGATCTCGCTAATTCGAACGCGTCGATATATTCACGTTTACGAAATCACGTTCAACACATTAAATATCAAGCTGAACATTTTGATCAAGTTCCTGGCAGTATTGATTTTACGTTGGCTAGTTTTAGGACTGCCTGTTTTAGGAGGTGAAATAAATTTTAAAAAAGTATACGCTACAGTATATATAGTATATGTAATGTGACAAAATAGATTATAGACGGTTTTTTATTTAACCTCCTTTTTATTCTGACAAAATACAAAACTATATCGAGTTTATTTCAATGTACCGTCTCCACTGCTGATTTTATTAAAAGATTGTACTTTTGAAAAAGATTCAGTGCACAAAACATTTGGAACAAACAAAAAAGGCGTAGCGGGCTGAACAGAAATAAAACTTAAAAAAAGTATCCGAAGTCAAGCTTTTCTCTGAATGTAAAGCATTAAAGAGATTACGAAAGACTGCCCGTCATCAAGTGACTGGCAAAAAGTGCGTCCCTACAGACACCAATGCTTATGTTGGCCGCTCTGGGGGTAACATAGTTCTCGTGTAAAAAATGAAACTGCTAATTCAATTCTACTCTTAAGTCTTAGATCATATATTTATATTTCATATAAAATTTATTATAATTCAAGAAAAATTCAACTGCCAATTCCATTTAGTACATACGACTATAAATTATACTATACAATTCTAAAAAAAATTATAACCGATATTCATGCAACCGGCTCCGTGGTATGTCGCTTAGAGCCCTTGTGTTACGGACATCAGACAACAGAGTTATCTCGAATATAATACTTAAATCCATATTTTTAACACCCAGACACAGAACAAGCACAAATACCATTATATTTACCCCGGTTGAGGATCCTTGAGGCATAAACATTAGACCACTACTATCTGCGTCATAGGACCCGTCAAATTTATATGTAGAGTCCATTAACGATTGAAATTTTACAGGTTTGTATAGTTTCACCTGTGGCTGTGTGTACGAAGTAACCCAATGTTGTGTAGATTGTATCATTAAATGTGAAGTTCCATAAGTCCCTTTACCTTGGGAGGTCAACACCCGCTCACCCCACATAGCGCGGTGTTTTCCGAGCAATTTTACTAAAGTGCCGGACGTCGCGATAAAGGCTGTATTTACCGAATGTCTTTGCTGCCACTTTGAAATATAAAGAGCTGCTTGTTATGCCAAATTACTGCTATTTAGTATTGTGAAAAAAAATGCATGGGTAAAGATGTAGGGATGCTTTGAAGTTGTGTGTGCGATGACGGAAAAACAAACGGCCGGCCTTATGGTAAGGGCATATTACCATAGACTATACGAATACAACGACGCCGGCACAACGCAAACTCTATGAAACCTATTTCCTTCTTTGACAAAGTACAAATAACTTGTTTAAAATTGTATTAAATTATGTAATAAAAAACATACTTTTATGATTCATACTGCAGAAATAAAACGGCAGCAAGATAAGAAATTCAAGGACCATTTATTTTTTGAGATTGAGAGACGCCTGTCTCGTGTACCGGTGAGGTAAATAAGGAGAACTCTGAAGCCATTGCTTTTTAAAACACGTTTGCAGCAAATTTTGTGGAAAACAAAACCAAAAACAAAGTTCTGAAACATTCTTGTTAAAAAGTTATAACAGTGAAACAGCTACTATATATATATATATTTGTTTTCGTTAAAAACTTTATTTAGATTGTAATGTTCTTTTTTTTACAAAGGTAAAGTCACAAGTCAAAAAAAAAACTGCGAAAGCATACAAATTCAAACAATTTTACTTTGGCGCCAGCGGAGTTACACAACAAGAAAAAAAATGAGCCCTTCACAGCCAACACGTGCTGTAACCCTACCTCTCAGCAACACCTCAAATTACTCAATCACACCTAATTTAAACTTCAACACCTGCACTTAGAACTCAAATTCCTGTGCGGTAACCATCAATTACTTTTGACGTCGCTTCACAAAGATATTCTGCGGTCACATTAGGTCTTGTGTGCATGACATAAGGTTGATATTCGTATGTGATTAAATCAAGCGGCAAATTCCTTGCAGGCATCCTTGACAGGAATTCTGCAGGAGCGAAGGGCGTAGGGTTAGCACTTTGAGAAGTTATTTTGAAAAGGTGTAAAATTAGACTTATATGTGGGTTTGTTTAAAATGTCTTTTCTTTAGCTAGTGAAACTAGTTAGGTCATGAAAGCGTAACAAACTGACAGATAGACACACACTTTCACAGTATATAACATTGGTAAGGATAGTAAAATAAAAACTCTAAGCTAATAATAATTAAATCAGCCATAAACATAATAATAATTTATTTTATTTACTCAGAACTCTAAATCGATCTAACCATTTCAGAGATTGAAACAAAAAAATATGACAAAAAGACAGATACAGATTAAAAAATCCTTTTTGTGACCTGGGAACCGTAGACGTTCAGAAAAAAATGGTTTAATTGAATAGATTATTTCTCTTAAATATGATTTTTATCACTTTTTTTGAGGTTTTAATGAGGTTTATACACTTTTACAATTTGTTAACATTTCGCAAATTCTGAATTTACTTTGCGGCAATTATTTTAAAAGAGGGGCCGCAGTTATATTTATCTTCAAAAAGTTACATCAACTCTTATTCGTTGAGTAGTAAACGTGTAAATGTAAGAAAAATAAACTTTATTGTAACAGTTTAAAAAGTGATTTTTGAAAAATAATGTGACATCCCTGATTCCAATTTAATTGATAAAACCTGAATAGCACTCATTCCACATACCCCTGGATTCTGGATCAAGTCGTTTAACCACAATGTATTGATCGTTCTGTGTGATAGTTGATTAATATGACCGCCATCTTAGGAGCTTGCGTTTAATTGAGGAACACCTGAGTTATGTTTGAAGACCAATTACATTTATTTGTTTTTAAGTATATTTCTGAAGACCTAATTACTTGAAGTGAGTAATTTTTTTGTTGCAAAGAGTTCTGTGTCTTTGTAGTTCGCATATAGTTTAATGGGAATGTAATAATTTAATGGTGTTTGGTTTAAAAATATTTTATACGTAAAACATCATAAAAAATTAGGAAATGAAATTGAAAATTATGAAGCATTACATATATTGTTAAAAATGACATGTATTTTTATTATTTTAGAACGATAATAATCTATGTTTCTTACGCTTTTAGTCCGCGACTGCGTCCTTGTGGACGGCACTTCAGACTTCCCAAGGGAAGTTTTTAGAAATCAATTATAGCCTATGTATCTACAGTAATTTACCCGCATGCCAAATTTTGTTACGATCAGTTTCCTTGCTAAGCCATGATAGCGTAAGAAACGACACCTACTCGACAACGACGCATTAACATTAGAATGAAAAAAAAATCAATTTTTTTCTTAATTCTAGTGTAATTGTTTACCAATTATAGCCTACGTATTATTCCAACGTATAAGCCAAATTATTGAATAGTTTCTTTAATATCCATTCAGAAGTTATTGCGTGAAAGTGTAACAAACATACATTTATTTTTATTAGTAGGATATCATCGCTACAATGTTTCAGTACAGGGATCACCCACTAGTTTTAATTGGCGTCTGTTTTTTTTAATAGCCGCATTAAATAGGTCGGCGGACCGCAATCTGGTGACCTCTGCACTAGATATCCGGCCTGGTTCTGTCTAAACACTCACGACTCTTGATTAATAGTCGTGTGCGCCATATTGGGAGAAACATTTGTCATACCACAGAACCAGGTAAGTGGTTTAATAGAGCGTAATGCTAATTGTATTTCATAGTCATTTCAAAAAGATTAATTATAATAATACTTATCATTAAAAAAATGGTACATAGTTGTAATGAAGTCCCTGATATTATCCCCCCTATATTAGGTTTATCACCTGTGTTACAGAGGTCAGTGCCCTCCTTAAATGAACTAGATTTGCAAACTTTATGTTAATGATATTACTAATAAATATAAAAAAAAATTATTGTACCAGTTTAGTCGTACAATAAAGACTCAGTTTTTTCGTAGTTAAGGGTTAGCAACCATTTAATCACATAACTTTAGCCTCCCTAAGTGATAGTGGATAAAATCAACTTTTTTATTTATTCTATTGCACAGATATTTAGTGAATCGTTCGTCGTTTTCAAAACGCGATTAGCCGAGCATGTCATTTTGAATTATTAGAGTTGTTTGTTAATTTTTTCTCTTTTGCTTGCATTTAATTAGTATGGCAACGAATGTGTGTATTTATTTCTTTATGTATTTTTGTTCTCATGTAAGTGATGTATATATATATATATATCATCGCGTGTCATATCATATATAAACAACGCTATGTACATTCCAAGTTTCGTCAAAATTGGTACTGATTTGGTCGTGAAAGCGTAAGGAACAGCTATACAAGAAAGATTATATATTTATATATTATTATGTGTTAAGCCTTCATGAAAGCACTGTATTACTAATTAATAAATAAAAAAAAATACTTGACGCGTTCATTATGTACTCGTTATATTTGTATTTTTCATTTGTATCATAATTATACAAATTACAGTTTTGTAATTATATTAATAATAAAATACATAAGGTTTTTAGGAAAACGTAAAAACAATTTTAAATTAAGCGTCTGTTCGTTCTTTTTTCAATCGCAACCATAAAAAAACAATAGCAGACAAAAGTAACCCCTTTTTAATCGAACATGTTTATAAAAGTCAAAAACAAATGACGGGTGCGCGTAACAAGTTCATAAAACGACCTAGGGCTGTCACCGCGATGAGCTAACCCCTCCGAAGGGGGCCCCCAAACTTGACTGCTGCCCAATTAGTGGTATTCAGCAATACAAACAATACATCCCGGTTTCCTGTGCGCAATGACACTTCATCCCGACCCTTACGTGGATAGGGTTATTAAGTATTTGTTTTTTTGATATGCGATATTTTATCGATAATTATTTAGTTTACTAGAGTTTATACATTTTTTTAAAAAATACATCCACACAACGAACTGATTTAATGATAAATCGATTAGTTGAATGAAGAAAATATGTGTAGAATAGTAGGTACTTGTACTTCCCTGTATATCATGCCGCCGAGGTACTAGAACTGATAGATAGCGATCTATACATCAGAAACAGCGCAGCACAAAAACAAAAGGATGGGGATGGGCAGCAGTACTCCTGTCGCAAAACTTCGCTCTGTGACTGGCAACACGCCTGCCCAGTGCCGCAATTATGGGCATAAGCCCGCCTTTCTTGGGGAGGTCTGTGTCCAACAGTGGCAACTATTACAACAACATATGGCAACTATTTTGGTTGGTAGTGATACTATCTAGCCTGATAAAGGTCGTAATATGGGATGCATATTTGTATTTTTTCTGTGTCTGGGTGTTATTTATATACCTATATTTAAGTATTATATTTGTAATTCCTTTGTCTGGTATCCGCAACACAAGTGCTTATGCTAATGTATGAGATGTCGTGTGAAAAATAATGTTTACTCAATATTATTGAAAATAATTGCCGTAAGGTAACCAAAATGTGAACATCCCGATTTTAACAATAGCTCGTTAGCATGTTACTAGATTTCTCTCGCAATGGCGAATACTTAGCAAGAATTTTCTGACTTGTCTAACGAAATTGAATATGCTTTAATGCCTGGTCTACTTCCTATCACCGATATAGTCTAGCATTTATTTCACAATGACCTACTCTATACATACGCACATTTACTCTTGTTATCTACTAGTGGCGCGCCGCGGTTTCGTTCCCTTTCTTTCCAGAATAATAAACAATATAATATAAGTAGCCGAAGTTACTCCTAATTACAGCCCAGCCGTTAGGAGTTTACTACAAACAGGCAGATGAACAGACAAAAAATTCAAATAGCTTTTTTTATTTGTACAACTATCGTATGCCTGTTTTAAAAAGCTGTTATTTTGATATCACAAACAGACACTTAACTTGTATGTAAATGTTTAAAATAATAGTAACAATATTGATATCAGCTCAAAGAATCTTTAATATTTAGCACGTGTAGAATTTGAATAAGAGAAGAAAATAGGCCACTTATAATCCTGTCAAAGATTCCGCGGGAAGTTGTAAGTGACCAGCTAGTGTGAAAAAGAAAATGGCTTGACCTTTACTAGGTTTTACCTTTTAGAAGCCGTGTCACATTATTATTGTTCAAATATTTATATGTATGTAGGTTTCAAAGTAAAATTCGTCGATATTTCCATTTAGATATTGTCACAACACTATACGGCTCCGCATACTGGAACTAACAATACGGCTGGTGTCTGTCTGTCCGTCACCGGAACAAAGCCCGTCCTAGTGTATACTGACATGTGGTAACTTGATATGTTTTCGCCTCTCGTGACATTTGTCGCTACAAAAATATGTCAGCAATCTATTGTTCGAGACATCTAAGAACTAGTAGTTTTAAATAAATGTTTCTATACTAGCTTTCCGCACGCTCTTTACTTTATAGTGATCCTATCTTGTACGCAAAGGTCATGAGTTCGATCCCCACCCAGTGCAAATATGTATATGATGATATTCGTATTTGTTCTGTCTCTGGGTGTTCAATATGATTTATTTATCAATTGAATGTGATTCCACTGTCGTCTGATGTCCGTAATACAAGTGCCCATAATTGCCGCGCTGGGCAAGCGTGTTGGCAATTACAAAGCGCAACTTTCGCGACAGGGATGCTGCTGCCCATCCCCACCCTGTGTATTTGAGTTACACTATCTCGGATGGATGTGCCGCCATCTGTCGGTTTTGTTATCTTAGTCGCCTCTTACGATACCTGGTACAAAGGGAAATACCGTACTACTCTGCCGGTACCTCACGGCCAGACCCAGTAACTCATTTATTTTCTAATAAAGTCTTGAATAAGATTCGCTTCCTATTTATTTTTTTATCTGACTATTTAAGCCCGTCTAAGGTAAGTTTTTAATTTTGGTCTGGCCAAATTTTTGCTGGCAGAAAGCCAATTGTAAAACCATGCAGGTTATATTTTAAAAAAAAACTGTAAACTGTGAGGTACTGAATTAGGAACAAACCTCTATATTGCGGCTTGGTATCAAAATGTAAACTAAGGTCTCTCTGAATCAAGGAAACAGTAACAGTGGGATACTGGCAGAGTAGAGTAGTACCTCGCTCTCTACCAGTATCCGTGAGAGGCGAGTTTCATGCGGAAACCGACAGGTGGCGGTATATCCGCGTAGTGTGTAGCTCCCTTCTCGAAGCTCCGATCTTCAATTGTCCCTACGCCTGCCTAGTACGGCAATTATAGACAAAATTCTTCTTTTCTTAGTCTATGTCCAGCAGTGGACGTTTACAGCTGTTATGATGATATATATAAAAAAAACCTTACTATTTGCGTCGTAGTGAAAAGGGTACCCTATAACCGCAACAGCAATCATAATAACTAACACCCAAGAGGCGGGACTAGTTGTGTTAAACTAAAAAAGGACCGAAGGGACCTAACAAAAGGGATATTCTTATGCAAGACGCTTGAAAAAGTTCCTCGGGTCATCACCCTTAGATGGCGCGTTCTTATCGCGAAAAACGCGGCAAAAACTCAAATCATGCAGTAGGGTTGCCAGTGCTTAGGTTAAGGAAATACTCTGTGACATTCTAGAATATCTTTTGATAGGAGCTACAGTGTTTAAGGCATGTTTTGGGTTATAACCAAATGTATTACACACTAGTCAAGGGAGTCATTGCATAGGTTATTTAACATCTTGTATCCAGTAGTGATCAATTACACGGCATCATCCAGTCTTAGATTAGTAGAGAGTTTTTTAATGTTTTTAGTACATATGATACTTAAGACTTTCTGTTTTTAATGCCCTGAAAAAACTTTACAAAGCCGTCAAGTCCTTCAGATTTTTGTCGTATATTTCGGGGCAGAAGCTGTGGCACTGGAAAAAATAAATTACGAGCGTATGAAACTAACTATAAGCTAATCTTCAACATGAGTATTTTGTTCATAGTAAAGCGCAGTACGTTTGTTAAATATGGGTCTTAGAATTTGGAGTGAAAAGTATTAATTTCAGTCCAATTATACGGTTTTGTAAAACTAGTGCAACCGTTTAAATAATATATACTATCTATGGTTGAATATTAGTTATAGGCAACCCTGAGTTCGCCGGATGCGCAGAACCATTTTGTTTTAAAACGGTAAAAAGTCCGGTCGTTAGTGTTGTGTTTTGTTCGACGTTTCGGTGCGATTACCCTTCTTTATCGCCCATCGCAGTCTGCGGAGAACCGAATTATAGTATAGTACAAATTATCTAAAAAAATCTATGGTAACGGGATCCAACTTTGATTCACGCAGTTCAAGGTTTCAGAAAAAGCTGTTTCAGATATATATTTCGCGGAACAAATCTGATTTGTCTTATTTTAATGCTAACCGATCAATAAATTAGGGCCATTGTCTAATATGTCATTTTTGTCTTATAAGGGATTCATTCTTGAGAGCGCCCACATCTACAAAATTTCTGCATGTAGTAGCGGTGTCAACAAAATTACGTGTTCAGTACGTTAAATATTATTTTTCTAATACTTCATCGCGCAATATTTTTCCTGAGAAACTGTGAGCATCTCTTTTTTTCTAACTTTTCACAGAAACTGACAGATTTTCATACGAATACAATACGAATGTAAATTATATTTCCCGTATTATACATATTCTAAAGGCAAATTTAAAATTATAGAACGCAGAGATTTTCTTGCTGTCTAAAACAGGTGCCTGTTTCGACATTAGCATTCTGTTGCATGTCAAAGAAAGTGACAAAGAAAAAAGTGAGATATTCGTACTCTTTTTTAACTTGACCGTTTTTTTTTAATTTTCACCAGTAACTATTAATACATTTTCATAATTGTAGTTGTGAAATGAGTTAGCGGCGTAATAACGAGTAATTACCCAGTAAATATCAGTTCTTTTCATGTGATATTTTTTTTACGTCAATTAAGTCTTTTAATTGTATGGGCTTATTGAAATGAATATGAAAAATTGGAATTATTGCATTGGCTAATTGGATAGATCGGCCATCGTGAGTTGAACAAAATTTAATAGCTTACGTTTTTTTTTATCGCGTTGCCAAGGTGTGATACATAGTAATTAATCATTGTTAACAATAATTATGACAGATTATGAAGTTTATATTTTCCAAAACACTTTGGTGCACGTAAGAAATTTAAGTTGATTGGAAATTAGTGAATAATCGTTTGTGTGCTAAATACTAGACATATTTCGTACTAGCTTTCCATTTGCAGTCTTTAGACATTTTTTTTAAATCGCGTCTTTAAACTTTTTTGGCATCAGAAGTACCCCAGAAGTCCATTCTTAAGGTTCAAGCTATGAGCCGGAGCCAGCCAGAGTTCATCAAAATCGGTTCACCGGTCAAGCTGTGAAGTCGTATCACACAGACAAACGTGCACACTTTCCGTATAATTTTAGTATGGGTTTAAGACCTATTTGTAAACATACTTAATTTATGCTTTACAGTTCCTTACTAACAACTGATTCATAAAATAGGGTGTTCCAATTTAAAAATATATTTCCATTTTCAAATGTTCACTCGCCAAACTTAAAAATTCACACCAAAAAGGATTTTTACATCCGAAGCTTTTTAGAGCCATCAGCTTTTAAAAAAAAAAAATGAGTAAGCGTAGTAGGTACAGCGGTGTAGAAAGTCTGACATTGGTTTTCCATCCGCGCTTCGAAAGTTGCCGGCAACACTGTTTTGCATTACCTTTTAGTTGCACGATGTTGGCAGAATGTTGGCTGAGAAAAACATTTTCCTATGCCTTGTATTTGGGCTATATTGTCATGAATTATCGAAGATATTTATTTTTTTAATTATATTTCTTGTATGACATGTACCAACATATTTTTTTCTATGTTTGCTCATAGCCCGTTAATACATTGAAACAAGAATTAAACAATAAATTAGGGCCATTCTTCATCTTGTCTTGCAAGAGGTTCATTTTCGAGTGCGCCCACATCTACAATTTCCGCATATAGTGGCAGTGTCAACAAAATTACGTGTTCAGCACGAAAAATATTATTTTTCCAATATTTCATCGCGAAATATTTTTCTCAGAAAACTGTGAGCATCTTCGCTTTGTTGAAAATTAAAGATAAATTGAATGTAGAAAATGTCACTGCAAAAGTAGGACATGCCTGCAACTTTGGGAATTCTCTATTTTTCGAACATCGACACCTAAAAATAAAATATATTAATATTACATGAGAAAACGCATCAGGACTGTTGAGAAAATATTTGTTGAATTCATCTTTCTCGTAGTATCTTTATATGTGTGATCTTTCTACTGGAATGTTTTTCTTATCTTTATATCTTGAATTAGCAAGACATTAGTGTTCTAATTTTATTGACTGATATAGTTTGTACTGACGTTTGGAATTCAATCGAGTTTGTTAAGTGTTCAGTCTGTCATGATTATGTTTAAAATTCCAACGAGAAGTTTTTTTATGCTTCTAAACAATATTTCAATTGAAAGACCAACGTACATATATGTATGTATAGAAGTCTAAAAGGGCCAAGCGTTACCAAAGTCGTTCCAAGCGATTAGTTGAAATAAGGAACGTCTTCAAATGTCGGATTAGACTATAAAAGGATCTTAGCCAGAATTAAAAAGTTATCACATTGCCAGCGCTAAAAATAAACGTTCCAATATTCGAATTTCGAAAATGGAAGTTAATTGTGCTCATGAATGAAGAGTTGCGTGAAGCGGCAGTGACCTTGTGGACTACTCGACTGGGCCAGGCTATTGCACCGCTCGCGCCGCGGCCCGCGCCCCCCGCCCGTGCCCCGCACGCAAATTATCGAGCCGTGCCCCCGAGCCCCTGTCCCTGGATCCCCGACCCCCGCTCCCCGCTCCCCCGCCCCGGACCCCGCTGCACTTCCTTCCGCGACTCCCGGGTCTCGCCCGGGAATCTAGTTTCGCGGGATTGCGTTAGGTTATGATTTCTTATTGGTGTGATTTTGGGGTTTCACTTTCGGATTGTTTCGGAATTGGGTTACGGTTTTAAGTGGCGTTTCTATGGGATAAATCTGGAACTTTGTTAGTATAAACACTGTGGTATGTAACTCCTTGCACGGAATCTAAATTCATAACTTAGCTACCATGATAAGAAATTCTTATGCGTTTCTTGAATAATTCTTCTTAGTGCAGAATTTCCAATTATAGCTTCCATCTTTTCCACTCTATTAAACCCTTAACGCTTTATCATCACAGACCATTAGCGAAGTGTCCGATTGGAAATTGGATGAGTTTCTCGTTTCAAGTTTCAATTCGAGCGCACAATCGTACCTCCATAGCGAGCAAAGAGGTGAAACTATCCTGAGTATTTTTATCTGGATATAAAGTTGCAAAAAGGCTTGTTTCGACGTGGCCCACATCCGAGCGTCCCTAAGGACTCGTTTGCCGTCACGTTTTTGCCGCCTGTTTTGAATTTATAAAGCCGCACAGGCAACAGCTGATCGGCGACGTTGCCGCTCGGAGGCCGCCCCCGCGCGCGACGTTGCCGCTCGGCGCGGGCGAACCTCGTCTCGAGGCGATCGACCCACCGTACGGTCCCCCCGCATTTAAAACTCGGTGTTTGCAGCACAACTCTCCTGAAATAGTTGTACCAAACCCTTTTTCGGTGAGGTATTCCGTTGATGTACATTGGTGTTGATAACGTCCCGTTGTTTACGAGACACAATTGAAATAAAAAGGTTGGGAACACGAGAGCACCTTTACTTTTTTTTATATTTCTTTTTGTGGAATACAACAGTAAAACGCGTACGCGCGTTACGATAAGAAGGCTAACTCTTCCGGGAAATATGAGCAAAAGTTTGAAGCTACCGCGACTGTGTCGCTTTGGCAACGTTTAACATGAGCTCAGTTCAACGCAAAATGTCTTAATGTTGCTACACTATTAAAGCGATTGTTTTCTAATATTGATATTTGATATGCATCCACAGCAATGTAGCAAATGGGAATGGCGTAACATTTAGCACAGAAGTGAAGTTAGGAATATTAACTATCTATGTAATAAGAGATCTATTAGAATCGTTTATTATTTTCATAAACACTATGAATTTCATACAAGTCGATAATGGTACAATGTGAAATCTTACATAACGTAAAAACGGATAGAAAACTAAACTCTTTTTCAGTATCAAGGCAGAGGCAGTGGCGTGTAAAATGAATGTATCGGGGTTATTCGGCCGATGCTCGAGCAGGGACGAGGCGTGGAGTAATACATTCTCGCAGCTAGAATATGGGTGAGCGGGCGTCCAAACTTTGTTCGCGTTACCGAAAATATAAATTGGTTCGCCGAGAAATCTATATATACATGCGGACCTCTTTCAATAGTTTGCTTGGGTACCTATTTCTACTACCAAACAGTGCTCGCCTTACTTTTTCAAATACAGACTCATGTGACATAAAATCTTCAGTCACAAGGATTGTGACGCGCTGGAGATCCTTGTGACAGCACTAGTGTTTATAGTCTACTAGCTATGCCCGCGACTTCGTCCGCGTAGAATAGTTGTTTTGGGTACCATACCTCTTTACCTTAACTTATATAAACTTTGAATGTCATGTTTATTTATATTGAATCAATGGCCTGAAAAGTAAGTTTCAAGTTTCTAGCTCTAAAAATAGCGATACTTCCATACAATCCAATTTCCAAATTCCAATCCATCTCCCTTTTCGACTCTTACAACCCTTATTTCGAATTAAAAAAATAGCCTATATCCTTTCTCAGGGTCTAAAGATTGTCTGTGCCAAATTTTATCAAAATTGGTTGAGAGGTTTAAGCGGGAAAGCGTAGCAGACAGACAGACAGACAAACAGACAAACAGACAGACAGAGTTACTTTCGCATTTATAATATTAGTAGGGATGATGACGCTTACTATCACGCTAACCGTATGATTTTAATGTTGGTATTGTAAAGAAATCTCGCTTGGTATACACATTTTATGAAAACACATTTTCTGAAAAGTCTTTCTTTTTAAAATGAATATGTGCCGTTCATCATGATCATATCTGCCATTGGAAGTCCACTGCTGGACAAAGGCGTCCTTAAAAAAAACGGGAATTTTGTCCATAAATGCCGCGCTGGGAAATGGATTTGAGCCACACTGTTTTGGATGGATATACCGCCATTTGTTGGTTCTTTAATTGCCTTTTACGATAGGGGAGGTATTCTACTCTGCAGGTACCTCACG
>JACJUM010002525.1:2286696-2323495 GCA_020976665.1 Heortia vitessoides | reverse complement strand
GTGTTACCAACATAACAAAATAGAAAAATATTACATTGCTACCAACATCATCATCATCATCATAACAGCTATTGGAAGTCCACTGCTAGACATTAGCTTCCTCAAAAAAGGGGGAATTTTGCCCTTAATAAGCGCGCTGGTCAAGCGTGTTGGCAATCGCAGAGCGCAGCTTTCACGACGGGGATGCTGCTGCCTATCCCTACCCTATGAATTTGAGCTACTCTATCGATATCGCCGCCATATGTCGATTCTGGTACCTCAGTCGCCTCTTACGACACCTGGTACAGATGTAGGTACTATTCTACTCTGCCAGTACCTCACGGCAATCTGTCGATATGAGAGTGTGAGTTAACTACTTGACCAGTAGAGACTACACACTTCCAAATGGCAGCGTAGGACGTTCACTTACTAGAAACTTAACCACTGCACTTAAGTCATTTCCGAACAAATAACCTCGAAATTTACTTAATTTCACTGCCAAGTTTGTCTAGGCTACAAAGTATACGAGAATCCACTGCGATATCCGAAATATATACAAGTATAAATCTGAGCTCAATACCTCTGGTTTAGAGTTCAATATTGTTTGTGATTTTTTGATGGATATGTATAGGATAATCTAGTTCTTTGTGTAGTCTACAGATTGCATAACTGTCCTCTATTCGCGTGTGTGAATCAATTTTGTGTAGATTAGTTTTGCGTTGGCTTGCGATGTGTTGCGTAATGTGTAGCATCGTGTTCGCATCACTCACTTAGGACACCGGAAGAGGGGTTGTCAACATTCGAACCAAATTCGTACTGCGTCTAATCCAAACCACTGGTTTGCCAAATAAAGCTTTACCATGCTGTATGTTATGTTACAAATATATAAAGAAATTAGCTTTCTGCCCGTGACTTTGTCATGTAATATTGAATCCCGCAGAAACTTCAAACATTCTGACATCAAAAGTAGCCTACGAGGATATCTTTTTCGAGTCTTGCCCTACCCTACAACCGTACAACTGTGAGAAGGTAAATGAGAGATAAAAATATCAAATTTATAATATTATTAAACATATCTGCATAAACAGGCTATAAACGGATTTAAAGCCTAGGACGAGCCTTTCGAGGCGCCCTCGGGTGATCGTCGTCGATCCCGAACAGATCCCGCGCGGGGCACGCAGTTGAGTACATAGTACACAGGATCGCTCACTAACGAGCCACCTCGTACCGTGGCTCAGATTAAATTGACGTCTTAGTAGCCCGAGAAAAAAAAGTTCCCACGGGAAATAACTGATTCCGTAGTCAATATAGCGATAATTTCATGCTACATTGAATCCGTAGCGAAAATTTCTATTTCTAGAAAAGAAGTTGAAATTTCGTAGAGCGGGATGTAGATATATATAGATATATAAAGATGGACAAACGATCTGATTAAAATCGCGGGATCGCGCTGGACACAGGCCGCATACAACCGGTCTTATTGGAGATTGCTTGGGGAGGCCTATGTACAGCAGTGGACGTCATATAGCTGATATGATGATTGTGATTGTAGAGCGTTGGTTCTCTCCCACAAGATACTATCCACGGTTCCACTCGAGCGATGCCGCGGGCGAAAGCGAGTCATTTATAAATACGCAAGTGGCAAGGTTGGCGACCTCTGCCTACTCCGATAGAGATTTATGTATTTGTCAACAGTTGCATGCAGTGTTAGCGAGCCCATTTAGTTAATGGTTTATGACGGATGCTATTTTGGGATGACAAAAAATAAATATTTGCATCTAAGATTTTGATAAACACACTGCACAAATTATGCGAAGTTTCCAGGCCTGTCTGATTGGTGTGATGCCCAGAACAAATATTTATATGGATATAATTTTGTTTGTTCTGTGTCTGTGTGTTAGATATTTGTGGTTAGGTAGTACATTTGTAATTCCTCTGGTGTCTGATGTCCGTAACACAAGTACTTTAAGCGACTTAACACGGAATCAAATCAATGTATGAGATGATAAGGGAATTTATTATTATTATAATTGCGCAGTTCTCAGCTAGGAAGACCAGCCGCACAGCGGTCAGTTATCGCTCGAGTTGAGAGTTTCATCTCCACCCACGACAGACATTTGTCATAAGCATTTGTTTGTTCTGTGTCTGGTATATACATATTGTATCTGTAGTTTCTCTATTGTCTGATATTCGTAAAACAATTGTTTTACTTATCTCGGAGTCGGGTGAATATAAAGATGTTATGTTATTGTTTTTCATTCATGCTCCATAATTTAATTTGAAAATAACATATATAAAAGCTATAGTTACATAATGACGTCACGATCCACGACGGTCGCCTGAACTTCTTCACTGCGAAAAGATAAGCCGGGAGCAGATCTAATCCCGTAATACCTAGGTTTTAAACTCGCATTTCTGGAGCGCTGGAGGCTTTCAGAGTCTCGAGGGGCGAAGTCTCGGATGATTTAGACAAATTATCTTCAAGTGAACTCTGAGGGAAGTAGGTTATTTTTAATTGCTTCATTTCACTGTAAATAGTGTCCCGCGGGTCTATCCTTATATATATATATATATATATAAATCCATATCATAGGTGCTCATAATATCATAAGGATATCACTAGCGGATATCATCAACCTTGTAACTTGAAGATATTATGTCAGAATACCTAGTAATTTCAAACCGGAACACAGCAATGCCAACACTGCTGTTTGGCGGTAGAAATAGGAGACAGTGAGCATAGCAGACGATATTTGTATAAAGTCTATCTCAAGCATATGAGGATATAATATTCGGAGAATAATAAAAATCATTGCTATCTATAATAATACACAAGGAAAACAGTCACTTTAAAAACAAACGTATATTTCATAGAATGATGCGAAAGCGCCAGCGGGACGAGAACACTCGTATTGTTAGTTAAGAGGATAAAGTTATTAGAATACAAAAAGATAGACGACTTACTTTCCACTGTAACAATGGAGACGATTATAGACAGACAGATCTTAATATATCTACATACAAAGCAAAATAACAGCTGTGGCGCAGGGCTGGCACGTCACTGTAGAGGTATTTTAGAAAATCTAAGTCTATCAAAGTTCTTCTAAACTAAAATAGGTTATGTAAATAGAATGGCTAGAAAAATGCAATTTGCTTGGTGACTTCTCGGCTAGATCTAGGGTTGCCAGTTTTGTAAGCCTTAATTGAATTGTTAGATCAGCAGTATAAATGGTACATAATATATAAAACGTATATAAAAAAGAAGCGAAAGTTTAAAGTCAACGTTGATGTTAACCATCGCGAGAACTGTACGCTTGTTTATCTTCTATATGATGTGTTAAAAGAAATACAAAGACCACTGGAAACAGACTGTATTTATCCTTTTTATAGCACGCGTGGCAACCCTCAGCGTAAGTCCTTTTGAGCTTGTCTAAGAGGATCTAGGTATTATTGTTGTAGCAAGGCCTAAAAGAAATCCAAGGTATCTCTATCTAGGTATCTTAACATATGAATCGTGGACGGGTGGTGCAAGCTTTTGTCGATCGACCTCCACTATTATCTTAGATGGAGGGAATCCAACATATCTCACGCTTCCCCCACTGAGTGGGAGTATAAAGCGTTTCCTTTTATAAACAAAAGAAATAATACTACTAACCTACATCGAGAAAATACTTTTTAAAACAACTCTGGTTTTATAGACCTATTGAGGTAAGCCAGTGCATTAGCCGCGCGCGCCATCTTGGAAAGCCGTAAAACATTTATAATGATAATGGTTTCGACATTAATGACAAATCCATAGGAATTATTATAATTGAAACGATATTTTAGCATATCTTATATGGTATACCAATTGTGAATACACAGTATGAAAATTTAAAGGCGCGTAAAAAGTGTCAGCATAGCGATCTCCAAAATTATACAAATTTGAACTGTCTGACCTCTTAGCTAGAAGCTGTATAGCTTTGTTAGTAATATAGACACGTCAATTGGATTGCCGGGCTTGCCCAATGCGGCGATTAAGGTCAAAATTCCCCCTTATTTCTGAGTACTATTAGACAATAAGGCTGATGGTATTGGTGAAACATAAGAGATCCAGATCCAGTTATGAACGAACGACTACGTGCACTATGCGGCTGCAACAAACTCGATTTGCGATTGCTCGCCCAGCGCGGCAATTATGGGCAAAAAAACTCCTTTCTTGGAGAGGCATATGTCTAGCAGTGGACTTAGTTGGTATTAGACTGCACGCGTCCGCCTGTGTACTATTCTTCGAGAAGAATGCGTGTGACGTGTTTATGATTGTAGAGTGCCAGAGAGAAGGCGGCTGATGGAGGAGTTTACAGAAGTTATGCTCGAGGTTATGCATCAGAGTTCGACCTCGTACAAAGGTCGCCTGGTACCTTACTCTCACCTATTTCTACCGCCAAACCTCAATGTTCTGGTTTGAATGTTGAGAAAGGCAGTGAAATTACTGGGTTGAAATTACAGCATCATATCCTCAAATCACAAGGTTGGCAACGCGCTAGTGATATCCTTGTGGTAACACGAGTGTATATGACGCTTACTATTACGGACCGTGCGCTTGCCTTTCGATTTAGGCAGCCCTACATTTTTACGCATCAAACATCCTAGTTAAGATACGATGGCCGACTATTATCATGGTAATTTCGCGAACAGGAGCCACACCACGCCGCCGCAGTATCTTCGAGGTCGCTTACATAATGCCTCTTTATTAAATTGTTTCGGCCATGAAGTTTGGTGTTATTTTGTTTTTACTTTTATGTTAATCTGTGCACATTGTTTCTAAATTTATTCTCTTTTTAATTTGGCGGTTGGAGTATTGACTTTGAATTCGGAACGACCATTTTGTTTTTGAATATTGTTATCTAATATAGAGGATTGGCAAGTTGAAGTGACAACGGGTAAGGCGCATAGCACGAAGAACCGACGGCCATCCGACCATCACGCTCCAGTAACCGGTGGAGAGAGGATCTGACTAGACCGCAGGATTGTGCTGGATGCAGGCCGCATTTTATGCACATACAATGCAGCTCGGAAATCAATATATATTATATATATATACATAAATATATATTGATTGAAAGGCACAGAACAAACATAAATATCTTCATATAAATATTTGTCCTGAATGGGAGTCGATCCTACGACTCTTGGCGTACTAGACAGGATCACTGCCACCTGCGTCATCAGGCCTGTCGAATATAGTTTTTATTACAAAGCTTTGACATATTAAGCATGTTATGTAAAATCAAGCTAAAATTAAGATAACAAAATATTGAAATAATTTAACAACACGTTAGTTTGACAGCTGTCATTATAATCCAGCTATTTTTATAGGACGGTTTTTACAACTAATCTCCGAGACTTAAAGACCGACTTCGACCGAACTTCCACTCGCAGATAGGTGATGTTTTACCAGCTAATAAGTCTATTTTGAGTTTTACGAAATTAGTTTACGTCTACGAACAGTTTACATTGCGTTTTAAAGTTCAAAGTAAACAAGTATGCTTTCAATGAAACAAATCCCGTGCAACGAGTACCACCGTTCAAATGGTCACGTACCCCATGGTACTTCATCAGGCAACGGCCGGGGTCAACGGCCTCCACTTGCATGAGTATGTACAGACGGACAAAGACATTCACTGGCCGGAATGTCTATTGCAAAATTTGTTGTGAGTGAATTTAGAACAATATATTTGTATGTGAAACAAAAACTATTTAAGTACACCTTTCTAAGGCAAACCCACCGATGGGTAAGCGTGAAATCTGACGCAGTCAAAGATAATTGGAGACTCGAAAAAGGACTCTAGCAGTCGCCCGTGACTTCATTTGTGTGGACTCGTCTGTATATCGGGTCCTTCTGGAACTTATTCATATTCAAAAATTATATTCCCTTCTCTATGGTTAGAGCTATCTCCGTTACAAATTACACCAAAATTTATTATACTAATTTAGCCGTGAAAGCGTAACAAACAAACAGGCATATATTCTCTATTCTATATATATTCTTATAAATAACATTAGTATGGATATAGCTATTTTATTGCAGCGACTAATCAAAATGCAGTTAAATACTTCTAGATAATATATATTGTCTTAAGTTTGAATTTTATTTCATATTTTGTTATTGTAAGTAGCTAAGTCTTTAAGACCAAAGAGAATGTAAACAATGTATGGTCAACTTCATTTAAGTATGTATTTTGTGTGTGAAGGTGTTTCATTTATTGTAAAATTTTATTAGGGCATTTTGTATAAAAAAATTGCTTTATGCAATTTTACAGCACATTAACTTTTATTTCTTAGAAAAAAGGCTGCAATGTTTTCACTTCTCAAATATATAGAATATAGATAATATATTGAGATTATAGGATATTCATAGTTTTTGTTGCTTAGCGAGTCGTTGATTAAAACGATTGCAAGCCAACAGCCAACGATTGCAAGTAATTAATGTGCAGTGAACACTTCTCAAATAGAACAAACAAATTCATTAAAACGCAAATCAAAAGTTAAATTTAACTCTACTTTAACGTATGATGAAATAATTAGAATTAATTACAATAATTGTATACAATTACTAAGCGTATTAACTTTGTTTATAAGCAAATAGTTGCGCAAGAGGTGAATGCCCTCAGGTAAACCTCTGACCCTAAATTCACGAATGGATTGTCACGATCCACGGATTTGGATCCGAAATATGAGTTTCACGGCCGAAACGGGGGCGGGGTTTACAAATTTTGTGTTATCACTGTCTCGCATGAACCCGTTGGAAAGAGAGGGGTGTACTTTGTGACTTTTGATCATGACGTAATACGTCGTCGACTTTGTTGTTCTTCCCGGGTGTTAAAGAAATTCCTCCTTGGTGCGTGCTACGTCATTTCTCTGACACAGTTAAGTTTCTAGACTCAATATATAAAATTTTGCTTTGCTTGTGACTGTGTACTGTTGGATTGATTACTATTATATGGCATGGCCATTACCTACGTCACATTTTAGATAGCAGGTACTACACAATTTGTATCGGTTTGCTAGCCAAGAAATTTGATTAATTTTTCGAATTAGATTTTGCCGAATAGTATTGTGGTTTCGTGAACACCTCATACTTTTTTATCCATAGACTATTTAGAAATTAGCCGTGAGATACGATTTAAGGGGCGACTAAGGTAATAGAACTGACAGATGAAGGTATATCCACCCAAAACAGTGTAGATCAAATACACAGGGCGAGGTTGGGCAGCAGTATCCCTATCGCGAAGGCTGCGCTCTGCGATTTCCAACACGCTTGCCCAGCGCGGCTATTATGGGCAAAATTCCCCCTTTCTTAGGGAGGCCTATGTCCAGCAGTGGACTTCCAACGGCTGTATGGATGATTTATGAATGTACCAGCATCTGTAGCCGTTTTTATTTCAAAAAAAATTAATAGACAAGCAATGTCTGTGATGCCACCTACAGAGTTCCTTTAAAATACGGGGACAAATTTTGGCTTATATCTACTATTTGCTAACAATTAAAAAATTATAAAAAGAGTAGCTTTTCATAAAATTAGATATTTTTGAACTCGGTCCAGTTGTAGGTTTTAACGTTAATTTGTTACAAATGTACATTAATAATAATAAAAAAAAAATATTGTACACCAAACATAAAAATACATGAAAAATAAAACAGTAACACAATGGGCTGCCTTATCGCAAATAGCAATTAATACAAATCTTGCCTATTAATATTTAATTAAAGTATTCTAGTTTTTATTTAAATACAATAAAGCTATGAAAAATAGAGGAAAAAATCTTTTACTTTTATAATATTACTACAGATAAAGAGTGTTCATACGTTTATTTACTCGAATATATATTACATGGTCGAAATCTGCGATATAGCACAATAACAATAGACAAGTATTATATAAATCTTGTGGGGGAAGAAAATAACAAGACAGATCTTCTCACACAAAAGAAACTAAGGGTATAAATATATGTTGTGGGTAATCCATGGAAAAATACACAATATTCTCACCTTCGCGTCTCTTTTGTTATGTTCACCATTATTCCATTTAATATTATTTTAGTCATACAGACATTCTCTGAAACATGATGAAGGTGATCTCCAGACATTATGTACCCAATTCTTGTAATGGAATTTTACGTCCACCAGTACCGAATGTCGAGAAAAATACCGGATTGAGGTACTGGAATCGACGGATCGAATAAATCCATTGGCAACACATTTGACGGACCCAATGGCGCATTCTGATGCGTTCCTATTTTGTATAACAAAGGTCGTGGATTATATCCACATACATCATGTTTATTTGATAAACAATGACTCTTATGATCCCGTGAGGTCATCAAAGTCATCAGTATTAAGAATATAATACAATTAAAAGTAGTTCATATTTCTGAATTAAAATTGTTTCAGTTATTATTTTTGACTGTTCGTGGTATATTTTGACAAAGGTGGTTGTAATGGAGCTGAATAAAGAATATTTTGAATATTTGTAAATTTTCTTTGTCTGTGTTCTTACGACTCGCGCAAAGGGAGGTACTATTCTAGTTGTTGATATTTTACGGCATAAGTCAATAAACAACAAATAAAACTACAGAAGACAACAAGAAAACAGCAAGTATAAACTTGCGTGCAAAATTATATGCGAAAGAAGAGGCATGCCCAACAACTCAATCCAGCAATTTCAATCCACTAACTCCGCGCTCACCATAAAACAGAAGCGAGTTTTGCCAAAAAAAATGCTAATGTTTTAGATAACGAATGGTACCTAGTTGGGTCGTAAATTTGGAAGATATATATTTTTTTTGTAAACAGGTCATAAGCGGAGTGAAACTTCGTGCGACGCGAAATTACTGCTGTAATAAAATTTATGATCGCCAATTTTAGTTACATAGTCTGTGTGCGGTATTTGGGCGGAATTGCCGTTGGAACTCCGCAATATTTCCCTGTGCTAGTATTAGAGTAGATTGAGATTTACAACAGTTGGATAAGCTTGAGTCCGTTTATATTGTACGGATTACAAAATACATTAACTTCTGCCCAGGCCTTCACATTACATTGCGTCCCACAGGCCCCTTTTTGGAGCCATACGCTTATTCAACTTCTCAGAATTCCTAAAAAATTGATTAACCTATCATATCAGCTATTGGGACTACACAGCACGGCTTCTTAAAGAAGGGTGGTTTTTTACACATACATGCCACGCGGGGCAAGCGTGTTGGCAGAATCGCAGAGCGCAGCTTTTGCAACGGGGATGTAGCTGCCCATTCCTGTCTTGTAAATTTGATCTACACTGTTTCGGATAAATATACCGTCATCTGTCGGTTCTGGTACCTCAGTCGCCTCTTACGACACTTGGACCAGAGGGAGGTACTATTCTACTCTGCCGGTACCTCACGGCAATCTATCTAAAATTGACCTATCCTAGTGTAAAAATAAATAAATAATTTTAATTTTCAAATCATCTCCGAGTTTTTCTCTGAACATCCACTGATTTTTGAATTAGTTATAATATGACGGGCCGATAGGGCAGATGGTAGTGATCCTGTCTTGTCCGCCAAAGGTCGTGGGTCCAGTCCTTTTGGAAAAATCCCAGGACTTTTAATTATATAATGATAGTTATGTTTGTTCTGTGTCTTGTTATTAAACATATGTATTTAATCAGCATATTTGTAATTCCTATGTTGTTTGATGTCTGTTGATTGACTTATCACGAAACCAGGTCAATGTATGAGATTTCGAGGGAATTGATTTATTGACGAGTATAATCAACCTTTAGAATTGAGATATGGAAACGTATTACAAAGCGTGTTCACATAAAGAATCCAATAATAGTAAGCTCCAACAAGTGGCAACAGTGGATACCCCACGGCTGATATGATGCAATATACTATTAAATTCATGTCCTTAAATTTGGTTCAATTGACAGCAGTCCCATGTGAAGGGGGAATCAATTATTCCGTTTGTACTCGCAAAATCTGTACATGGTGACCAAAGTTTGGTCGGACGTCGGTGATGTTGTAATTACCCCGTAATTTATCGAGTATATAAATATATTTACACTAGCAGCCCACCCTTCGCTGGAAAAGTAAAATATGTAGATTACTGTTGAGGTTGTTTTATTTAGCATGGAAAAAATCTAAATTATATTTCTACTTGAATCTAAATGATGAACAGTTAATCAAGTAACTATTTCTTTTTTATTGATTGCCTTAAACTTTGATATCTGTGTCATCATATCAGCTGTAAATCGTCCAATGCTGGACAAGCCTCCCCAAGAAAGGAGTAATTTGCTCGTAATTGCAGCGAGAGGCAAGCGTATTTGGTAATAGTGGAGCGCAGCTTCGTAAACGAGAATTCTGCTGCCAATCCCCGCCCTATACATTTAAGCTGCACTATTTCGGATGGATATAACGCCATCTGTCAGTTCTGGGACCTCAGTCGCCTCTAACGACACCTGGTACAGTGGGAGGTACTATTCTACTCTGCCGGTATTTCACAGCATATGTATATTTGTAGGTAATTAACTAGAACATTGAAGAAATTGGGCTCTTTCTGATTAGGCAAAACTTGACGAGTCTGCTAAGGTCTCTGTAACACAACGGTCGTACAGTCCCCCGGCATGGGAAAGATGCAGGTTCGAGTCCCGCCTGACACCTGAGACAAGTTGATTTTTTTAGTAAATATTATCTTAAAACATGTAGATTTTCTGACGCAGTGTTGTTTTTTCTTTGGTTGAATATTTCAGATATCTTCTACAGAAATTGTCATGTTTCCGCTAATTTATGTTAAACTTTAATTTTTCTATATGTAGAATTAATATGAGCAATGCATTCACCAAATTCTAACAGGCAGACACAAAGTGAGAAGTTTGTTATACATTTAAAATGTACAATTCGGATAGAAACACTGAAAATGTGTTCGACATTGTCATGGTTTAATATGGTCAAATAAATATAGCTTAGATACATTAATTTTTAATAATAGTACGGGGAACATTGGATTTTTATTATTATGGTCTAAGAGAGGTTGAGGTTTAATACAAAGAGTTTAGTGTGATGATCACAAAAAAAAATTGAAGTAATATGAAACATCAAAATTTACACCACTTTTATTTCTATATAGGTATAACAATAACAAAGGAATAACTAACACACCATCAGTTTTTTTATCAGCTGATAAAAACACGCGTTCAATTGTTTTAATGGGCGGGTGTCGGCCAACAATAAAAACAAATGACAGTCGCCGCGTATTGCCAGTGACATGCCGAATTGTGACAATCAGAATATTTGATTAATACGTCGCCGGACTACCATACGGGCTCTCCAAAGATTAAGAATGAGCATGGACACACGACTATTTTCTCTAATAATAGTGAAGTAAACGGATGTAGAGTTCAAAATTGTTTGAATAATATAATCAGATCCGTTAAGCTTAAATGTGCTCTCTTTGAATTTGTTGTATTCAGTTCATATAATAAATGTACTAGTTAATAGTTTTTTTTATTTGACTATGTTATATAATAACCGTTATGAAATAAATATAAAATTCATTGTGTAGAAGTTTTGTAATTTAAAGTTTTCGAATGTATCGGTTTTTTATACATTACAGCCATTTTGAGTTTGAAATTCAAACGATAGAAATTACTATTACTTTAACTCACGAGCTTTTGAGAGTGTATTAGTCTAAATAATTGTGTCATTTTTTAAAAGTTTTATCAACAAATTACCGTGCAGCGAAACCTACTTAAGAATACTAACTTATCTTATGCGCCAAGGGTTTCGGTTTCTATTCCCGGCCAAAATAAAACTTTCAGTTACTTTACCCAGAGATAAGCATTGTATAATATGTTGCCAATTGAACTGCTGCAAGATACCTTCAGCACCTACAACGTATAAAATTGAACACTAAAAATGCATGAACACTTGCGCGGTAATAATTGTAACTTTCAAATTGTGACACAACATCTCTTGCCAATCTTAAAAAACGTCAAAAATAAAGGGAAAAAATTAAAGAAACCGTGATTCAAAGCTGTTTTAAATTAGATTTAATACGAAGAAGAATAGGATAAACTCATCATACTAGCCATTGGAAGTCCACTGCTGGACATAGGCTTCCCTAAAAAACGGGGAATTATGCTCATAATTGCCGCACTGGGCAAGCGTGTTGGCAATCGCAGAGCGCAGCTTTCGCGACGGGGATGCTGCTGCCCATCCCCACCCTAAGCATTTGAGATACATGGTCTCGGATAGATTTACCGCTATCTGTCGGTTCTGGTACCTACCTTAGTCGCCTTTGACGACACCTGGTACAGGGAGAGGTACTATTATACTCTCCCGGTATCTCACGCCCCTAAATCATAGAATAAACTAGAAGTGATTAAAACTTGTTATTCAACACCAAACTATTTAATAGTTCAAGTATAATGAATAAATAATTGGCACCGTACCGTTTCGAACAGCTTCATCGACCGTTCGGAAAGGCCATCAACTTCATTGCTTAGTCTGAGCCGTCCGTCGGTCAAAGAGGTACTAGTATATTAGTAAAATATGCATGTTTGTCCGTCCATCACGTGCTGGTAGACACGAAATGGGTAGACTCAGTGACGCCTCAAGACACTTCGTAAGGAATAATAAAGAACGTTATTTGTATTTGCTCCTTCACTGCCTTGTTAAATGTATTGTCTATGTATGTATATATGTACAATACATGTATACAGTTGATATCGGATATTCCGACGTCGTTAAATTACGTATCGAAAACTTGGCTGACAAACTTGAAACTTGATTTACTTATTTCAATATATGTAATTTTATTTATTGTTAATTAATTTTTAAGTGTGATGGCGAAAAGCAATAATTATTATGGATTTGAGTGTTATAATAATTTATTTATTATTACACTTCATTATCATTTACTGCTGGACACACGTTTTTCTACGTTATTAACATTTTTATTTATTATACCAGGTCGACAAACAAGCTTATAGTTCCCGTGATAGTTACGCTTACACTGCAGCCTATAGACGCTTTAAATACCACAAGGCTATCACTAACAATGGTGTTGCCAGCCTTGTGACTTGAAGATTATTTAACATTATCCAGAAATTTCACTGCCTCTCCCACCCTTGTATGTGGATGCAGACCGCATGCAACGGTATCCTGTCTACATCCACTGAGGTTTAATTTTTTAGGAAATTTGGTTATAATTGCCATAATGGAGATGCTGCTGCTCATCCCTTAGTCACGTTCATTGGCACGAAAAAATATATCGGAATTGATAGATGACGATAGATCTGTGTCTCAAAACATCTGGCACAAAGGAAAGTACAATTCTACTTTGGATTGTTATTTCTTAACTCTATATTTTGGGTGGACCCCCTCGTTCCTCTTCAGCCCCGTGGCCGTCCTATGCATGAAGCCATATTAACAATGCGAGCAACCGTTTTCAATATGCTTTATAAAGTGAATGGTAAAGCGAAAATATTAATTAAAAATATTTAGAACAATAATATACTAAGCCTAACAAGATCCAAGATACAATTCATACTTTCTGAAAACTTAAATATTTGTGAAAAGTATACGTCCTAAAGAAACCTGTAAAACGCTTAATTGCTACATCTCCTTAAAAACAACATTTTCATTAAACATACTCAAATTACAACACGAAAGAGAATTGTTAAAGTTAAACAAAACATAAGCTGAATTTATACACTGAAATATAAACAAGTCTCGAGGTTGGAAGCCTTAAAAGTTAACAGAAATTAAAACAATGTAGAAAACCATTTCAAGCCAGAACAAGGTCGTATCGCACGGTTGGTGTCGGCATTTATACCTATATAGGTAATATAAAAAAACAGAATTCGTTTGTTATGTTTGTTTGTCCGGCAGATGAATAGTACCTCCCCCTGTTTCAGGTATCGAGGGGCGACTTAGATGTGAGAACCGACAGATGGCGGTATATCCATTCGAAACAGTGCAGCTCAAATGTACAGGGCGGGGATGGGCAGCAGCATATCCGTCACGAAAGCTGCGCTCTGCGATTGCCAACACGTTTACAATCAAATTAAAGTCAATGGCTGGTAGATGATAATTCCATTAATATATTTTTACATATAATTTATACATGTTTTCATATATTTACGAATTTTAATAACATTATATATGTATTATCATTATATATTTTATAAATAGTATAGATTTTGTATAGAAGTAAATATTTTTTATTATTATTAAGTTATATGTATAAACATCGTATTTCAGATTTTTAGGGCAGCCATCTTTTATCACGAGATCTGCATAGACAGCTATGAAGAACAGTTAGCTATTGTTTGTTTAACTGAATCACTCAACGTGGTGCTAAACCAACACACACATGATGGCGAATCGAGTGAGGTGGTTGAGTGAAATATTTATAGTTGGAGAAAACAATCGAACAGCCGGCAGTAGAAATGATGACCGGAAAATAGAAGACTTTTAACACTTAATTGAGTTCTTTTTTATAATATTTGGTAGGTGCCTATAAGAACAGGCTAGACCTAGTTTAGGTACCTAAGTATCAAAATGTATTTTAGTTTAAGTTACCTTTTGTTGTTGAATAAAGTTATTATTATTATTATTTAAAAAGGAAAGCGCTGCATTTTGAACAGTATTATTTTTTTTAGGTCGTGTAGAATTAGTACTACATTTTTTTTGGTTGAACCTAATGATGGCGGCCTATTGAGACGTCAAATCCAGCGTTTCCGAACGAGAGGGCGAGGTCGCTCGTTTGTGAGTACCGATTCTTTTTAACGGCTTTACAACGCACAATATATACCACGTTTCGAAGCCGTTAATATGAAGATTTATCAAGAGTACTGAACCCATAATACCTTCTTCTGGTACCAGCCGATTGTGGTACCGAAATACATTTTGTAATTATCATCATTATAACAGCCATTCCTGAAGAAGTCCTGCTGGACATTAGCCTCCACAGATTTTTTTCCATAATTGCTGCGCTGCGCAAGCGTATTGGCAATTGCAGATCGCGGTTTACACGATAGTGATGCTGCTGCCTGTAACCGCCCTGTGCATCTGAGCTGCACTGCTCGGATTGATATAACGCCATCTGTCGGTTCTGGTACCTTAGCCACCTTTTTCGTCACCAGGTACTATTCTATTCTGCCGGTACCTCACTGTATACACTATGTGGTACACATTAAACTGTGTTTACATTAAAAGTTTTTGCTTATATTTTTAAATATATGGATATTATTTAAAAGAATTAAATTCGATCTTTTTAAATGCATATCCTCAAGGGTTATTTAATTCTCTTTCTGAATCGGTTTTAAATAATACGTGGATTTCGCTTTATGTCGCAGGATCTTTTACGAGATAACAGAAACCCAATATATTTCAAGGATTTGAAGTTATATACATGTCAAATAAAATTCGAAACCAGACACACATACTGTCACATTTATAATATTAATATAAATTTATAAAAAATGTACTAAATCCAAAAAACAGATGTATTCAAATCGACTTCACTTTATAAACATGTTTCATAATAATTATGTCTAAACAGAACTGCTTTTTTAACGGCCTCAAAACACGGTTTATTTAGCTTTAAAATTTTTTATTCGACGTTTCTCGACGCTCTCTAGAAATTATTATGAGTAGTAAGCAGCATTATCATTAGAAGTGAACACTTAAATGTTATAAAACATAATCCTGTCTAAATATAAAATAACAAAAAATAAAAAGACAACTTAAACAACAGTTGTTAAGTTGGACCGCATCAATTTTAGTGCTCTACAACCATAAAATGGTTCAATCCGCAATCTAGATTTAAAATGTAGGAAGCAATTTACCCTGCGCCTAGATTGCTCGGCCGAGAAGTGTCGCTAACGATGTAGTTTCCGACTAATGTACCGGAACACTCGGAGGTTTCGTTGTAAAAACAAAGGGTATATATTGAATTCTCCTGACGCTGGGTTTTGGTGCACCAGGGGTCGAGGGCTCGATCCCCATCCAGGACAAACATTAATATGATATCATTTGTGTGAGTGTTAAATATGTAAAGAAATAATATTTCTTTAATTTTGAATTTTGCCGCGCTTACTACATTACCAATGACATTGACAACTGACAATCGCTAGAGTCTGAGGTCAATGGTCAGTTGAGAGGTTATGGAAAAAATAGCATTGTATTAGATTATTGTGATAGATTTGTTAATTAAAATAGATAAATAAGAATAATTGGTGGAAGAATAGACTTTAATTGTCGTTTCTTCGTTTTCAGGTAAAGTTATAATAATAGGGTAGTTAAATAAGTTATCGTATTTGTAAGAAACTAACGAAATAAAACTTCGTTTTCAGAAGCAACGCATGAGTTTATTTTTAACCTAAAATTGAAGGATAATCGATATAAATATATGTAACACAAATGCTACTTACTACTCAGAGTCAGTTTAAAATATGATCAAAATATGTGATCCTATCTTATGGTTCACTACCAAATCACAAGGGTTCGACAGGGTTCCTGGGTGAAAATCCAGGACAAATATTTGCATGATGACTTTTTGTATTTGTTGCGTGTCTGGGCGCTATTTATATGTATTTAAATTTGATTTGTTATATCTTTGCAGTCTAATGTCCGTAACACAAGCGACTAGTCTCGGGTTCAGGTCAATGTAAGAGATCTCGAGAGAATTTATTTACTTTATCATCATGTTCATTACATTGGAAGTCCACTGCTGAACATAGGCCACCCTGAGAAAGGGGGAATTTTTCCCATAATTGCCGCGCTGGGCAAGCGTGATGGCAATCGAAGAGCGCACCTTTCGCGACGTGGATGCTGGTGTCGCTCTGTGCAATTGAGCTACACTTTTGCGGGTGGATATACCGCCATAATTCGGTTCTGGTACCTTAGATGCTTCCTACGACACCTGGTAAGGAGGTACTATTCTTTTCTGGCGGTACCTCACGGCATATTTATTTAATTATGTATAATTCTGTGTTTCCCGTAGGGAAAGCCAGCAGCCTTTAACAGCTGTGCTTCCACAAGCATAGTGCTACGTTGTATTGTATACCTTGTAATTAAATAGGGACAAGTTTAATACCACTTATACTTTAATTCTAGGCTGGAGTTACTGAGAAATCCCATATATAAAACCCAGTAAGTCAACCCCTTTAATGAAGAAGCGATGATAGTTTTGTATTTCATTAAATTCAACACTTTGAGGAATAATGGTTTTGATAAAAAAAAACTTCTCTCGCTAATATTCCAAACCCTTAAGTTATTGACGTTATAAAAAATGTTTTGTACTTGTATTTATACCTGTGTAGTTCCCGTTTCCTTAAGAACACGGCTATAAAATATAATTTTTTATCAAGTGATGTTAATGTAGCTCCTTATTAATGAAAGAGTTTTTGATATAATTTTATTCGTTTCTGAGTTTATTCATTACAAACGTAAATATAAACAACTCTTGCTAACATTGCTCTATTTTAAGAAGAGATCTCTCTCTTAAATACTACATAGTCAAAGTTACTCGGTAAAGATGTAATGTTCTAAATGTAAAAACCATTTTAAAATAGGTCCACGCAGTTTACAACAACACACAAATAAACATTTTTTTTCCTCTCTATATAGTCCTGTCTATAGTTAGGTTTATTTTCTTAAGTGTTTACTTTAATTACCAAATAAATTCATCAAAAAGTCATAGGCAGTCAGGTCACTTAGACACAGGCCTTTCCAAGAAAAGGGGAATATTGTAAAATTACAAAATCTTGAGTCAACATTTTTACATTAGGCACTTCAATATTACATGACAACGCCCCACATTATAAGAATAATTCAATATAAACGGGTCCCGAATAAATCGTACAAGAAAAACCGACACATTAGTCAATTCAAAGGCATATCTTGCGAGACACAATAAAAAAAAATCAATATCACTTCGCCCCAAGACGTGACGTAGAATGAGAGAAGAGGACGAAATACACAACGTATTGGAAAATACACACGGAAAAGGGAAGGAAATACTGCCAATTGTATTGGGGAGTTATACTCAAGTGCGAACGTGTCGGGCCTTAATTAAAAACGAGTAATTAGTTACTTGGCGTGGTCTATGTCCAGCAGTGGATGTCCTACGGATAATATAAGAATAATAATAAATACACACGTCATACATTAACCTGACTCAGAGATAAGTCGTTTAAAGCACTCGTACTACGGACACCAGAAAACTGAAGAATCAATTAATTAGACACAGAGAGAACAACAACACAAAATTCATCTTAAATTGTTTGTCCTGACTGGAGATCGAATCCATGTTCACTGGCACAAAAGATAGGAACAATGCCGAATGCAACATCGGGGCCTTCAATATATAGGGTTGTTATTAGTTTTTGTACGAATTATTCACTTACTCCTCGAGCCGACGACCTGAAGTTTTACTAATTATTGTCTTAAATAACGGTAATAGTTTTATTACTATTTCATGCAAAAAATACCGAAATATTTCTTTTAAAGGCTTTAAAGAAACATTACAGCAATAATATATGGAGATAGATGATGGCTGCTACTTTTGATGCTATAATTTTTTATAAAGATATAAGAAATGTGAATGTTTGTCTGTCTATATGAAACGGTTCGCAGGTAAACCGTTTTGATGAAATTTGCGAACTGTAACAATGAGATTGCTATCATGCCCGCCCAGGGTGCCGATTATGGGAAAGAATTATATGGTTGACATGGTGTCATCTGCTATTCCATCAAAGTAGTATGATACAAGTCTTGTCGTTGAATTTTGACTGGAACCATTCTAAAACGTCTCAGTCTGTCGGGCAATCTGCTTGGATTTTTCCCTGACCCACGTAGGTACTTTACCTTGCTAAAATATCTCCACTCAACTTTTTATTTTATGTAGAGTATTAAAGAGACACTAAGTAATCTTTGAGACTTCACACTTAAAAGCTTTCCGTGTCCATTATCTCTCGCGGCTGACGTAGAAGCCGTGCAACGCGCTCTGATTCGTCCGTGTCATCGCGCCTCTCCTCTGATTGGTCTATAAAACTTTGATCTCTCGCTTAATTGGCTGTTCTATAGGCGTGCTCTTTATGTTCGAGGTACCACTATAGCTTTTAATTAGATCTGCGCAGGTATTTCTTTTCTTTAGCCATGCTTGAAGAGTCCTCTTGCCTAACATTACAATCATTAAGTAGAAACTAGAAATTTTCCGGTTAAATTTTATTATAAAACTGCACGATGTTTTAGAATAAAATATCTCCTACCAATTGTTTATTAATAATAATCCACTATAACTATTACACTGTAAGTTGAAGTCACACATTCCCTTCCATCCCTAAATTCCTTTGTCGATTAGCTCCAGACATTAGAACAGGATCCATTGCACTAAAAGAGCCAAAACTGGAGTCGACCTGACTCGAAATTAAAATAAAATAAAATACTATGTTTATTATGAGATTAACAAAATACCTATCCGTTGTTCAATGATGTAGTATAACAGTATTTAGGTGACCTCTACGTATCAAAACCTCTGAATTGATAATGTACTCTAAGTCTTTACCACAGAGATAAAATTTAAAATTTATGATTTAATTCTGAGATGGTGTTCACGCAGCAGCAAGCGTCTCTCTGACAACATTCTGACTATAACTGCAGGAACGTTCTTGATGATTGCCACAAACAACCAATAATAAATCTAAAATCTCTTGAGAAGGCCGTGTCATTCTTATTATCATAATATAAGCCATTGGAAGACCACTGTTGGACATGTTGATATGACACTGTCCCAGGAAAGGTGGAATTTTGGCTCATTGGAAGCAAGCTCATTGGTAATCGAAGAGCGTAGCTCCGCAGCAGGGTTGTTGCTGCCCATCCTTGCCCTGTGCCCATGTCCATTAGTGGATTCATATGACTATGTACGTGTTATGTATAGTTGGAGTACTGCCAAAGTTATTAATTAATAACTTTGGCAGTATAACTAACTTATCGCCCGCGACTTTGTCTACGAGGTCTTTGCTTTTTTTCCCATCCCTAATCTAGAATCTCTTGTTATTAAAAGATGTCTATGTCGCTCCTTGATATGTAAACTGTGCAAACCAGTGTGCCGATTCCATAGAGAATAATAAAAACTAAATCTATCCAAACAAGTTTTCAGGATAAAAAGACTAACAATATTCTGTGTGTCATATTTCTTCCAGATCTGATGCGTTCCGGCTTGAAAAAGTGACGAAATAACATTAACACATTAACACATCCACACTCATACACTTTCGCGTTTACAATTAGTAAAAATACCACTCAGTTCACTACATTAATAATAGACTAACTCGGTTGTTTGTGGAAGCGTAATGTCCATTATATAACTTAGTTATTAGTATGGCTTCTGAAATAATAAAGATAATGGAGGAACAGTAATAGCCTGATGGAATAAATGATTAGGAAAACTGTGTAGGCTTCCAGCAATATCTACTTGAAATACTTGTTATTTTAGTCTTAATTCTCCTAAAGAAGACTTCTCCATGCATGTAATCTTTGAATATAAGAATATCTTGGTACGATGTTTATCCGGGATCATTCTCAGCTGTTAATCCGATTTTAATATATGGTGGCTTTGAGGTACCGGCAAAGTTGAATAGTACCTCCCCCTGTACCAGGTGTCGTAAGAGGCGACTGAGGTACCAAAACCGGCGGTATATCCATCCGAGACAGTGTAGCTCAAATGCATTGGGTGGGGATGGGTAGCAGCATCCTCATCGCGAAAGCTGCGATCTGCGATTGCCAACACGCTTGCCCAGCGCGGCAATTATTGGCCAAAATCCCCCTTTTTTGGGGAGGCCTATGTCGAAGCACATAGGATAGCTAACGTGAAGTTGCATTAAAAAGGATTTTCAGTGGTTTTCTAAAATAAGGTTTTAAAAACCTTATGTCTATTTTTTATTAAACCTGGGTAAATCCAAAAAGGTTTTATTTCTATGCTAGATAGATAATAGCCATTGGTTTATTAAGTAGGTATTTGAATCCATAAGTCGTATTGATCGGTACTTAACTGGAAATAGAAAGGTAAGCTTTTTTTAAGACATACAAATTATAAACGAAGTCAAGTAATTGATAATTTTTCATAAGGGCTGTAGTCTATTGTTAGACATTGATGTCAAAATTTAGTTCATTTCACTTCCACCTTTACTTTGGCGGCGCCACTATATTCGACACTGCTGCGCGAAACATTTGTTTGTATTTCTTTATGTCAACGACTCCATCTTGAATTAATATTTGCTGTAATTTTTTTATTACACCTTCGTACCAAGTGCTTATGTTATCTTAGTTAATATGCATAAGGCCAGAACGTGATGAGGAAGCAGCCAAACTTTTTCAGAGTATTATTTTAAATTATACATAAATTTCACTCTCTCTCTCTCTCATTATTTATTCCAAATCAGACATTGGAGCACTGATGTTTGGCGGTATGATTTCGCAGTCTACAAATATAGAAGGTATATATAGTTAGACTAGCGTAGCTTTTAAGAGGGCTCAGTAGGTATTATTTTCGGTATTAAAATGTAAGATTAACCTCTTAATAAACAGCAGCGACTTTCACGGATAAATTATGCCAGAGACTCTTTAATCTTTTTTAGGTCTCCTCAGTTTAACTCCGATCTATCTGTTAATCTGGTAAGGCGAAATATGTATGCAATCACTGACTTTAGATAAAGGAATAAAAATGATGTCCACCCAAACCGCATTAATGTATTTTCAACACGTAAAACATTTTTTTTTATATTTGTTTCTAGTTTATTCTATTCTACTAAAGAATTGTTTCTAGTAAAAAAATAACTTTAGTCCGTATTATCTAAAACTAACTAATCCTTACTAATAAGTCTTTAATTATCCCTTGGGTCATCACGTATTATTATTATATATATATATATATGCATAAAATAACTTCTTCCACGATAAGCTGAGCAATTGTAGACAATTGCTAACAGGTTTGCCCAGCGCAGCAATTATGGGCTAAATTCACCCTTTCTTGGGAAGGCCTATGTCCAGCAGTCGACTTCCAATGGCTGTAATTATGAAGTCACAAGGTTGGCAACGCGCTAGTGATATCCTTGTGATATTATGAGCGTCTATAAGCTTCAGTGACGCTTACTATCATGCTTGTTTGCTAAACAGGTCTTATAAAAAAAGGGCTTTGAGAGCTAACTTAGGCTTACTATAGACAAACCATTTTTAGCCACAGATTAATTTACTATGCCGACTCCACCGCGACCTGTCATTCCAAAATGTCAAATGTGACAGCGCATTTAATATTCCCCTTGGCGCGTTTCGTTTCCATTCCATTTTTCAGAATGTTACGATACCGAGCTTTTTATATTATTTAAGCTGGAATTATTGTGATTGACGTAACGCGATGGCATTGGTCCAATTAAATGAGAATTGAGCTTATTTTTCATAATATTTTTGCAAGTTAATTTCGTGTTACCATCCAACCAAACCAACAAATGGAACTTGCAAATCAGTAATTGTTATTTGTTTGACAAGCCCTACGGCGCATTTTTTGGAATCTATTTACATCCAGGACCAATGTTTATTTGACAGACCCGATGGCGTATTCTATCTTAGACGCCAGTGATCGTGGGTTAGATCACCACCCAGCACAAATATTTAAATGATGATATTTGTGTTTATTTTGTGCCTGGGTATTAAAAAAGGTTTAATTATATTTGTGATTCCTCTGTTATCTGTTGTCTGTAACACAAGTGCATTAAGAGATTTACCACGGAATCAGGTCAATAAATAAGATGTTGTGTTAATTTGTTCGAAGCTTAGCTACATTAACTAATAAATGCTTAATAACTGCAAATTAATACAAGCTTGATATTATTATTAAAAATAATATATATCCTATACTAGCGGATCCGACAGACATTGTCCTGATAAATCTAGATACCGACTGCAGCGCTATCCACCGGGCTGACTTGTAAATTTAAATTACCCATGCCCTCACTTAAACGCATTCACAAATATTAATTCATTCAATTTATTTAAATGCCACCCAAACTCATACAATAAAATTCAATTAAATCGGTCTAGCCGTTTAGGAGGAGTTACGTGACATACACACGTATAGTAAAATTATAATATACTACCAAGCGTAGTATAATAATATTTTATATTTGTAATTCTGTTTTTTGATATCCCTAGTGCGAAATTATCTAAACAGATTAAAAAACTTTACCCTTCACACTGGATTAAAGGGTAAAATAAAACTATTAACGGCTTTAAAACATTTTATTTAACTTGAAACATTTTTTTCGATGTTTTGGCTACTTTACGGCAACTGTTCTTAGGAATTTAAATTGCGATTTTAAGCCCTTAAAATAGTAGTTTTATTGCGACTAATAAACGAGTAACGGTAAAAACGGTAAGGTATGATAATCTTTAGATACAGGTCGCAGACTACGCACTACCATGAAGTGTGTATCAGTTGGATCATGTATTAAAAATCGCGCTCGCTTGCTCTCCCGCTACCGCTCAAGCGCCCGCCCACGCCCATCAGCTAAAGCGCAATATTCGGTTCGTAATAAATTCTACACATGTCAATTCCCAAGCGCTAGAAGACCTAGCCATAGCTATCGATTCATAGACAATCGGAAGGGTTATTTTCGTCGGACAGACGGCGTCTTCCCACCATTACATATTCTCTATGGTCTTAATTTGCGTCCTACATTGCCTTTTTCCAACACAGTCAAGTTACAACAGTATAGACATTGCATAGACTTTTATGGGGCAATGATATTGTCTTATATTTGTTGTTATTTTTACAATTTATTTTTACCTAATTTAAAACGCAATGCCGGATAGAATCTATTAATATAGGGCACAAAGTTTGATATTGCTATATCAATTCTTTAATTAACATTACACTTAATAGAAGTAGATCTCACACAAAGGTCGACTCATAATATCAGCCATTGGCAGTCCACTGCTGGACATAAGCCTCCCCAAGAAAGGGGGAATTTTGCCTATAATTGCCGCGCAATCGATCGTGCAGCACAGCTTTCGCGACGGGCAAGCTGCTGCCCATCCCCGCCATGTGCATTTCAGCTACACTGTTGCCGATGGATACACCGCCATCTACCGGCTCTGGTACCTTAGTCGCTTTCGACTGCGTAAGGACTAGGCTTACCCATTTCAACCGTGATGTGTTCTCATTGCTCTGTTCCGGTCTGAAGGTTGAGAGAGGCAGTGAAATTACTGGGTAATGTGATATAACATCTTTAAGTCACAATTTTGGCAACGCCCTTGATATCCTTGTAATATTACGAGCGTCTATATGCGGCTGCGATGATCACGCGGGCTGTATGCTGGTCTGTCAACCTGGTCTAATAAAAAAAAAGTTTGTTGTTGTGACAACATATCTTCAAGTGACAAGGTTGGCAAGGCATTAGTCATGTACTTGTGATACATATTGTGAATCGAATGCTTGTTTCTCGACTTCGACTTAGTCGTATCAGAAAAAAGGAACATATCATTTATAATAATCCACCTCGTCGTCTCGATAAAGAGTCTAACTTGTTTGCCTACACTGTGCCTCTATTTCCTATCTAGGTCTTTCGCCCAACATAATACGCACTAGAATATTCAGGTAGATTCAAATAATGACGGACATAATAACAGGTTTACGTGGACTTAGGACAAAAGGAGGCATTTTGCTTGACATACTTTCCGATTGTTGGAACTGTATATATTCAAATGCGTTGTTATCGTTTAATTATACTTCTACATTGAATTTATAGTAAACTGCATTTGTCAATTTCGTTTGTTTTTGCATTTTATATGGCGGTGCTTTCCAGTAAAGAAGAATAGTACCTCCCTCAGTACCAGGTGTCATAAAAGGCGGTACCGGAACCAAAAGATGGCGGTATACCCATCCGAAACAGTGCAGCTGAAATGTAGGGTGGGGAATAGGCAGCAGTATCCATAATACAAATGATGCAGTAGAATATGTTTTTTACTTGCATTGCTTATTTGCACCCTATTAAGTTAATTGATCAGTGACGTCATACTTCACTATATCTTTTGACCCTCCTTTAACTCCCTGAAGAGATGATTTTCGAAATAATATTTTACACACGTTTTATGACTTTCATTGAAGATTCTGTATACTGAATTTCATTCGAATAACTTCAAGAAAGTGCAAGTTTCATACGAAACTTGCACTTTCATTTCACCCTCATAGGGAGTGAATTATTAAAAGACATTTCTTAGTGTACCCCTACATTTTAAAAGAAACACTTGTGCAACATTTCATGTTTAATACCCCTTATAGTTAAGCCCTACGATGATATGTCAGTCAGCTATATACCTATATATGTTGATAATGTAACATTTCATTATAGAAAGTGTTTTCGAAATGTTTCCCGTAGTTGTTGAATTTATTTGTACAAACGTAAAAGAATTCATACCTGACTTGTATATTTAAATGCCTAAGATAAGGCAGGTAACTCCATTTATTTTTTATATATATAATATATTCTATGTTAATCATTAAATATGTAGCTATCCAATTATGAGAGAATATTTAAAATCGGTCCCGAAGTTTTTTATTTATATAATTACAAACAAACAGTGAAATATTTTCTCTTTATAATAGACATAAACTGGCAGCGCCCCTCGGATTTACTCGCGTTCCCTCACTACAGGACAAGATGCTATAATATAATATAATTTTTACAAATACAAAAATATATCTTTATTTGAATAGGCCTATCACAGCCATTTTTCAATTGTCAATATAACAAAAATAATCTATAATTATAGATTTGCTAATAACAATTTCACACAAATGACTGATGACCCTGAGAACCCACTGGTTGTCAGGGTCATCAGTCATTTGTATTACACTTTATAAGAGACATTTAAACAGATAGATCAGAATATCCTATGTGTATGTCCAACATTTATACTAGTCTGCCTGCACCAGGCGAGTCTTATAACTAAGTTTACAACAGGTTCATTACGCGAGTGACCAGAAAATTTATTTACATTATTCAATGTTTAAAATACAATTTATTTTCAAGTCATTAAAGGTTTACAACGTCTAACGCATTAATAGAACATGTTAATACGAGCCATGAACAATCGATCGTGTCATGCCATTTTGATCCTTATTGTGTTTACTAATCCCTACGGAATCTAACTTCACCGATTCTGTTAGTGGAGTTAAATTGCGTCCAATTTTACACTCTTTGAGAGCTCTAGCACGCGCCAAAGGCGTTTGCTGTCGCTTGCCAAAGGGTTTAGACGGCTAATAGGAGAATTCGATTTAATTTTTTAAACCTACCTTTTATAAGTTGTTTTGATCATACATGGAATAGTCCTCCCCCTGTACCAGGTATGGGATTGGTGTACCAGAACCGACAGATGGCGGTATTTCTATCAGAAGCGTTGCTGTCGCGTAGCTATGCTCTATGATTGCCAGACAGGAAAATTGGGAGAATTCGGATACCAAAGGGTATTTTCTTTTCAGATACAAACAGGGCATTTTTTATATGCTACACGAATGATACGACTCTAGTCTAGATTTTTATAAACCTGCGTCTAAATAAGTTGCATAACTTTAAATAGGCAATTTACTTATCTTCTTATTAAAACACTGTTTCGGATGGGTCTACCGCCATCTGTTGGTTTCGGTACCTTAATCGCCTCATAAGGCATCTGGTAAAGAGTGAGGTACAATTCTACCCCGCCGGTACCATACGGCTAACGTGACTTTTCAGTGGTAAATATGTTTTGAAATCAGCCGAGTAGTTCCTCAGTTTATTCGTTTCAAAAGCATACATACAACAACATAATTCGTGTCTCATTTAATTCCATTTTTGGTTGTTTTTGATTTTATGAAATATAAATATGGCCTTCATTGACGACTAAATAGGTTGAGTAAATTTTGACCTAATTTGCACTAAATAAACAATCAAATACTTCCCCTTCATAATATTAGTATAGATAAAAGCAACTCCATAACAAAACAAGTTTCTCGTATCAGACTAAGGAAAATAAAAAGTATTTTTATTATTGAATTCCTTTAACAGCTGCTAGCCCGTCACACTAGAACTGGGTCAGGCAAGCCGTTAAAATTAAATTTCGCAGCATTGCCTGTTAAAGTTGATTAACCTATATACCAATACAATGTAATAAAGTTTATATCGTGATTAACGCTAAGGAAACGAAGCAGGATGGAGATATAGGTCAATCGGTCCAATTGGTCTTACCTAACCTTTGACTGGGCTCCTGCTAAAAGCTCGGTGGATTTTGCACAAACGCAAAGCTCACAAAGACGTGTGCAAATAGAATACTGCACAAAGATAGGTTGTATGTTTTGTGCAGATTTAAATTTAGTATTTTCTAAAGTTTCTCACATTTTCTAGAACATTCGCTCTGAGCTTAAAATGTATATATGTCAGAACATTCAGGTTATCAGTTGTTTGCAGGTCCACACCCAGCAGTATGTTTGTTATTGGGGAGGCATATGACTTGACGTATGCCTTCCCAAGATGATTCCAATAGAACCGGGCGAGATCTAGCACAACTGGGCCACACATTCGGTGACACATGAGGTAGACCAAACACTTCTTCGCTTCCCCGCAAGAAAAGTGTGAAAACACATGTTAAGTACGAAATGACGTAATCACAAAAAAAAACAATTTTTTAATGAAAATTTTGCGCCCATTACTTGCCAAATGAATAAAGCTATTTACAAATGACATTTCAGCCATCTGACTATGATAGGTTTTTAATTATTGACGTATAAATAAACAAAAAAAATATTAAAGTCACTCTCACCTAAGTCTACCGCCAAATAGCAGTGTTCGCATTGCTGTGTTTCTGTTTGAAGAGTGAGAGAGTGAAATTACTAGGTAATGTGACAATATCTTTAAGTCACAAGGTTGGCAATGCCCTATTGATATCCTTGTGATATTACGAGCGTTTATAAGCTGCTGTGACGCTTGCTATCCGTGGACTGTATACTTGTTGAACGATTCGATCTAATATCTTGGTCTAACTTTTGCCTATCATTGTCACGCTGCGCAGGCATTGACTATGCTGTTATCGGTCTGTCGGTACCGGTACCCAACTTTTTGCTATATAGCAGAGGGGAGGCATTACTCCATTATTCTTCTGATTTTACACCACGGCCAGGTACTTTATAAGTCTAAAAATATGATACAAATTCTTCACTATTTATTTAATTTTCCTTAAAAAATTTATTTTGAAATATGTTTATAATTATTTTTTTTTTCATAATAAGTAACATAAACATAATTATTCTTATGTCGTCTTTTAAAATTCGCGACGGCGTATAAAAAAAGTCCCGTTAGACAACCAGTCGCAGATTTCCGGGTTCAATTCCCGTGCAAATATTAGCATGCGCCGGCGAAACGGCCGTCCGTCTGTACAGTCGTCACGTCAACTTGTAGTTTGGAATGCGGTGGGGGGGGGGGGGTGGGGGGGGGGGGCACAACCTTCCTCGTAATATTCCATTTGTATTGGTTTACGGAACTATTGTTTGTTGCATGAAGCATGTACGAGAGAAGTTTCTATAACTGCGTGTTAGAAATGTAACATTGTATTTATTCACTAGCTGTCGCCTGCAGCTATGCTCGCGAGGAGACGGCAGTATTAATAACAAATAAAAAAATAAACAACATCGCACACATTGACCTGACTCCAAGATAAGTCGCTTAAAGTATTTGTGACATCAGACAACAGAGGAATTGCGATTTGATTACTTAAATACATTTTGTACACCCAGATACAGAACTACACACATATATTCGTCATATAAATGTGTGGCGCGGCTGGGGATAGATTCCACGATCTTTGGCGCACAAGATATAATCACTACCATCTGCGCCAACGAAGCCAATAAACGATATTATAGACTTGATAGTAAGACTTATGTCAGACGTTGGTTTTCTATATTTGGATAGATATTACCCATAAATTTTGAGTAGGATTCACTAGTGGTGCCCCCGCGGTTTCACCCGTCTAGTTTCTTTTCCCTGAAAATACAGTGGTGAAATATAGCTTATATTAATTGCTGATAATGCAACTTTCTCATACTGAAAGAGTTTATGAAATTGGTTTAATAGTTTTTGAGTTTATTTGTTACAAATGTACAAAAATTCCGTTCACATATTGTCATCTCTAACTTTTTTTTGTATATCATCTAGTCTCTGTTGCTCTAGAATAATGTATCTTTTTATTAGTGATAGTTTTCAAAATCGGCTTAATTTATTTTGAGCTAAATCGCTACAGAAATAATCTTTTGCTCTTTATAACCTTTACGTAAAAATATCACGTATTTGTCCGGGATGGCCTTTTAAACTACTGAACCAATTTTAATATTCTCTTGCTTACTGTGCACAGTTTGATCGATGAGAGATAGGATAGTTTATATATCTCAACATATAGTCGCAATATTTTTCCATGATAAATATAGGTTAAGACAGGTCAACTTCTGCCCGGTCGGCTTGTATTACAATAGATTTAAGTGATCTTAGCATGAGACCTAACAACAAAGGTGTAGACTCGCGATGGGAGAAACTAGTGAAAGCTTTATTTTGCTGTTTCAGATTAGCCGGAACAAACACATTACAACACATTTTAAATATTATTTTTTGTTGTTTTAAGTGCTACGTACTATTTGTCTGTGTACGACAGCATTCAAATAATTATGAGTGGAAGTACATACAGTATGTTTATCAATACATAAAGTATAGAACCAAGTCGCTTGTCGCTATCTGTCACTGTATGTTTTTAGATCTTTACAACTACGCAACGAGTTTTGATGCGGTTTTTTTTAATAGATTGATTAAGGAGGATCCCTGCCCCATACCCCCACTAATTATTAGCCCTAGATACGCCAATGATGAGGTAACTAATTCAAAATCCAGTAATTGTATTAAAATACAAGTAGGGCTACAAATTGATATATAAAGTAAAATTTTAGCTGTTTTAGAGTTTCATATTGATTACTACTTTTTATTAAAAAACACATGTACGTTTAAATAAATTTCAATGGTATATTTTGTCTTAATTTTCGGTTGATTTTATATATTATACTTCATATGTAAATATATGTAGTTAATGTAAGCAATATGGAAATTTTTATATTATGTCAATCTTGAGAACCCGCGTTAAATAAACCGCGTTTCAAAGCCGTTAAAAAGTAGTTTTATTATGAGTAGTACATGTTAGAGAATAGTATAGTAAATTGGTCCGATTAATCTGTGTACCGTACGTGTAAGGTTTGTTTGGGATTATGTTATTCAGAGGCCGTGAGGTACCCGCAGAGTAGAATAGTACCTCCTACTGTTCCAGGTGCCGTTAGAGGAGACTAAGGTACCAGAACCGATAGATGGCATATCCATCCAACAGTGCAGCTCAAATGCACAAGTCAGAGATGGGCAGCGACATCTCCGTCGCTCCGTCGTCCGAAACGCAGCAATTAAAGAGGAAAAAACCTTCTTCCTTCGAGAGGACTATGTCCAGCGGCGGACTTTCAATGGCTGGTAAAATAATGATGAAGATGATGTTCAATGGTTGACACCACCGCGCGACTTACACTATTGTGGTATGTAATTAGTTTCACCGTAGATAATCGATTTAAATCGGCCAATAATTGATTAGTGCCAGATATAGATCGGATCGAATCTGTCGAATCTGTCGTGCTTGCTCGAAATCGTACACTGGCGCTGAACTCAGAAGAATCTTTCTAAGAATGAAGAACCTCTATTACCTGATATAACAGTTTGAATACCGGCAAAGAGATATATAATTCCTATATATAATTTCAAGAAATATGTTTGGTGACAGTTTGAGAGATAGATTAAGAAATAGTGTGATAAGAGGTCGATGTGGTTTGGACATGTAGAAAGGATGGATGAACAAATGTTTAGAGCGGAAGTGAATAGAAGAGTTGGTACAGTTCGACCGAGGCGAACATAGGTAAATTAACCAAGTAGAAATGGTATTAAAGAAGGGCCAAACAAAAAAGAACCAAGAATAAACGAACGTATGAAAGGACTAATGCGAGAAATGGAGGCAAGAGAGGTATGCCAAGACCGTAACAAGAAGAGATCCATAGTGTCTGCCTACCCCGATAGGACACAGGCGATTATGTCAACGACAAAACTGGTTGGGATTGAACTGCTATAACTTCTAGCTTTACGACAATGGTTTGTAAGCATCGACGCTAGTTGGGGTTTTATTCGCGCCAACCCTACATAGGTGGTGTTGGTAGAACATACCACCACCAGGTTTTCTTACAGGTTCCTTTCTGGTTACTTACAGGTTCCTTTCTGGTTACTTACAGGTTCCTTTCTGGTTACTTACAGGTTCCTTTCTGGTTACTTACAGGTTTCTTTCTGGTTACTCGCATATTGAACCTGCAGTAAACTTAGTTTTAAGACTCGTCTGGTGGCGGATTAGAAAGTTACATTTTCATCCAGTAACATAGGTTATATTATAATTCCCCTGAAAACTTACCTAAAATTGAAGAGTGTGAGCAAATATATTATTGTATATTTGTTACGAATAAACTCAAAAACGACGGAACAGATTGGTACAAATCTTCCATTAGTAGAAAGCTACATGAACATAAAACAACATAAGGTATATTTCATCTCTGCATTTAAGAAAACGGAAAATACAGAGGTTTATCCGCGAAATTATATACAAAAGGATGCCAGTCTTTTGCTTGTTGGAATGAATGTATGTAAATCCTTTTAAATAATAATCCATAATTAAACAAATGTTTAATGGTTGGACCATATTCGAAACAAAGTACGAGTTTTGGACATTCAGTGTTATAGAAAAGCTTACACAGATTTTTGTAATAGACTTCGACTGTCAAATATGTATATTGTATACTTAAAGTACGTGAAGCGAATATATTTACTACTTTTAAAGAAACTTTCGCAAACTGATGAATGTGAAATTGTACACAGTTAAATTTACGATGAACATATGACTTTAAATTAATTTAAATGATCATAATATTGTTAAAGTGATATATTGACAGGCCTAAATGAAGTAAACATTTATTATTTATCGAATATCAAACAAATGATTACGCGTTATTAAAGATTTTAATTAAATACGGCCGTATTTAACGACTAATATAAGACGTTGGGATGCAACCGCAGAGTTGAGCATCCAAATATTTGCAATACGTATGTGTTTATTCCTTCATTTAGTTCCACATCCGTACGCTCTCAATTCTCGATGTTTATTTAATGCGACGGCTTGTTCCACTTAGCATAGGGTATTTTTGTAACCAGTTCCAGACTAGGGTCCGTGTTGGACCCAATTCCACAAACAAATCGGTACTCAACTATTTTCGGCTCCATCGATTTTATCAGCCGTCTGACTCAATATCACTTTGTGGAATACGGTGGACCCTATGTCGGGTTTAATTATAAACTTTATAAAATGAGTGATGTTATTTCGCAACAACGCTGTTATTTTTGCCGTCGGCTGTGCAATAAAAACAGGGTATGTTTTTCTATTTATTTTCGTATCGCTGGGAAATAACTAACAGAACGAGATCATGTTTACCATTCTCAATGATGGAGTACTGGATTAAAGCGAAGGAGGAGATTGAGTTTTAATTTCAAATGAAGTAATACAGTTATCTGACCGAGTCACGAGCTAAATATTTCCCAATTGTATTCTTCAAAGAATACTTCAACAGTTCTTTGATGCACAGAATACAATTAAAGATCCCCAATCGTTCTTTACGTTCCATACTGTTAGCTGTGCTAGCTGTTCCATACTCTATTCTTAAACAATAATTTATCAGCAAATCATTTCATCTTTAGAATGTGCAAGTAGTAAAAGATTTAGATATAAAAGATATTTTCCAACATAGATTAAGTGTATTCAAAAATATGATAAGGAATACGAATTAGAATATAAATTAGATTATGATTAAATAAGAGATTTGTTGTTGAATGCGGTTTTCTTGCTTAAAAAACCAATATAAAGATATATAGGTTGATGTAATAGGTTGTTAGATTTAAACAAATAATGTGTATTGTTTATATTATATCGCTCTAGTCTAACAGCTGTAACTATGCTTATTTATAAATAAATAGATTATCTTATCTCAAAAAGGATTAAATAGACTAATAATTTTAATTGAAAATTTATGAGTTAATTTTTGTCCCTAACGTTTGGTGTGTTTAAAATAATAATACAGTCGTCAGTGTACAAGTGTGCAATAAATAAACACTTACTTGCCAAACAATGGGTGCCACAAGTGGAATGATGATGGGTCGTGAGGATGCGGCGGCATGTGTGGTGGAGGCTCGCCCAGCGGCGTGGTGCTGCCGACTTCGGGCTCGTCTCTCCTCCGCATCGACGCCGGCGGCGGGTTCGACGCTCTCCGAGTGGACGCCACTCCCGACGCCGCCGCTGCGGTCGGCTCCAACAAATTCTGCAGCGACTTCACACTTATCCTCGGCCGCGGCGACTCCTGAGAACTGGTACTGCTGCTCCGCTGGTGCTGGTTCTCCGAATGCTTCACAGACTGCAGGTAATTGTTGTTCGGGAAGTAAGGAGACGTCGGGCTCTTCTGTTGCCCTGTTCGCGGGGATCTTTGACTGCCCATCATGTTAGGATTGAAGTACGGTATTTGTAGGCCAGGGAGAGGCATGTTCGGCCGGATATTCGGGTTCATGCCCGGGTACATGCCTTGCAAGAACGGGTTGTGGCCCATCGATCTTTGATTGGTATTGTAGCTGTGTGCTATGGGGCTCGTGCGAGCGGATGTGTGAGATTTGCTCTGCGAACTCTTTGTGGAATGCACGTATGGGTTTTGGACGTCACTAGATTTCGACGCCATGTCTTTCATTTGAGCTTCCATGGCACTAGGCTTTGATCGCTGCGCAGCAGCCGCGTTGGCGTGGCTCATCGCTTCCTGCCACATCGCAAATTGTAACCGGTTATCATAATCCATTGGTGGCATGACAGGGAATCCTCCGGGGCCCATAAACCGGGCTGCGGATGGCCCGAACATTTGTGTTAGGTCAGAATAGTTGGCACCGGCGTAGCCTGATGAGTTGAGAGCTTTTAGGAAATCCATATTCTGTGAACAGGCCGCCATAGCCTCCAACTGGCTCAGGTATGGGAGCCATAGCATCTGGTTGAGTGCGGCGGACGTAGCAGCGTCTATATCACCGGCCAAGGCGTCCATAGAAGGTATCGGCTTAGGTTGACTAGTTTGATCCGGTTGTGGGGTACTGGTTGTCGTGTGCTCAGTAGTTGAAGCAGTTTTAGCAGTTGCAGTTTTACTACTGATGTCTTTTGCTTTTTGAGACAGTTCTTTCTTATTTTCATTTTCTAATATATTTTCTAACTGCGATAACGATATTACCAATATATCTGGGTCTTGCAAAATAGCTGGGAATGCGAATGCTTCTGGTAGCCTCAACTCGGGTCTCTGTAAAAGCAAGGCCGGTATTTCCCGTGCAGGAGCTGCCAGTATTTGATTCAGTTTATCTTTAGGTACTAATAAAGGATCTGGAATGTTGAAATCTGCACTCGTCTTTAAAGCATGCAATTGCTTTAGTGGAGAAATATCATCTGTTGCTTTTGTCTGGCTTTTCTCCGGTTTTTTCGATTTTAACTCAGCGTGATCGTCGTTGCACTTGTTGAATACTTTACTAATTTTGGCTAATTCCTCTGCGGATGTTTCTTTCTTTATCCTTTTTTCTTGAGGCTCTCCATATTCCTTTGTAATTTTCCTTATTTCATCAGAACAACTAGATACTGTCGGACTAGCTGATTTTCTATGTTTGCCTAAATTTAATGGTTCACATTGTTGTTTAGTGATGGTCACCTCGGAAGTGTACATTTTTGGCGACGGCGAGGAAAGAAGGGTTTCTAAAAATAGTGTTTGCTTACTCTTAGTTAGAGGCATTGTGAATATTTCAGGTGACGATGGCACCGCCGGGATGCCGCTTGGCTGAGGTGACTGCATGGCGTCTGACTCTCTCGACGGCGCCCGAGGTATTTCTATCCTTTTCGGCGACGCATGCGGGGTGGGCAACCTTCGATGCACACTGAGATCTTTAGGTTGGTCGTCACATTTATCTGACAAACTATCTTCCGTATGATTTGTAGTTTCTGCAACACTAGCGACAATTAGAGGAGGCACGGGCTTTTCAACATGTTTTATGCTCAAATCTGTTGGTACCAATTCTACGCTGTTTGATGTTTCTTCATTTTGTTTCGAGAAGTTATCGTCAGTATGCTCAGATGGTGATTCATTTTCATCACTTTCTACAGAATGATCGATTTCAGGTTTCTCATCCATCTCTTCATACGGATCGGTTTTAATTTCCACGTTCGGTGTTTCACTAGAGACCGCAATTTCACTTTGATCTGGTAATGTTGGCGGCTCTGGGTCCTCAAAGGTGTTATCGTCATAAGTCTCTGGTTTTTCAGGTACAGGTTCAGTATACATCACGTCAGTGTTAGCCTCGACGTCACTTTCTAGCCTCTTTTCGGTGCTATGGTCATATTCTAAACTGTTCACTTCACTGGGTTCATGAATTTCTGGATTTGAATTCAAAGATTCTATCGCGCACTCCGCGGGTACTTGCGATGCAAATGCTTCGTCAGTAATATAAGATTCATCAGTAGCACACACCGCAGTCTGCCGATGCTCCTGAGAGGGCATGTGGTCGCCAATATGATGAAGGTGGAGCAAACCTTGTGCTGCCGTGATGCTACTCCGGCCGGGAGATTCTAGCGACTGTTCCAGCCGGTCAATAATATCTGCGACCGGTGCTCCACTTAACAAAATATCTTCCTCTTCTTCCACATAATCACCGGATCCATGAACCATATGAGCAAACTTATCCAACGCTTGCCCTAATATCTGGTTATCTTCACAACCTTTTTCCACGAGCGACTCCAGTAAATCCTCGTCGTGAGGACCGCCTAATTCCGGCAAATAGTGCGCCTCGCTTATAGTCTCGAACAAATCTTTATGTACAACCATATCGTTCTGAAATCCGTCATCGTCGGTTGCACGCTCTGGAGCGTGCGTCTTCCGTTCGTAAAACATTCCGTCCTGCTTTGGCTCCCCGAGTTCGAAAGACATCACGTCCCGGGCCACTTCCTCGTTTGGCAAAAACGCGTACGGGGCGCCGGCGCCCGCCTGCAGCTCGAGCTCGAGCTCCTCGCCGCGCTGCTGATTGAACTCGAGTTCGGCGACGGCCAACAGGTTGTCGAGCGGCGTCGGCTCCGAGTGAGGCGTCTGCACGTGAGGAGCTTGCGCCGGGGACACCGACTGCTGGGCCGGCGGCCGCGGCACCGCGATTGTGTGCGAGGGGATGTGCGACTCCAGGTCGGGGGCGAGCCAGGCGGCTGGCTCAGAACGCTGCGTGCGCTCGCGGTCCTTTCGACGACGCGAACGACCGGTCCTCCTTCGGCGGCGAGTGCGCTCGCGCGGTAGAGGCGGCGGCAAGCGAATCGAGTTGTAAATCTCCGTACGCGGAATCACACGCCAGCCGTTAGGAGTTCGCGCGATACGGATGCGGTTGCGCGGGTCGTAGTCCTCGCAGTGCACTTCCTGGACGGTGCCGTCGAGTTGGCGAGCCCAAAGGAAGACGGGTCGCAGGCGCGGGAGAGTCGCGGGCGCTGAGTCGATGGCGGCCAGACTGCGCGCGCGGCGCCGGGCGGGCGCGGGGGCGAGGGGCGCGGGGGGGGCACTG
>JACJUM010002525.1:2248381-2286296 GCA_020976665.1 Heortia vitessoides | reverse complement strand
CCGCCGCCGCCGGGCGCCCGCGGTCGCGGAGACACTCCGGCGCGCCGCACCGCGGACAGGCGACAGGCGACGACCGCGCGGACGCGGCCCCGAGGCGGACTGACGCGGGAGCGGCGCGCGGCTCCGCCCTGCCGCCCGCGCCGCCCCGCCCAGCATCGATCGACGCCCGCTGCACCCGCCGCCTGCACCCGCATGTAAACACGCGTCCCCCGCGTCTCCCGCTTCTCCCGCCTCCCCCTCGTCCCGCGGCCTCGTTAATCTCGAATCCATATCTGCGATAGTGATGGGTCTACACGAATTTATGCCAAACCGAGTTATCAGGAAAAATCTAAACATGTTTGTTTATTTTTTTTTCCTATACTGAGACGCTAGGCAAATAGCTTATTTTGCTCCTCAGTCAATTAATGATATTACTCATCCACAATAACAACAATTTTGATAGGATGGGAAACAATTATAAAGAAACAAGATCATACCTTCATAATACCTTCCTAAAATTATTAGCAGTAATATTGAAATAATGTATGTTTACAAATGGTTTAGAGTTGCACATCGAGTGTTGCCTAGACGTTCGAGTCGATTCCAATTAGCTACAATTCGATTTAGAATCGAGTTAACCCATCTCTAATTTGCGGCTGCTGTAACCGGGCACGCCCCCCAACTTCGCTTCCGCGTGAAGTCCCGAACCCGTTCGTTAGATTCATCGGCCGTGGGCCTGCCGATAATGATCGGCTTCGACATCACGTAATGAGCGATTCCAGACCCTCTGTGACGTCTCCCGTCTGCGCTTTGCGGTTCAGTGCGCGATTCGCGCTAATAATGTCGAGACAAGCTCAGCCGCAAAAGGATTATTGTTTTGAGGCCGCCGGCAAAGCGGATATTAAATTTTAAGCTCTACACAAATACAACCGCATTTAAGTTTATATTAATATCCGCTCTCGTACGCATCCATAGCCAAACACATTTAGAATAATTAAATACATATTTTGGTTTATTCATAAACAACAACATGGATTTTTCATTATGAAATAATATAGTACTGCCATCTTGTTGTAAATATTGGAAGCGTTCGTCAAGACTAATCAACATTACATTCTTTGCTTTCACTAATAAATACGAATAGTACTGTAATTTTAAACTAGATGGCGTTAAACTGCTTAGAAAATTATTAATGCTTCCAAATGGAATAGACTTAGCCGTTTTAATCACTATAGGCTATAGATACTATGGTGCACGTGCTTTATACGTACGTTCGATCAAAAACGTGCCTTCCGCCATATGACAGTTTTGGTCTGAACATAATACTTATAGACCAAAGACAATTTTCATAAATAAACACGTAGGAACCTATTTTCAATAAAATTTACTAAATCCTGTATTTAACAACCAATTACGTTATTATTTGAATCGTCATTTATTCACAATCAATTCAGAAATGCTCCTGAAATTATTACATATATTTCTCTTTTAATGAGAGATTTCATATTTCTTCCCTTATGCGCGACTTTGCAACCGGGTCGTCTCTTAATTTATGTAAAAGGGTCGACTTGTGTGTATACATATTATAAAAATTGTATTTGTTTTAATGCAGATAGAACAGTTTTTACAAAACCGATTATAACAGATTTTTTAATTTTTTCTGACGAACATAATTCTGGACTTTCTAAGATGTTGTATGTTGTTGTATGTTATGTATGTTTCTAAGATGTAACTCCAGCGCCAACAGAGGGATGAGCGAGGTCGCTCACAAATAAACAACTCTAAGCTCAATTATTCCAGCGTGCTTGAAGCGGATTTTTATCTAGCAAACAGCTGTTGTTGTAAAATCACTTTATAATGGAAAATATATATAATATGCCTAGGAACTCATACAAACACGAAGTTTCCAACAAAATCTCATTGAACTTGATCCAGAAGCAACGACAATAAAGTAATAAAAAATTTTTTTCAACAAAACATGTTTTTCTTGTTGCAATTCACCATTTTCATCATACCACGGCAATCGCGGAGTGCAGCTTTCGCAACGGGTATGCTGCTGCCCATCGTCGCCCTGAACATTTGAGCTGCACAGTTTCGGCTGGGTTTACCGCCATCTGTCAGTATTGGCACTTTAATCGCCTCTTACGACACCGGGTGCAGTGGCAGGTACTATTCTACTCTGCCGGTACCTCACGGAAACCCAGTCTATCAAGCTGGTCTAATTTGGCAATGCATCCCTGACTGTAATTACCACTAAATAATAATTACAGAATAAAAAAATTATAAACAAATAGTAACTACCTACCTGCTATACCCTACGCTATCGATTTGTCGACAACTGAATAAATAAAAAAATGTTAGCATTTATGCGAAATGTTATTGTGCATATGGATTGAGGAACAATCTTTTGCAACTATACCAAACCAAATATTAATTATAGGGAAGTCATTTTAAAATAATAAACATTTAAAACAATAGGCAATTAATTAAAAAATCTTCACCTTCACTCGTGCATAAAGTGGCAAAGCCTATGTCACAGTGAGTACTAACTTTGTGTTAATATTTTTTAAGTATTTAGTTTAGAAATTCCCAAATCTTTAGAATAAAACAATACAAATTTATGGAGGTATACCTAGGCTTTAACTTCGTTAATGTCTGTACTAAGGAATATGAATAACATGTTTTTTTTTTAATTTACTACTTACTATATCTTGGTCATGTTTGAAAACTGTTGCCAAAAGGTGGTTGAATTGTCGCATGCTTATTACTAGTTTGCAAGGAAATATATTTTGACATTTATTTATGTAATACATATCGGCAACAAATCAAACAAGTGATAAAAATTTAAATTACATTTTTTTTGCAATATGATGAATATTTGTGTATGTTCTGTGTCTGGGTGTTTAAAATGTAGTAAGTATTGTATTTGTGATTCCTTTTGTTGTCTGATGTCCGTGACACACGAGAATGTATGAGATTTTGTGTGATTTCAAAAAGAAGAGAAAAAATGTATATATATATTAACCCAAGGAACGTATATACTTAGGCATCTTATATACATAACTCAACTTTTGTACTATTTGAATAAAAGTTAGTTTAATATTTTCTTATCGTTTATTCATTGACTAGCCACAACAAATTGTATTCGGCCGATAGTTATTACATCATTCTAAAGGTCAACTTATACAAATCTGTCAAAATATAAATCAATACGCTTAACCTAGTACCAAGATATTGGCGACACTGAATACAATAGCTTATCCGCATCTTAAATCATACAGTTTTTGTAAAACATTTTATTTTAACAGATGTGTAAAAGTCGATTAAACACTTAGGAATATTTTATAACTTACGCGTTCCATACACACAATAAAACTATTTTATTAACAGCTTAAAAACATCTGGTGCACTATTTTTCCATCGTTCCGGTCATATCGTTCCAAACGTTCGAAATTCAAAATAAACCGCGCTTTTGCACCGTCAAAAAGTAGTTTTATTCTGCCTGATGTTCATCCCTATTCTGCGATAAAAAAAAATTAAAGCGTATCCAACCGCCCCACCGGCACCGGCGCCGGCGTGCCTACCGGGCGGCGCCGGCGCGGCGCGGCGTGCCGGCGCAGCGGTGCAGCGTTCGCAGCAGGTACAGCGAGCCCGCCACCAGCACCAGGGCCGTGCCGCCCGCCACCGCGCACCCGTGCTCCAGCCGCCCCACCGGCACCTCCCACACCAGCGTGTCCGTCACCTGTGTCACACTCTATAACTTAAGCCCCTTAAAGCCTTTAAACAACCGGTACAGAGAGATGCTGTACTACTCTGCCAGGACCCTACGTTAGGTTAGGGAAGGTAGTGGGTTCAATCTCCACTCGGGAAAAATATTTATAGGATAAATACATATTTGTTTGTTCTGTGACTGGGTGTTAAATATGTATTTAAATATTATATTCGTGATACCTCTGATGTCTGATGCTCATAACACTCGCTTTTTAAGCGACTTATCGTAGTCCGATCAGATGAATTTATTTATTATTATAAACTTCTTAAATAAGTATGTGTAATTTTTAATTAATTACTGATTAATATCAACAAATAAATGTACCATAGTATAAGGTATTTCCTTCCAGCTGCACTTCTCTTTGGAAATCCCGTTGCACAAAAACGTAGCCGATGGGGAATACTCTATACCGCACACATCCAGCCTTTTGTCCGGACATCGCAGGTTAAGTTTCGGAGGACCAATCTCATTCCTTGCAGTCCTGCAATATATTATGAATATCTTTGATATATAATTTTAGTTCAATTACGAAGCGTGTTAACAAAACGAATAAATTAATAGTAAAAATGTTTAGTCAGCATATATATATATATATATATATATATATATATATATATATTATGTGTATTGACTTTAACGATTTAAATTATTAATTACAAAGTTGTAAAGAAAGGAATAAAAATGGTCTATTATTTTCTTAAAATAAACTAATAATATTGTTCAGGTTATCATTAAATAATTTAATATTATGAAGAAGGTTTTATAGAAAGATCTTATTTTTTTTCGGACGAACCTATTGAAACGAACCAACTCCAGCACCACCGAAAAAACAGGGCAGGGCCTCATAAATGAGAGGTCTAATACCCGTAATTATCATGCGTACCCCGCGGCTGCGACCGCGCGTTTAGCTACGGTCGCGCCCGCAAGGCTCGCGGGATCGACGGCAATCGCTCGAGGGCGCCTCAAAAGCCTAGGTCGAAGGCTCGAGCGGCCATCGTTGGGGGTGAATTAAATTATGAAATTCAGCAAAAGAGGACGGACGGAGTGAGCCCGGCAGCTCTAGTGCTACCGGTTATCGCTCGTTGGGGAAGGGACTGCACGCGTTCGCCGGCAAACGCGGTGTACTGCTCTATTAACTCTATAAGAATGCATGTGCAGTGTTAGTGATCGTGTTGTGCCAGTGAGACGTGACGCGGTCTACGATATCGGACGTGATAGAAAGAAGAAAGATCATTTGCAGAAAAACCCGCTTGAGACGATTTTTCAGGAACCCTAACAAAAACGCATCTTAAACGAAAAAGCGTATTTTGCGGGATAGGGAAAATAAAACGTACTACATATTATTATGTATTTTGTTGTAATATTGGTACGTTAGATAGGTATTAAATTATACATTTATAATTTTGTGTATAATTTAAAATAATCGCTTATTTTGGTATGACCGAAGGATTTTGATGCATTAGCAATTAAAAGATTTTCAACATAATTTAACTTTTGCAGTGCATTTTCGCTTTGATCCATAGAAGCTACATAACGTCTTAAATCATTAACAGCTGATAATGCCTGTGCGTTTGACAGCAGTATCCTCCGCAGTATCTTGGGTACTTCTTCTTCCAACATGGCGTCCATGACGTTATCCCAGATGTGATCAGGCGTATTAAACGAGATCATGAATCGTATTAAGACTTAAGAAATGTATGAAAATATGTCTTAAATTGTAGGGACTGGCGTAAAATGGTGTATTATGCGAGAAATCGTATTAAACGTGATCGTCTTAAACGAGTTCTACTGTATTATAGTGTTATATATTTAAATTGCATTTAAACTCGACAATTTTAACTTTTTATTGAATTCCACAAAAATTTCTTTTAGTTCAATTTATTATATACACATACCCTCCCATCGGTAAAGCATGATGGTATCTTGCATGGACTGGCAACCACACAGACACCTTGTTTTGCCTCACCCTAGCCATAATGTAGACACTACTTGGCTGCGACTCCTCAGCTGGCAGTTCTATGTTGATTCGGTTAATTGGTATTGCTGTTAACTGAAATAAAGCAAGATAAAACACAATTAATCTTATGCAAAAACTAGTTAGATTTTGACATTATATTCTTGAATTGAATCTCTAAATTAAATGTTATTAAATTTATCCACTTATTGAATATAAAAAATTTTGTACCCAAACTTTGTCCAGGTACTTATTAAATTGTATCCCTTGTTGATCCTGTTACTGTGAGTTTATTACATCAGTAGTATTTAATACTTATTCAATTACTATCTACATCTAAACTTAAATTACTAACTAAATCATCATTACATCTGTTAAAATCTTATGACACTCACAAAAGATTAAAACTTTTCGCAGATGATAAACAAAATTTGCAATAAAAATAAATATTACAACTATGAATAGAGATATAAAATACTCTATATCCCAAGTTGGTTCAAACTCCAGTGGGAAAACTTTTATTTAAATCGGTTCAGCCGTTTAAGAACTCTACCTCATCACAAACATTGCGCCACAAATATTTGATAAATAAAGATTTATAGTCCCAGTAAAAATATGAAGTATATATAAAGTGTATATACACATGTACAGTCTCTACTAGCAAAAGTAGATAGATCACGAGGGGTTCAGCACCATAGTTTACAAGTTTATTCGATAAACATCAGCTTACTTTTATTTTAGAAAAATAATATAAAATGTAAACAGACTAGAAAGCAATTTAACATTTAAGTTGTAAGAAATCAGTAGCTCCAATAATTCCATTATTACAATATATAAAAGGGTATGACATAAATTTCCCTACAGAAGTCTCTGCCACAGCTACACTTGCGAAATGTCTATACATTTAAAAGCTGAGCGATACCTTTGTGTTCCTCCTTAAATCTCCAAGCTCATCAGGATTTGCGTACACCCCAGGAGGGAGTGTCTGGGCAATACCTATGATACAGTCTTTGTAAAATCGTTTCTGTTCTTCGGTCTCGCCATGGAACACTACACCATACGTAATGTTTCTAAAAGCATGTGCATAAATTAGCATAAAATAAATAATAACTACACATCTTAAACATTGACCTGACTCCAAGATAAGTCGCTAAAAGCGTTTGTGATATGAACATTAAAAAACAGAGGAATCATGAATACTTTCATATTTTTAACATCCAAACACATAAAAAATATAAATATCATATAAATGTATGTCTTGGGTAAGGATCGAACCCACCATTTTTGAAGTATATGATATGGTCACTACCATTCGGGCCATCGGGCCATCGGGCCGGTCTAAATTAGTAAAAAATATACCTAATAAATTTAATAAGAAATAATAGATGATAAATCCCTATACCTATGAAATCCTTCATTGAGCAAAAGTTGATTTACTTTCACATTGAATTTACATGATTTCGCTGAAATATGTCCCACTAAACACAAGAACAAAATATTTGAGACGTTAACTGAATAAAATCTTAACATTTTGAATGATATATTCATCGTAATGGAGAATAAGCTGAGGAATGTGACGAGAGTAATATTTCCTTATACAAAACTAATGATATCACATGTTCTAGACAATTTTAAATATCATTAATAAGTAATTTTATAGCTATCTCTATACATTCGAAAAGATAACAAATACTATAATCTGTCAATGTCAATTTGTCAAATGTCAATTATTGTAATTCTCCAATCATGAATGTACGTTCAGGAATAATAATATTATGATGTAAATAATTAGAACTGGAATTCTGTTTTATATGTTAACGCTGTATTGCATTGATATTACATAATTCTATTACTACTAGAAGAAATTTTAGGTCTGGTAAGCATACTTTTTTCATAACAATGTAAGGCTAGTTTCAATTACCTACATTTACTTTATTAAAAGATTGATCATAAAATGTACGCGGAAAAATAAAAATACTCTTTTCATTTTAGGTCTATTAATACGTTTGGTAATTTATCTGTAAGTGAATATTGTGAAAAGCAATAAAAACGATAAAATGCAATTTTATAAGGCTTTGCGATTTACCTCTGTGTGTAAAATATTTAGATTTCATGTCTGTCAGTTAGTTATAAAGCAGTAAAGAAATAAAAAAACTTATATTATACGCCTAATAATATGCGCTTTTGTGAATTTGCTGTTTCAGTTTATAAGAAACATTATCTTTAAGAAATTACAACCAAATATGTGATTTAATATGTTAAATTAATACAATCTGAATCATAAATAGTATTGAAATTAAATAAATAAGATTAACATGGCAAGGTAATTATTGATCAAATTATAAAACAAATCATATTATTCCAATTATAAAATAAAAGATTTAAGATAATAAAGCATGCAAATTATTTCGGCTCACATTGTGTTATTTTACACATATTAATATTAATATAGTAAAGTAGTTTATAGTATATTATTTAACAGCACTTTATCTCTTTAAGATCTTTATTGTCCTAATCAATTTCAATACTAACTAACTGACTACAGAGCTTCAGTTAAAGTCCGCTAAAGTAGTAGACTGTTAAAGGTAAGTAGACGATCCCAGACAGGAGAGTGAAAATTAAAACAAAATAATAAATTCAACATGTCTGCCGGTGCGTGTTGACCTCTACGGCGGACCCTGCCAATTACACCTTGAATCATTGAGGACCGAAACGCGCTGGTGTGACCATACTAAACATGGGACTGTCAGAAATCCTCTGTTCATGTCAAAGGATGAACTTCATTATGTTTATAATTCCAAAGGCCCTGCGTATTTGTTATATATAATAAGAATATAAATGCGAGACAGTGTCTGCCTGTCGCCCATTCCGGTGAATCATATGAAACCACATAGGCTACTTTCGACTCTCACGGTTTGTAAGCTAGTAAGTAATAGCAAATACTATATAGATTATAGATAATCGCAGTTTGAATGAAGGTGGATATTTATTCACATATATTCAAGCTAAGTCATATTTCTACAAGTTCTACAAGTTATTGTGAATAAAAAAAGATAATTCATCTTTTGCAGCTGTGGGGTACCGGCATAGTTGAATATCAGGAGTAGTAAGAAAGGAGTGAGGTACCAGAACCTCCAAATTGCGATTTATCTACCCGATACAGAATAGCTTAAATGCAAGAGTGCAGGGTTGCAGCATTCCTGTTGCAAATCTACGCTCTGCGATTGCTACAATGTAAGCCCAGCGCGCCAATTACATGAAAATGTTTCCATTTTTTGGGAACATCTATGTCTAAACAGTTTGATATAGGAGTAATTCTAGATAAGGGATTTGAGACTTAATTTTTGAAAAGTATCAGAAAAGTGGCAAAATATATATGTAAAAATGGTAAGATATTAGCTAGGCCTGATAGTCTAGAGTCTGAACTCTAGACTCTATAGCGGTATCTCTACCCACTCTGTAAAAGAGGAATAAAAATTAATTTACTTTATTTATTACTAGATGTGCCCGTGACTTCGACCGCGTGGAATAGTTTTTTGGGTACCATACCTCTTCACTTTACGTATTTATAATATTAGTAAGGATTATTATTATTAAAGATTCGGTAATCATCAAGGTATAATTCATAGTTTTCATTAATTGGGAATACGTACTCGTATAATTATTGGTGGCATAATATGTATATATCACATTAATTATATTGGAAATAAAAATATGTCTATTGCAACAAGTAAACATTAGTTAAAGAATCCATGATATATTGCTGTCAGGTAAAATGTCTTTGAGACATCAGATAATAAAATCAAATTAATATGTGCAACATCTTTATCGCATGAAGCAATATTCAAGTCAATTTGTGGAAAAAAATTAAAGAAACTATGAGGTAGTATGAGGAGGACAGTTAAAGTTATTAATCTCAACTATAGACAACAACTATGTTTTCTGGTATGCAATCTATTGTTGGCTTTACAGGGATTGTAGGTTTGTGGAAGAGAGTAGGTAAATGTCGTATCCGTAAGTATGCTGTTATAGAAAAGTTTTGTTGTGTTTTGATCACAATAGTACCTACTTGCTTCAATTACTAAGCATTTGGTTGGTTTTTTATAAATAAATAAATTTACACAACATCTCATACCTTGATCTGACTCCGATATAAGTTGCTTGAAGCACCTTTGTTATGGACACCAAACAGGAATTACAAATATAATACTTAAATACATATTTTCAACCGCCAGACAAAGAGCAAACACAAATATCATCTTATAAATATTTGTCCTGGGTCAGGATTGAACCCACGATCTTTGGAGATCAATACCAATTGCGCCATAGGGCCCGTCCTTATTTGATAGCTTTGTATCCGCAACTTTCTTCTCGCGGAATACAATTTATACCTCGTCCCTTGGGAATATTCCCAGAGTGAAAAGTGTTCTATGTCATTTCTTAAGGCTTAAGCTATACATGTGAAAAATTTCATCATATAGTATAAAGATTGTGCTTTTAAAGCGTAACAATCTTATCTAGAGTTTATAAGCCCGGCAAATATTTTTTGTAATTACAAAACGCAGCAGTCCTTTTACTAATCATAGTCACTATGGTAACAACTAAGGAGAAACGCTGTAAATACGGCCAATTAATTCGTCTTGGTATATTTTTTCAGACGAACATGGATTAAAATTTAGTATTAGTATCTATCGCCGGCGGCGGTATAACGTCAACTGCTATAGCTCCCTTGTATGTGGCTATCATTATATTATATATGTTTTAAGATTTACATTGATAGTTTGATTGAAATTTGAAAACGAAACCAATGAAAACAGAATATTGTATTTAATTTCATTCGTTTACGTTTGGCTCGCCTTACGAAGCTTCGCTTGAAAAAGCCTTGCCTGTATGCCGAGTTGAACGGTGCCATTTCCATAAACATACCCAAACTTGGTCACAACAGTCCAATGGCATGCGACCTGCGAAATTACCACGCCTCGCGTCTCACGAAAATCTCGAAAACAACTGTCCCGCTCGAACCGCGTACTTAAGACAAGGAGGTGGCATTCTCGACGCGAAAAACAAGTGAGTGGCAATACATAGTAGCACCGTTGATCAGAAAGGTAATCACCACGCGCCGGTACCGGTTACCTCAGTTTACGTTGGCCTATACAACTTGCTACTCGTCTGTTTACGTAACAACCTTTGCATATTAAAAAGGTGCTAGTTCTGTTAACAAACTTCTTAGGCATTTCGGACAGTAATCCCGAGGTTAGTAAAAACTTTTTTTTACTTTTTAGTTCCTGGCACACATTTTAAACGAAGAAAAATGAGGTTTCGTTATAACCGTTTTTAACTCTGGCTGACTGAGGCAAAACCCACTAGAATACTAACTCAATTCTAACTGGAGTTCTTACTTTTGATTTAATTTCGTATCTATATACGTTTTGGTACCGTTTAGATGAAGTTAATTATGAAAATAAATATAACGATTTGACTTTTTTGGAAGTTGTTGAAGATAAATTTAACACATCCGAGATACCTATATAATAAGCACCATTTTAGATTGTTAATAATTTCCTCGAGCTTTAGACTCTACTGAACGATATATTTGCAAAAAATAAAGTATTGTTCCGCAATGGCGGAGTAATTGAACGTATGTATGACATTCGATACTTACGCTTTTTATGTCCTAATTGCAATCTAGTAAGTGCTATACTATATGCTATACCTATCTAGTTAAAAGTATAATAAATTATATAGTAGTATTGCTTGATCGTAAGCATTAGCGGATTGTAGGAAGTAAATATAAAATTCAATTCAGTATTTTGTTATTGCTAACACTAGCTATCACATGCTTAAGTATAGGCAATTTATAAAATAAAAATACTAGTAGCGTTCCGAGGTTTCACTCGCGATGTTTCTTTTAAGTAAGAATTTGGAAATAAAATATTTTTATGTTACACGTTATTAATGTAATTTTTTATTAGTGAGAAACGTTTTAAAAACAGTCTAGTATGTTATGAGGTTACCTGTAGGTATGTTAGAAACGTACAAAAATACACATTCGTTACATATTAAATTATTTGGTAGGGATCTCATAACTTTTTAAATATAATATACCTATAATATACCTATAATATATCTCATCTCCAAATGAACGTAAATTTAAAGTTAAAGAATTTTCATATCGGTTTATTCGTTACAAACAAAAATACAAATCTTTTATTTATCATTATCTATATTATTTATTAGTATAGATAGTTGTTTCTCATATCGAGGTAGAGTATATCAATAAAAGCCACTCAAACCAAGTCACCTTCATTGCAGTTACATGTGGCACGACAAAATCTGAGTGTTTTATAAATATGTTTTCTCTATAGCAAATAATTGTGAACATTATATTGAACCCCTGAATAGGTAATAAACCAAAATGCATAATATGTAGGAGAACTAAATACCTTCAAAATATTTAATGTAGTTTTTTAATATTTGACTATGCGTAAAACCTGAAAACTATTTTTACGGACTTATAGACGCAGAAATAAACTAGTTCAGCCTGAAACATTTTTTTCTGCCGTGAGGTACCGGCTGAGTAGAATAGTATCTCCCACTGTATTCGGTATCGTAAGAGGTGACTAAGGTTCGAAACAGTGTAACTCAAATGGATGGGCAACAACATTCCCCGTCGCGAAAGCTGCGTTTTTCGATTGCAACCACGCTTGCCCAGCGCTGCAGTTATGGGCTAAATTCCCCCTTTCTTGGGGAAGCCTATGTCCAGCTGTGGACTTTTAATGGTTGATACGATGATGATGATAAATTTAATTAAATACTATGTAAAGGTATCTGATGGGTAACTCTGATTACTTACAATAAATCTGCAGCAAACAGCTAAATTACAGTTAATATATTCAATACATTTACTAGTTAACGTGACAAAACATATGCAAGTCACAAGGTTGGCAACGTGATAGTGATATCCTTGTGATATATCACGAGCGTCTATAGGTTGCGGTGACGCTTACTTTTACGTTGACTGTATGCTCGTTAGTCGACCTGGCCTAATAAAAGAGTTCTGTATAAGTTTTCATTCGGCCAAAGTTATTCCATTATTTAAAGTATTTGGTATATATTGTAATAGATTGCTGTACATTAAAACACTTATGTATTAAATGATATTGTTTATAACTTTTTAATCTCCCGCCAATTCGTATTGGATTATCTATTAAACCTTATTTATTAACATATGAATACAAAATTAACCTTTATTGACAGAGACAAAAACAAAGTCGATCGTTGTATTCATAACAATGCATTGTCATAAATACAATATAGTTTGTGTGATTGGATGTTTTTATTATTAATCAATCAATACATATAAATAAAAATGAAGAGTCCGTGCAATGTCAAAATAACAGTTTTTTGCTATATTAATATGAACACTGTGTTCACCAGGAATCGTTTTTTTACGTCGGCCATTTTGTAAATTGATAATTGTGCTGTGGCTCATTGGGTATGCGCCTCTTAAGCGCCAAGGGTTATAGGTTCGATGTCCAGAACATACGTTTTTTGTATAAATATGAACACTGTGCTCAACACAAAACATTTTTATGCATGTATTCTTTTGGTTAATTTCGAAATAGTGAAATTAATTTTGTTACGTCTTAGACGGTAGAAATATAGCTTGTTTGAATTTAATGTTAAGTTGACTTTGTATTATATACTTTATATGTAAATATTATGTAATGTAAATAATATTAATAACAAATTATGATGCCAAATACCGTAATGCCAATGTAAATAGCTCGTGCGACACTACTTCATTGACATCTGTCATTCTAATCAAGCTATAACAATGCTTCATATAAAATCAGCGTTTTGGCTACTTTTGATAATAAGAGAAATCTGAAAGCAAATCTGATACGATAGACGACGAAATAGGGAACGATCATTAAAATTTTGCTAGTAATACACTACGTTATGTAACTAAAATGTACAAAAGAGGAAATATGAGATTTTTTTTTATATCAAAATAATAATGGAGATAACAATAAACATTATTGTTAAAGACAAACATTCGCCTTATTCTGAATTTTTTACTAAACATCAGACAAATGTTCTGTCTGGCATAAACTTTAGGCAAACGAGTACGACTTGCGCAAACTCCGGTCATATAATTTGGGCTGAATGCCGTACGGTTTCATGCATAAGTCATTAATCGGTCTGTATTAGGTAAATTAAAGTCTGGTTTGAAACCATCTTAATTTAATCTGATGAACACATCTCTTTAGAAGTTAGACGCAATACCTTTTACGTTTCTTTAATTTTTTTATTATTTTATTTAATACCTTTTGTCTCGGAATGTATTTTTTATATTTTCCCTCTATCATGCAATCTTGTCTATTTCAAGCAGTTAAGATGGTTTTTTTGGAATATTTGAACATGGAATGCGATACGCCATCTTCTTTCTTCTACACACGGCTGCACATCTAATTATTAAGTTCAGACTTGGCTGTAAAATGCCGTTAGATCTGTCTATGTAAACAACATATGATTGCTTCGTCTGGTACAGAGGGATGTAATATTCTATTCTGTAGGTACCACGGTGCTCCTGTATGGGGAAAGGATCCTAATGATGCTCCTAAAGGATGTAGGTTTGGAATTAAATTGACTGACCTTCTTAAACACCCAAGAGGTTAAATTAATCATTTAATAATAGCGCCTTCAGTGGTGCCCTTATGCGCCGAGGGTCATGGATTCGATCTCCACCCAGGACATATATTTATGTGATAAACATTTGTGTTTATTCTTTGTCTGGGTTTTATATATGTATTTACGTATCGTGTTTGTAATTCCTCTGTTGTCTGATATCCGTAACACAAGTGCTTTAAGCAACTTATTTTGGTTAACGTATGAGACATTATGTGAATTAGTTATTTAATAATCATACCTTTATTCAAACTTCCTACTCGGTCTTTAACGAAAATATTGACATAAGCTTAATGAATTGATGCAACATCTCATGCAATGTCCTGACTCCATGACTCCATGACAATTTAGTTGGGCGGGGTTGGCCCGTATTCCCGTTCCGTCCCGTCCCAAAACGCATTCCCGTCTTGAAGTTACATAAAGGGGAAGAAACTGGGAAGAACACCCAAGAAATAACAAAACATTTTTGGGGGATATATTTATCTTTATATATATACATATATAAAAATTACGTGTCTCGGTGTTTTTCCGGGATGAACTTCTAGACTTCTGAACCGATTTCGGGCGGGAACGGGGATTTCCGCCCTTGCATTTAAGATGCAATGTTTCGGATGAATATACCGCCATCTGTCGGTTCAGTTACCTCAGTCTTACGACAGGAGGTACTATTTAACTTTGCCGGTACCTCTACGGCTAAAGTTATATAACACCATATAATTGCAAATATTTCAACTTTTTTGTTGCGCGTATTCTCAATACAGCGCTGTTCGTATTTAACCATACCGAATCCAAGTTATAACAAACATTATGCTGTATGCATTTAGAAAAATCAGTCAAGGAAGTACCCAAGAACATGTAGCAAGCAATTAGATATCCGATAACCAACTTAATATCTAGTACGCTAAAAATTTTGGTCTAATTAGTGTTTCCCCAAGGCCTGGCATTAAAAAGAGATCTTTGATAACGTCTTCCTTCGTTTACCGAGTTGTGTAATCGATTAATTTACGATTGGATCTACTCGTGTATATTGTTTGGATTTTTTTATTGACGTTTCAGTAGGTAATCATGAAAGTAAAACATATTGTATTATTAACGGTTATTAATAATTTTGATTGTTCTATTTATATTTCGCTGTTATCTTATAAATAGGCTAAACTGTGTGTGATTGTTGCCGTTACATCAGCCTGATATCACATGCGTGATGCCAGTCTTGTGATTTGAAGATATTATGTCACTCTCACCCATCAAACCGGAACACAGCAATGAATTTGGCGGCAGAAATAGGTGAGAGTAAGGTACCGCCAATGCAGACGATCTTTGTATGAGATCTACCTCATGAAAGTGCGGGCTGGTCTCTCGCACGGACAGCTTCGATTGTCCAAGCATGACAATTGATGATTAGCTTCCATTACAACCATAAATACAACCTAGAGAGTCCACTGCTGGACATCATCCTCAACAAGGAAGGGAGTATTTTGCATATAATTTCCTCGCAAGGCAGGTATGGTGGCAATAGCGGAGTGAAACATGCTACTGGCCACCCTACTCAAACACCTTATCATCACCATTATCATCATTGCATATGTAAAACGTTTTATAACTATTACAGATAACTGATGGTGTAGGAACTTAGTATTTGATATTGTTCCTAAAAGCATTGACTGCAAAACAAAACCCTGATAATAATTAACCATGCAGCTAGCTATGTTTAAATTAAACAACATTCTGTACATTCAAGTGGTAAATACAAAGTTAAACAAACAGGCCGGGCTCAATGCTTGCCCCGCTATTGTTATGTCCTGACTCACGAGCGGCTACTAATTTATTGCCATGTTCGGTAAATTGTACATTTAGATGTACACGCACGTAAGTTTTATTCATATTTGAACAATACGACGGCTGTATTATATTTTAAACTAGCTGTGCCTGCGACTCGTCTCATCCGCGTGGCATTGTGACTTTGGGCAGCATATTCTTCTCAAAACGTATATTTTTCGCCCTTTTTTACCACATCTCTATGATTGATGCTTCACTCTTATTGGTCGTAGCGTGATGATTTAAACATTCGACATCGGTCCAGCCGTTCCAGAGACTAGCAGAAACAAACAGGCAGACAGACAAACATTTTGAAAAAGATTTTGTTATGTGTACCGAATATATATTCATATGCATGTTGTAGAAAGCGATTATTTTGATATTACAAATAGACAAATTTTTTTTTTATATGCGTAGATAATGCTACTCGAATAACACTGATGTATCCTTACTAATATTACAAACGTGAAAGTTAGTAAGAATGTGTGGATGTATGTTTGTTTCGCTTTCACGACGAAACAGATCAGGATGAAAATTGGCACAAGGATCATTGATAATGTGGAGTAACATATAGGCTACTTTTTATTACGACTTTTCGCACAATTTAGCTGTCAGGGAGAGAGAATTCTTTCCAGTTGTATATACAAAAAATAAGCTTGAAAATAGGCATTTGAAAGAGATTACAATAAGAAAGCAAACCAAAATATCCTAGAGACGCAGTCTTGTCGTGATTTCGAATGGAGATATATTCAATTTGCAAACAGTCTGTTGGGCGGAAACAACTCTTTTTTAAATTATATTTATTATACCTATTTGTAATTTTTTTCTTATTTCTTATTATATCAGCCATAAAGGTAGAATGTTTGACATACGCTTGCCCAATTATTATGGGCTAATTCCTAATTCTTTGGGAGGCCTATGTGCAGTGGTCGAAGATTTACGGCGGCTAAGATGATGTCTACTAATTTACATACAAAGTGTATGGACCACGTGTTAAAGCCGTTAATAAGTTTTTTTTATAAGTGGAGATTATTGTATAGTGATGGTGATCTTATGTCACTTACATCACGAGCCGAGACCAGAGCTCTCTGTGACCCTGTCCCGCGGCACTGAGGCTGACCCTGTTGTTCATGTTAATCAGTCACATGTGGCAACTATCGACTTTGGTGGGGTACAGACGCTACGCGAGAATAGTAAACAGTAACATTACTCGAAACTTGAGATTTTGCGGTTACATACTTGGTAGTTTTGTGGGTGCGTCTACGTTATCCGTCATGTATATAAACCTCATGTCATCATCATCATGAACATAGGCCTCTCCAAGTGATTTCTTATAGGATGATCGTATGCGGCCATCATCCAACGTGATCCTACATCAGATCGTCTGTCCACCTTGTAGATGGACGTCCTACGCTGCGCTTATGTAGATTTGTTAAATGTAGTTCCAATGAACAGTTATAAAGTTAATTATAGCTAGTTTTTAATATTTCCGTATACATAAATAGCTTACAAGAATAAAGGTAGTTTAATTTACTTACAACATCAGCTATTTACTAGTGAAAGTCAACAAAATCGGTCAAGGCCTTTTGGTGATATGCGGGAATAAATATATATTTTTACATCCACATTGCTAACGAACACTTCTACTACCTATATATTCATTGACTAGTTTCTCCCCCTACCTACCTTACCTTCCAATAGTCTTCGTGTGCTGACCACGCACACGCAACCCCAGTAGTGACGCATACCACGATGGGCAGATCTTCTTTAGCCTTTCCAAATCATCATGGAGTTTTGAACTAAAGTAAAATTATATTAGCTGGCTGTGTTTTTTTACCCACAGCATCTTATAAATTGACCTGACTATGTGGAAAGTCGCTTAATGTACTTGTACTACGGACGCCAAACAACAGTGGAATCACAAATACTACTTAAATATAGGTATATATTTAACATCCAGACACAGAACAAACACAAATATCGTCATATTAATATTTGCTCTCGAACCTTGGCACGTTAGATAGGAACATTATCTGCACTATCAGGCCCGTCGGTTTTGCCAACAATATCTGACTGACAAATCAGTTTGAAATCTTGTATTGTCTGGGGTTGGACATTATAGTAACAATCTTCTTAACAGTCGTGACGTTGGCTTTTTTCAGCACTTTTGTTGGAATGTTTGTGACCAACTCCTTTGATAGCAGTAATTGCAACATTTTCTTTGCGTTTGCCACCGACATATGCAAAATATGTGTTGAAACTTTTCCAGAATAACCAACGATATGTTGGCTAAATATGTCCCCTAAGCATACCTTAACTACTCGACCACAACATCCAAAAGTTCTATCCTCCCCAAAAAAGGGGGAATTTTGCATATAATAATTGCCGCTCTGGGCAAGCGTGTTAGCAATCGTAGAGCGCTGCTGCCAATCCCCATACCGTGTATTTGGGCTACACTGTCTCAGATGGGTATACCACCATCTGTTGGTTCTGGTAACTTAGTCGCCTGTTACGACACCTGGTACAGAGGAAGGTACTATTTTACTCTGCCGGTAGCTTACGGCAAAGTTCTAAATAGCATCTTAAATACAGGATTTCATGATAACCGGTTTTACGTCAGAAAAATGTAACAAAAAAACTGACGGGCAGGTCATCATCATAGTAGCTGCACGTCTACTGCTGGAGATAGTCCTCCCCGAAAGCCCGAAAGTATGCAGCCGTATCCAGTGCATTCCTGCTCTATTCAGATCGTCTGTTCACCTCATAAAGTGGTTAATAACAAACAATTTAATTGATGTGTTTCAGGGTGTGAACTGGAATTAAAAACACTTGATTTGTAGAGCATGTATTTGATGTGAATACTCCGATTCGAAGTCAACAATCGGTGCACATGTTTAAAACAATGAAATTGCTTTAAACAGCCCGCGCCCGAATCATTGAGGGTTCATCGAGGTCAGTACCTGTGAGGCGGGTTGAGTCATCGCGACCAGTCTCGTTCGACCAGTTATGTGGCGTCTCTTTACTCGTGGATCGGGAAGTAGCTATACCAAAATCCCGCTTTTTTTATTCCTGTATATAGCTTCTTTTGCCGTGAGGTACTGGCAGAGTAAAAAAGTACCTCCACCTGTACCAGGTGTCGTAAAAGGCGACTAAGGTACCGAAACCGACAGTTGGCGGTTTATCCATCCAAAACAAATCAGCTTAAATGCACAGAGCGGGGATGGGCAGCAGTATCTCTGTTGCGAAAGATGCGCTCTGCTATTGCCAACACGCTTGCTCAGCGCGGCAATTATATTCAGACATCAATTCCAGCGAGTGATGCAGCTCATTAATGAGCAACTTTATGCCCAGTTGTACCTGCGTACTTACTGCTCAGAGGGAGGTATTTTTGAGTTTACCAAAAGCCTACGGCTTTTTTTTAAGATATTTTTGTTTATATATTTGTTATTCTAATTATCCTCCTTTGTTTGTTATTAATTACCTACATTTATTACGCGTGTGTCCCATCAGGGTAGGCAGAGACTATGGATCTCCATTTAATCTTGGTATACCTCTCTCGCTTCCTTTAGTCGTTTATTCTTGGTACATCTGACGTGGCTCTTCTTTTATACCTTTCAACCTGGTTAAAGTATGTTCGCCTAGGTCGTCCTATATCAACTCTTCCTTTCACTTCCGCTCTATATTTTGTGCAGTCATTCTACTGTCATCCATGATTTCTACTATCCAAACCAATATAACATTCCTTCCTCAATTGCTGTCATAACTTCATCTTAACACATCGATCTCTCATCACACAATCTTTGTTCTAGAATTAATATGTAACTTAATAAGTACAAATAAACAGAATTGTAGTGTGTGACTGTAATGTCTGAATGTTCGTATGAAAGAACATAGGGTAACTTCAATTGTACCGTGACGGTTTCTACTTTTATTATGATGGCTGACCTGATATTGAAGCGAGCGTTACTCAGAGATAGCTGATATTAATAAATGTAACTAAATATAAGCCGTGAGGTACCGGCAGAGTTAAATACTATCTACAGGCGATTACCAGAACTGCGCTCTGCAGTTGCCAACACGCTTGCCCAGGCGGCAATTATGTGCAAACTTCCCCGTTTCTTGGGGAGGAGTATGCCCAGCTGTGGACTTCCAATAGAATGTGTACAATAAATTGGATCGTCTATTAAACAACTGTCTTCGTTTCATTTTCGGTTTGCGTAAATACGATCATATTTCCCATTACCGTTCTCTTCTCGGCTGGCTTCCTATTCGAGAACGTCGCAAGATTCGAATTCTAACCATACTATTTTCAATACTTTTTGATCCGTACGCACTAATTTACTTAAAGGACAGATTCCAATTCCTATCTTCCTCTCACGAACGTAATCTCCGTTCTTCTAATACTCTCTCGCTCTGAACTCCTTCTCATGACTCTAGTTTTTTGACAAACTCTTTTACAGTGACAGCTATACGACTCTGGAACGAGCTTCCGTTGAATATTAAGCAATCTCCAAACAAATTTATCCTGAAACGTTGTCTCCGTACTATATTCACTGATGCTGCTTCTCTAACTTTATAACCCTATTTCTGATGTACGTTATTTTATGTATATATATATATATATATATATATGTATATATATTTTATAAATCATATGCATTTATTGCGTTTATTTATACAAATATGTATGTCACGTTTATTTATTTTGTATATATTGCCTGCACCACTATGTATATATTTTTTCTGTTTTGTGTAATGGTTGACTGGGAGATAATGCCATCTGGCATTAAGTCCGCCATTTGTACATTTTGTAACATTTTGTGCAATAAAGTTAAATAAATAAATAGATGTGCTGATGATGAAATATACTTCTGATTTTTTAATAACTATTAATTATTCCAGATAACCGATGTTGTAGGAACCTTGTCTATATTATTATTGTAATAATTATTGTGGTGCGTTAATTATTTTTATGACACCAACACAATTGTATTCTCTAGTTTCAATTAAAAAATATCCTAGCAACCGACTTTCACGCGGACGGAGATGAAGGCACTAATTAGTTTATGGATTATAAAAACGACGTGTTGATTTCTTGGTTGAAGTCAATTAATCTAATGATCATGAAACTATATTTCTGTCCAGTTGTAAATTAAATCAAGAGCGTAACATAATTGTTACGCTCTGCTGCATTATTTTTGCGCCAATTACATCTTTTATAGCTATAAAATTATTATAATCACCATAACAGGCATTAGAAGTCCACTGCTGGACATAGGCCTCACCAAGAAAGGGGGACTTTTGCCCCCCTTTGATGGGCAAGCGTGTTGACAATCGCAGAGCGCAGCTTTCGCGGCGGGAATGCTACTGCTCATCCCCACCCTCTGCATTTGAGCTACAATGATTTGGATGGATATACCGCTATCTATCTGTGTACCGGTTATTGTACCTTAGTCGCCTCTTACGACCCCTAGTACAGAGGGAGGTACTATTCTACTCTGCCGGTACCTCCTATACTAGCAGTGAAACATGGTTTCACCCGCGTTCTCGTTCCCAGTTTCCGTGAGAATACTGAGATAATATAAATCTTTTATCACTATTACTTAAAAGCCCCCTGCATTTCAATATTATTCAGGTAGTCTCGACTAAATAAAGTTTGGGAAACCCTGCCGCAGCCTGTTTGCCTTCTCTCTGTTCCCGTACGCATTGGTATAAGCCGATGGCAACTGAGGGTCGTGACAAGCGATAGATTTGCATTTCCTCACCATGAATTAACGATGCCATGGAAATGGTTCGTTGAAGCTTTGAATTACATAGTCATCTAGATAATTAAGTTGCTTTATTATGATTCCGCACGGTACCGACAGAATAAGTATCTCCCCTTGTACCTAGTGACGTGGCAGGCGACTGAAATACCTCTTTTTCCAGTAAAAATAGAGCTATTTTCATATTAACTTTAAAAAAAATTAAGTCAGCATACAAACATACAGAACGCATGATGATATATATGCCTGCAGCGTATAGATACATGTCATCTATACATATAAATAAAATTCGAATGTCTGTTTGTAATATTAAAATAACCGCTTTCTACTACATGCATATGAATGTATATGGTCCACGTACCAAAATTTATTCTTTTACAAATTTTTCTGTCTGTCTGTTTGTTTGTTACGGTTAATCTGTGGAACGGCTGGACGGATTTGGACGGGTCTCTCACTGGCAGATAGTTTACGTAATAATTAGTAACTTAGGCTATATTACACTAAGTTAAGTACGAAATGAGCGGAGCTTTGATTAAAAATGTGGCAAAAGCGGGCGAAAAATTTACGTTCGTTGCGAGCGCTGCGAGGAAGTTTGTAGTTCGAAAGACAATATGCTGCTCAAAGTCACAGTTCACAGATATGCAAATATAGACGATCTATAAAAGGGTTTTACCTCTAGTGTTTGCATTGCTGTGTTCCGGTGTGAAGGGTGAGAGAGGCAGTGAAATTACTGGGTAAATGTGACATGCATTTGCATGACACATTTACCTAGTAATTTGCATGCATCACAGGGTTGTCGACACGCTAGTGATATCTTTGTCACGAGCCTCTATAGTCTGTGGTCACGATTACGATAAAGCGGACCATATGCTCGTTAGCTGACTTCATAATTTATAAAAAAGCATCGCATCAAATCTTGTATGGCATTGAGTAATTTAGTAATGGAGGCGACATTTCATAATGCCACTAGCGACATCTGTTGCGAGCACCGAACAGTTGTGTAGGCCCGGACATTTTGAATTCCACCGCGTCGGGAAACGGCAAAAGGAAAAATCCTAAAATAAGCTAAATTTCTTAGCAAGAGGCGCGCCGCCTGACTGCCGTGACCCAAAAGACAACTTACTGGTACATAGATACACTATTCGTTTTAAATGCAAATATACTAGCAACTTTATCCAGGACTGGTCAGCTGTTTCGGCGTTAAAGAGTAAGAAACATATATATCAACCTGACTCCGTGGTAAGTCGCTTAAAGCATTTGTGCTACGGACATCGGGCAATACAGGAATCACAAATATTATACTTAAATATGTATTTTTATCATCCAGACACAGTACAAATATAATTATATAAATATTTGTCATAAGATAGGATCACTACCATCTGCGCCTTAGGGCCCTTCAAATACGTCCATACCTATATATAAGTGGGATTGTATACCTACATAAGCTGTGGGGTACCGGCAGCGTAGTAACTCCCCCTATATCAGGTTTCGCAAGAGGCAACAAAGGTATCAGAACTGACGGATGGCGAAGTATCCATCCGAAACAATGTTCGAATGCACAGGCAGCGGATGAAGCATGCACGTCACAAAAGCTATACATACTCTAAGATTGTCAACACTTGCCCAGCACGGTAATTACAAGTATGAGTAAAATTCCCCCTTTTTTGGAGAGGCTTATGTCCAGCAGTAGACTTATGATAATGATATGATGATAGCTATATCTGAGTACATACAGATAGTATATTCGTACTAATTTTAATTACAAAACTGTAGTAAAAATGTAGTTCAATTCACTTCCGCATTCACTGTCGTGGCGCCACCGTCGTTGGAGAATACGACAATGCGACATTCGGAATGTTCTCGTTAACTTTAAAGTGTGTGTCGCCGCAAGCAACTCCCTGACACGATAAAGCTGTGTGGACTACGAATGACCCCGTCTCGTTAATTTATGACCATAGTTATTAAATGATTTAATATGTACGTTTGTTTATCACTTCTTAATTAATATGCTTATTTTCCAGCCTTGTCAAGTTGATAGAAAGGTCGTTATATATATGTAATATGTTTAACATTAGTGTCAAAGTTAGATAAAGCGAAGGTTGGGTAGCAAAATGTTTCGTATCTAGACCAAAAAGGTCATTATTTGGATTCATTAACTTCAATGAAAATTTCAATAATATTCATGACGGGCCCGGTGGTGCAGATGGCAGTGATCCTGACTTGTGCTTTAGGGTCGTGGGTTCGATTCCCACCCAGAACAAACATTTATATAAAGAATATTTGTGTGTGTTCGGTGTCTGGATGTTAAACGTGTTAAAGTATCATATTAAATGGATAAAAGTAGAATGATTGAAATAGATAGAACGAAAGAGACTGGAAGAGTTGGTATAGAACAAATGAACTAAGCGAACATATCTTAACCAGGTAGAGGTATTAAAGAAGGGCCAGGTCCGAAGTGCTAAGAATAAATCAACATGTATGAAATGACTAATGCGAGGAAGGGAAGCAAGAGAGGCATGCCAAGATCGTATCAAGTGAAGATACAAAAGGGTTGATTTTCGAAAAAATATATTAGACGTGTTTCATGACTTTCAATCAAGAACCTTTATACCAAACTCCATTCGAATAACTTTAGTAACAGCAAAGTTTCATACTAATTTTTCACCCTAGTTTTTCCATTATTTTCCAAGAATCTATTCTTGGTGCTCCCTCACGTTAAAAAAGGAACCCCTGTGCAAAATTTCAAAAGTTTAACCTGCTAAGTTTAGGCTATACATTGATATGTCAGTCAGTCAGTCATTCAGTCAGCTTCTCCTTTTAGTAAATTATCTTTTCCTTTAGTTGCTCCTGTTTTGTTTTACTGATACTATTCCAGGATCACTCTACGTCATTCCCGAGGGTAGAAGCTATCTATGAGTATATGCTAATTCCAAAACAGGTTATGAGTTGAGCCGTAAAACATAACTTTAGTTTATTGATGAATACATTTCCTTAGATCCTGAGACTCCTGCGGGGTCAGGGATAGGGTCATTGATGAGCGGCCTCGCCCAACTTTCACGTCTGAGAATTCACGTCAGAGTCATCATCTAGTATTAGGATCATGAAAAATAAATTATTTCGAAACATCGGTCGAACGAATGAATCAACATTTACAAATCGTAATCGCAGAACGAATTCGTGGCATAACAAAATATAGTCCACATAAGTAAACTCAAGGTTAACAAGGTGGATTTTTTTTAGACTAGATCGACAAATAAGCATTCGCGTGATAGTCACTCCCAAGGATATCATTTAGGCGTATGTCAACGTTAGGTCTAGTCTTTCAAACCGTAACACAGCAATGCGAATACTGCTGTTTGGCGGTAGAAATAGGTGAGAGTGAGGTGCACACGACCACCAATGCAGACGACCTTTTGTATGAGGTCTACCTCTAATAACTTGTTGGTTGACATGTGTGTCACTGGAACTATTTATTACGTCAATTAAAATTTTGGGTAGACTTGTTTATATTCGTTTTATCTACACTAACCTACGCTAATATTATGAAGATGAAATATTTGTATTTTTGTATGTGTGTTTGTAATTAATAAACTCTAGAATATTCTACTCATATATTAAACAAAGTAACATTTGTCAGATCAGCTAGTACAAAAAACAATTTGACGAAGCTTGAAATATAGTAAAAGCATTATATAAAAAACAAATGTTCTAACCAAACGACTGCAAAAATGTTTCTTAATTTTTACAACTCCAAATGTTGACTCGTCATAATAACAAATTACGACACTAACCACTAGGTTTATATACACACATAAATGTAGATATGAAAAATGTATATTTGTAAATTAAATCACATATAAACGCGCAATAAAGATGTAATAGTTTGAACATATACATTTACCTACATTTTTGTGGTCGAGGTTACATTTCAACATTTATCCGTATCGTTCAGAATGTTTTGCATACAAATGTATAAGTAATTCCTGTATTATTATTTTATATATGACCAGGTTATAATTAAATTGAATTAATTTATTCTGTTTATAAAATTAACTTCTAATATTATATTATCAAATTAAATATTCAATTAAGAGAAATCTCTAATTTCAATTTCACAATGGCATTGTAAAATTGTAATTTAATGCAAGATATTAAAGGCTTTTTTATTTAATAACAGGTTGACAAACAATCATACAGTCCGCGTGATAGCAAGCGTCACTGTAGCCTATACACGCTCGTAATATCACAAGGATATCACTAGCGCGTTGCCAACCTTGTGACTTGAAGATATTATGTCACATTACCTAATTTCACTGCCTCACTCCCCCTTTAAGCCGATATACGCAATGCTATTAGGCGGTGGCTCTGATGAAGGTCTACCGCATGTAAAAAAAATAAAGTATCTCATGTAAAGTACTTGGACGATATTTTGGAATATGAACGATTTGGACGATGTTTGATTTGAATTTGGAATACGGAAAAGTTTTATTTCACAAGACTGGACTGAAAAAATTCTTCATAATTTAAATATGATTTCGATATAAAAAAAAAAACTGAAAACTTGAAATAAATCTAGGCAATATGCTAAATACGTATACTTTAAGCTCTAGTCTTGACTGACTCAATCAAAACCATTTGACTCTCTCAAATAAAGTATAAAAGGGTGATACAAACATTTGTAACAAAAAAAAAAATATACCAAAAAATCTACGTAAACCTCTTTTCTCTAGATTTGTTGAAAAATGTTTATAGGTAATGAATAACAAAAATAGAAATGTATTATTATATATTTTTTTAAGACCAAATTAATCATTTTCCTAACTCTAAGAGCGACGCTGCGCAGACGCAATCATATATACCTATCAAATGAAGTATGTACTCATATGTTATGACTAATTGTCAATGCTTTAATTAAATTTGTCACGATGGAGCACTTAAGTGCAATTATGAGAAACAGTAGAAATTAGTCTCGTCTGAGATCCTGATTAGGCAAGGGAATGCGGATTGTTGTTAAATGCTCGCGATCAGTTTTTGTGAACGAGTGGAGTTGAGACGATTATGTAATCTATGTCATATATAAGGCAGATAGCTAGCAGCGCTCTGCGTTAAGTTGTAGAATTTTTAAACTAACTTTGCTTCCCCCTACTACCCCCTTGGGGAATGATTTAAAAAAACGGCGAAAACCATCAAAAACGGCAGTTTGATATTAACTTTGCACCTCTGTTTTACTCCCTTAGGTAGTGAATATTCGAAAATCCTCAGTTCTCTACGTTATAAAAAGAACCACTGCAATATTTCATGTTTTTATATCATTATAATTTAGTTTGATATGCAAGTCAGTCAGTATATATATACTACATTTTTAAACTTAAACAGTTTTAAAGATTTATAGCAACGATAGCAAATTTTCCATATATTGACGGTTTAAAGGAAAAATGGTCAATAATCAATAGTATTATTTTAGTTTTAGATTTATTAATAGCGTGTTCGTTTGCAAGGAAATTTGGACAGGTATGTGATTATATCTTTCGTACGGATCTCTTTTTGTTTACTAATTACTCATTGTTTACTATTAATTATATATATAAAAATTACTATAATTTTTACTTTATTATCACTTCATTACTGCAATCACTGAGCAATGAAGCATAGTTCGTGTTGATGGCAATTAAATGCTTAAAAGACTTGCATTAGCCGGTAATTTTACGCCCGTATAATTGGCGATCGACAATAATTGTTTAGCTTGCTCATGCGAACTTTAGGGACATAAACTGATTTGAAGGACGAAGACGTCAGCAGGCTATGTGGGCTACTGACTCATCAGTAGTACTGGTAACAGATTTTTCTTAAAGATGGCAAAACAGGTATAAATTCTGTTCTCTGACTGTACAGAACAGGAAGAAGTATACCTTGAGTGAGCCTACGATCCGTTTTGACCTGAAATGCTCGTTTTAGCTGTCTCGTTGTCGACAAACAAAATGTTGCAAAGTATTTTTTAATGAAATCTTAGTTTTTTATTACCGACGGGTAGTTTCTATGCAGTATCTGCAAAAAAGAGCTTTATGGATCCATTATTAGGCATAGTGTGTCACTAGCTGTGAAAAAAGTAAATCATAAATACCAATCGGTTAAGATATTTCACAATCACTTCTATTCAATCGATCTTTTCTTACTTTTTTAGACGAACCTTTGTTTGATATTAAGATGTCAATTTCAGTGATACCAATGAACTAGAACGGCATAAAAATATGAGGATAAACTTAAGTAAAAAAAGTAAACAGAATTAATTTTTAATAAAAAATGAATTTTCAGCATATTTTACTTTATATACCTTCTATGATGTCATCATCATCATATCAGTCATTTGAAGTCCACTGCTGGACATGAGCCCCCTTAAGAAAGAGGGAATTTTGCCCATGACCGCCGCGCTGGGCAAGCGCGCAGCGGCATCCCTGTGCATATCAGCTACATTGTTAATTGCCTTTCACGACACCTGATACAGGAGGAGGTATTATTCTACTCTGCCTCCTACCTCACGGTACCTCACGGCCATCTATTAGTAAAATAATTTCTGAAATCGGTTAGTAGTGTTTTTAAGAATTACCACATTAAGGAAATGGCGTTCACAACTCAGCTCAAATTTATAATTAGGACAAAATTTTGATATTTGATCATCGGTTAGTAGTTTTTTAGCCTATTCGTTACAAACGACACTGACCCTCAACTTTCCACAAATATCGTAATCAACTAATAGAAATGAGGACTTATGTACGTATTTTAACGTAAATAAGATTTTTTAGATGGTTTATATGTATATATATATATGTATGTATGTATGTAACATACATATGTCTATACTGAGCCCTGCATTATTCGATCGGTACAATAAAGTCGCCTTCAAACGTGAGTTGCATTCTTATTGTTGTTAGGAACGACACAACAACTCTGTTGTATCCTTAACGACACTCAGTGTTATGATTTTACTGTTCTTTGTGTTTTATGAATTATAATAGTGCTAGCCTTGGGGTGCCTCGTAAACAATAATTGAATACTTGTTAAGTATCGAACTGTTGAGTTTGTAGGGATTGTTTGATAACTTGTAGCATGCTTTAATTTTGCCCGGGAATTTAAAAATTTAAAAATAATTTTTAATCATGTAATTCAATCACTAACACTCTTAAATCGTCAAAAAAAAATAAAGTACTAGATTCAACCATACTAAAATACTGATGACCCTGATGACCGTACAGGAGCATTTGTGATGACCCTACGGGAGCATATAATATATATAAAATGGCCCTAACTTAAAGTAGTCTGCCGGCACATGACATCACGACACGAGCAACCAGAAAGGATTCTATCTGGATATGAACATAGGCCTCTCTAAGAATGGAGTATTTGCCTATATGTAATTTAATAATATTTTCACACGTCATCACATACGTTGACCTGACTCAGAGATAAGTAATTTAAATAACACACGCACAATAGAGCAAATATAAATATTCACCATATATATATTTGCTCTGGCTGCGGATCGTACCTATGACTTTTGGCGCCAAAGATAAGGTCACTATCATCTGTTGGACAGGCGTCCCCAAAATATGAGGATCTTTGCCCATAATTGCTGCGCTGGGCAGGCGTAGTATCAATCGCAGAGTGCAGCTTCGCGACGAGTATTTAAGTTGCACTGTTTCGGATGGATATACCACCTTTAATATTAAAAAGGTCAATTTAAAATACTTCAAGGAGCTCGCTAGTGAGAGCTCATGATTTTCTCATCTCTTATAGACTTCTCTAAGTGTTTAGCCCATAATTGCCGCGCTGGGCAGGCGTAGTGTCCATCGTGAGTGTAGCGTTGCGACCAGAATGTTACTCCTAATTCTGGTTCTGTTACAATTAAGTTACGCTGTTTCGGATGGTCATACCGTAATCAGTCTGTTACGGTACCTTAGTCGCCTCTTACAACACCTGGTACAATTCTCTGCTGGTATTTCACAGCATGACCTTCTAAATACATAATTATCGTATTTTTGGATTTATGTGTTGAATAAAGACGCACACACACACAGATGTGTTGCTGCAACCAAACACATGACTTGAATGTTCTTTAGTATGCAGAACTAATAAGTCAATGCAACTGATAAAATTCTCAACACGTTAGAACATTATTTTTAGTCGCTATATTCGTTACGTGCGCGGCGTACCGGCGGAGTAGAAAAGTACCTCCCCTATTGAGATAGGTAAGAAGATGGTACCGGAAGCGACAGATGGTAGTATATCAGTGCAGCTCAAGTGCATCGTCGCCAACGCTGCGCTTTGCAATTGCCAACACGCTTGCCCAGCGCGGCAATTATGGGCAAAATTTCCCCCTATTTTGGGGAGAGCTATGTCCAACAGTAGTAAACAGATGACTGATATAATGATTCAAAATAGTATAACATACTATTTTGAATCATTATATGCTACTATGAATGCGTTGGCAAACGCAATCTGTTTAATACACATTAAACAAATTGCGTTTTCGAAATATTTAAAGTTTTTGGTTTACTGACTTAGTCTATACATTTACTTTACAAAATTTAACCATGAAGGTTTTATGGGTCTATTTGGTGTGCATTTTATAATGTCTACTCTCTTTTATTGCTGAATAGAACTGAGCAGAATACCGCATATTCCCTGAGGCATCACCGCCTTTAGACGCTCGTATTATCACAAGGATATCACTAGTAGCCAACCTTGTGACTTGAAGATATTATGTCACATTACTCGGTAATCTCACTGCCTCTCTCACCCTTTAAACGTATACACGTCAATACAAACACTGCTGTTTTGTGGTAGAAGGTAAGTGAGAGGGAGTTACTAACGCAGATGACCTTTGTATGAGGTCTAGCTCTGGTAAATGGGGCCTAGATTATTGTTAGGTAGATCATCATCATACCAGCCATCAAAAGTCCACTGTTCGACATAAGACTCCCCAAGAAATGCAGTATATTGCCCATAATTGTCGCGCTGGGCAAGCGAGTTGACAATCGCTTCGCGACGGGGAAGCTGCTGCCTGTCCCCGCCCTGTACATTTGAGCTGACTTTTTTGCATGGATATACTGCCACCTGTCGTTTCTGGTACCTGAGTCGCCTCCTGGTATGACACCAGGTGTACCTGGTGTCATACCAGGGAGGGAGGTACTATTCTACTCTGCCGGTACCTCATGGCTAGGTTAGGGGAATATTTATCCTAAACGGCTCTCACATTTTCTTACCCATTACAAAAAGCTGGGTGTATAGAGTCAATAAGAATGGTCTACTCTACAGATTGTGTAACAAATGCATCATTGTATGCATCTCATTAATATTTATATACATAACGACAGTTATATAAGCAAATTATATAATACCAACGGACAGTATATAATCATAATGTAATGCATGAATAAATGAATGCAAGAAGCTTTATTACCGGCAGAAATATTTTCTTTGAGTAATTGAAATTTTTCTAAAAGAATTTATTTAATGGTTTTTTACATTCGAGGTTGTTGATTGTCAGACACGGCTGGAGGCTGATTGCATATGGGTTTAAAGTGAAACTGATTTTTCAATGGTGCATTCGGTAGTGTCCTTATCTACGGGCCCGATGGCGCAGATGGTTGTTATCCTATCTTATGTGCCAAGGGTCGTGGGTTCGATCCCCACCCAGGACAAATATTTAAGTAATGATATTTGTATTTGTTCTGTGTCTGGATGTTAAATATGTATTTGAGTGTTATGTTTGTAATTCCTCTTTTGTCTGATATCCGTATCATAAGTCCTTTAAGCGACTTACCACGGAGTCAGGTTAATGTATGAGATGGGTGAATTTCCTGGTGTTTAAAGAGTGGGTTCGTCTTTCCGTTACATCCACACCAATTACGTATCTGTCTACATTTTTTTTCTGTAAAGTATTAGCTTGCACAAGTCGGAAAAATCGAAGTATAAATCATTTGAATGTATGATTATTAGACTTCCATTTATTTATTACACCAGTAAGAGAGAACCGTTCAGTCCGCAAGATAGTAAGCAGCCTCTCAGAACGTTATATCATGAGGATATCACAAGCGTGTTGCCTTGTGAGTTGAAGATATTATGTTATATTGACCAGTCATTTACTGCCATACCACAGACATAGGCGAGAGTTGACATCTATTACAATTATTCTTTCTTCAAATCGTGGGTTCGATCCCCACCCAGGACAAATATTTGTATGATAATATTATTTGTTCTGTGTCTGGGTGTTAACTGTATGTATTTAAGTAGTATATTTGTGATTCCTCTGTTATCTGACAGACAAGTGCTTTAAGCGACTTATCACAGAATCAAGTCAATGTATAAGATGTTGTTGGAATTTAATTATTATTTTTATATTTTATATATTATTCTTAAAGTTAAAATTTTATTGTGTGGTGACAGTAAAACTAGTGCTTTAAGCGACTTATCTCGGAGTGCATTTAATGAATGAGATGATCTGAGAATCATTTATTTGTTATTTATGTCTGTGGCGACAAACAATGGGTCAAGTCACCAAGTATTTTATAATAATGTCAAGAAATTCTGTGGAATAATGCCTATAATGATAATTGTAATTGTGCTATGAATCTCATTTGTTATGTTTAATATTTATATAATATTATGAATGCGTAAGTAACTCTGCTGCCTGTCTGTTACGCTTTCCCGCTTAAACCTCTCAACCGATATTGATGAAATTTAGCACAGACAATCTTCAGACCCTAAGAAAGGGCATAGGCTATTTTTTAATTCGAAATAAGGGTTGTAAGGGGTCAAAAGAAGGGATGAATAGTTGTATGGAAGTATCGCTATTTGTAGAGCTAGAAACTTGAAACTTATTTTTTAAACTTAACATTATACGTTTATATAAGTTAAACTAAAGAGGTATGGTACCCAAAAAAAACTACTCCACGAGGACGAAGTCGCGAGCACAGCTAGTAATAAAATAAAGGTCACATACGAGTCGAAGTCACGTGACGCTCCCTCTCCAAGTGTTCCATACCAACATCAATATGTAAGTAGTTCACACACAAGGTGACGGATCAACCTATGAATTTTGTAACCAATTTTGAACTTAATGACCGGTGGTTACAATTTTATATGGATTCCGCGGTTTTTTGCGGATACAGCGGTTTTAATAAGTAAGGATTATTAGAATATAGTTGCAAATCCTGTTGATATTTAAAATAATATATATAATAATATATATATAAGAAAAAGTTGACTAACTGACTGATTGACTGACATATCAACACTGAATTTTCATAACATACGGGAGCACTTATCAACGATTTTTGAAAATTCACCCCCTAATGGGGCAAAACGGGTGTGCAATGTTAGTTTGAAACTTGGTTGTTTTTAAAGTTATAATTTGGATTGAAAGTCAAGAAACACATTTATAGTACACGTGTTTTTTAAAAAAACATTCCTTAACGGAATTATACGGGGGTGCAAAGTTACTATGAAAATTTTCGTTTGTTTTACAGCTTAACGCGGGGCGTGGCTTGTAAATATAAGTCAGATACTCGACTCATTTTATTTCTTCTTTAACCATTAAAAATAGAAATCCCCCCTAAATTCGAACAATGTAATTAATTGATTGGAACAATAATACTTTTTTTTATGATAGGCAGCTTATATTCTTCTCCGCACTCCGGACCATCACTTGCATGCAAATTTAAAAATGATTAATTAAGTAGATAAAGAGTAAAGCGGTAAAATACCAAACAAATATACATTCGCAATTGTAATATTATTAAATATGTACGAATTTAATTCTCAGTTATTTCATATTCAACCGTACTGATGCTTCATAATTATTAATAATAATTATTATTTGTATTCACCTCGCAAGTAATAGATATCTCATTGGCCGTGCAGGTGTAGATTCTATTTCCTGTTTGCACGCGGAGGCTGTAACAAATTCCGTCAACGGCCTTCCGCAAGGTCTAATACCGACTTTCGCTAATATATAGAGTAGTACTTGAAGGTTCTTGTGTACTACAACTCTGAGTATATAATATTTATGTATTATATTATGTAATTCCTTAGAACATGGTGTTGTTTCGACAACCAAACTGTATACTGATGCTATGCTCTCTATAGTCCGACATGAAATAATCAAAACATCACAAAATTATAAATGATTACATTGTGACAGCTTATGACTCTGGAACGCGCTTTTTTATTAATAAATGTATCGAGTAAATCTGTATTCAAGCCTTACGCATTATTCTTAGGTCTTATTACTCCACTTAAATATCAAGTCATTTCCTGGAAACCACAATTAATATATGTGTTATAATTAATTATAATCCAAAATCTGTTCTAACGTGACAGAGCAACAGCGATCTGCATTGGACATAAACCAAGGTTCGATTCTCTATCGACCTTTTATTTTTGTTTATATGACTAAGTTGACAAACATTCAGCCTGCGTTATGGTAAGCATATCTAGCCTATACACGCTCGTATTATCACAAGGATATCACTAGCACGTCTCCAACCTTGTGACATGAAGATATTATGTCATATTACTCGGAAATTTCACTGCCTTTCTTTATCCTTCAAACCGGAACACAATGCGATCGCTGCTGTTCGTCTACTACTACTACTACTGCAAATATACCACTTAAATAAATATATATAACACTCACACACATAAAAAACACACATCGCATCGTGTCGTATAAATATTTGCTCTGGGTGGGAATCGCACCCACGACTCCTGGCGCGCAAGTTAGCATTACTACCATCTGCGCCATCGGGCCCGTCAGAGAATTTTTTTCAAACATTTATCGCCATGTAATCGTTGAGATTTAAAATGATATATTGTGTGTACAAATAGCATTGTGAATGCGATATTTTTTTTCTAAATTAATTTGTTTACAAATCCCCAAAGGGGTGGGTTGTAATTTGTTAAATTCCGGCCTATACTACTCTGGCCTTTCGCGAAGGTCTTTCACCCGCGTTGATTGATTGGCTCGCGACTGGTTCAGTTGACATTGTGTGGTCAGAAAAGGCTGATGGTTTCCTTATTTTGGGTCGTAAATACGTTCGTTACGAATGCAATTATAGCATCCGGGATAAACTGTAAATAAATATGTATTAAAGTAAAGTTATATTAAGGAAATTATACAATCATATTAGAGGAATTCATTACATAAAGATACATATTTATTATTCTAGAAAAATATATGGGTTCCATAAAAGAGACATATCCGACCCAAAGGTCCCCAGAATGCTTGCAGCATTTCCACGCTGCACAACAAGCGAGAACCTCTGCATCAGAAAAGCTCGGTCCACCAAACGCCTCCCTAATTCTTTGATAAAGCAGTTTTCCTCTTAACTCCATACACCAGATATTTCAACAGCAAATGGCACGAAAGAGTAATTAGCTGCCAATAAACTGTATTAGTCTTTTTTAAGTCTGGCAGCCGTTTCCGCTGCAGCACCAGATTTGGCCGCGGTTGAGATCACATGCAAGGCACTAAAAGTACAACCACATGTAAAATCCCATAAAACGCAACGACCCCATGGTATCAAAGACAGCCCTGTATTAAATGTTTTTGAATTAAGATAAATGGAGTTCAGTCGTAGTTTGATTATAAATAATAAAATAAACTTCATCCTATGTAACTATAAATAATAAAAAAAAACATAAACAGAAATAAAACAAAAATAATTGATAATTATATATTCACACAACATCACATATAATGACTCTCATATAAAGTCATATAACGACCTGATACCGTGATAAGTCGCATAAAGTACATGTGTTACGGATATCAGAAAACAGAGCAAACATTAATATCCTCATATAAATATTTGTCCTTGGTGGGGATTGAACCCACGACCTTTGAAGCACAAGACATGATCACAACCATCTGCGCCGACAAGCCCGTTCATTAAATAATAAATAAACTCGGTCCAGCGTTCACTAAGAAAAGTATCGCTTTTAGGAGCCCTCAGGATCTGATATGCCTTAGCTGCGCCCGTGTTTCCTGATACATAGGAATATATAAACCTACCAAGCATGGACGGACATGTACTATTTGAATGTCCCTCTAAATATATTTGGGATTGTGATCTGTTAAATTGTGGTCTAACATATTCATTATCGGACAAAATACATCGCTGAAAATAGGTACATTCCGACACTTGAAACTAGCAGAGAATGGAATCCAGATTCATTTTGATTTCATTCAAATTGGAGTATTTATATGTAGAAACAAACTAAGTTTTTATTTATACTCTATTTTACACCTAAGACTTTTTACGCAATTTTCCCCTTGTTTTTTACAATTGTAATCCTTTTTGTTTCAAAAAAATATATATTTAACCTCCTTTTTAAATAAATATCTGACAATCACTTTTTCTTAACTCTGTACAAAGACAAACTGTATTCTGTTTATCTATAGATCAAGTATAACGAAAATAACTGCGGCAATGGCCGCGCGTACCATATAAAAAAATATTTAAAAAATACTATATTATTACTTGAGATTGGGAATTGTTGCGGAAATTTCTATAGTTACATTTTGTTATTAGTATAGCAGGCTAATTATAAAGCAATAAGAATCACTATCCTTGGAATAATTTGTGTGTTTGCTGAAGAAAAAAAACATATTTAGCGACTAAACATAGAATAAAATCGTGTACTACACGATACATAAGGTTGTATAGGTGTATTGAATGGTTTTCGATCTGTTTGTAATCTACGTATAGTAAGTAGTATATCATTTGCATGAGGTAGACATACAATGGTGGTCTGCATTGATACTTCACTCAAATCGTCTATTTTTTCTACCGTCAATAGTAGTGTTCGCATTTCTGTGTTCTGGTTTGAAAGGTAAGAGAGGCAGTTAAAATACTGGGTAAATATAATATCTTCAAGTCGTAACGTTGGCAACGCGCTAGTGATGTCATTGTGGCATTACGCGGTTATCACGCGGACTGTGTTTGTTTGTCGACCTGGTATAATAATAAAAAAAAACTACAGTTGAAATAATAGGTCTGATACAATACCTCGTACGTCACCGCTATCGGCTTTGAGGAAATGCACTCGCAGCTGCATTTTGTACCTGCTGGTTCTAGTGGATCTTTTTGACCCACTTATAACTGAGTATTGTACTCTTCCCGACTCGATTAGAACAGGATAGCGCTGGGTACAGGCAGTATACAACCTGCCCTTTTGGTGTCAGTGTATGAGTTTCTACAAAACTAACTCAACTCTTCTCATCTTTATTTCCAGAGATATAAAATGGGGGGCCTGAAGACCCTCATCTTCCTGCAGTTGATCTACATCTGCACCTGCATGGACCAGCTTCACATCGTTTACGAGTGGACACAGCTGGACTACCAGTTCCAGAGCCCGGAGGCTAGACAACAAGCTCTGGATTCTAAGACTTTCATCCCGGAGAACAACATTCCGATGGGCGTGGAAGTATACGAAGACAGGATGTTCATAACGGTGCCCAGGTGGAAGACTGGGGTGCCATCTACCTTGAATTATATTAATTTGAAAGGTATATTTTTATATGCATTTGATATTGCTAATATTAATAATTTCAGTGGGCCCATAGCGCAGATGGTAGTGATCCTATCTGGTGTGCCAAGAGTCTTGGGTTCAATTCCCATCCATGACAAATATTTATACGATGATATTTGTGTTTGTTCTTAGGTTCACCCAGAGGTGTTAAATATATGTATTCATGTAGTATATTTGTGATTCCTATGTTGTCTGATGTTCTTAACACAAGTGCTTTAAGCGACTTATCACGGAAACAGGTCAATGTAATGACGTGTTGTAAATCTTTTACGGTATAAACTAGGAAAATCTATTTTTCACGAAATATACTGAGGTATTTATTATACATTGTGATAGTAACAGAAC